>OU015744.1:140351593-140415461 GCA_907169655.1 Acomys percivali
GTGACCATCAACACAGAAAGTTGTCCTCCAACATCTCACATGCACTGTGGCACATGTGACCATCAACACAGATGCAAACGCAAAAAAGTAAATGACTTAACAAAAAATCAAAAGAAGCAAAAATTATCTAAGGCAAGTTTCATAGTGTAGTTCACTGTAATCAATTTATTTCTCAATATTGTCACATTGAGGCCAAAAACAACACGTTTGTTTCTAATTTCATTTAGTGACTTTCCTTCTTTAAAAGATAGACAATTTTTAAAGAATAATTGAACGCTGGAACTGACTAAAAGGACCTTCATAGTAGTTCAACAAGGGCAATTGACAAGCTGCCTCCAACATGAAAGCCATAATATATTCTAGACTTCTCAATGAAGCCAGTGGACACACTGGCATATAGTATGACCACATTGATTTTTAAAGGGCAATCAAATGGCTTGCCTCAACAACTACAAAAGCAAAGTATATAAATATTCTTTGTAAATGCAAATCAAAACAACTCTGAGATTCCATCTTACACCCATCAGAATGGCTAAGATCAAAAATTCAAGTGACATCACATGCTGGCGAGGATGTAGGGAGAGAGGAACACTCCTTCATTGCTGGTGGGAATGCAAACTAGTACAGCCACTTTGGAAATCTATCTGGCGCTATATCAGAAAACTGGGAATAGGACTTCCTCAAGAACCAGCTATTCCACTCCTTGGAATATACCCAGAAGATGCTCCAGCACACAAAAAGAACATATGCTCAACCATGTTCATAGCAGCCTTATTCATAATAGCCAGAACCTGGAAACAGCCTAAGTGTCCCTCAGTAGAAGAATGGATAAAGAAACTGTGGTACATTTACACTATGAAATACTACTCAGCTATTAAAAACAAGGAATTCCTTGTTTTTGTGGACAAATGGATTGAACTAGAAATGATCATAATGAGTGAGCTAACTCAGAAGCAGAAAGACACAAATGGTATATATTCACTTATATCTGGACACCAGCCCAAAGGATATGTCCCATGAAAGTCTTCACTTACCAGGGAAGTGGGACAGAGGGGAGGACATCCTATTGAGACTCTAGGTGAGAGAAGCATGGGACAATGGGGAAATAGAAGGATCCAGAGGATCCCAGCAACCTACAATAAGAACATTATGATGGGCAGATCTGGGCCCAGGGGTCCTGCTCAAACTATGGCACCAGCCAAGGACAATACATGCAGTAAACTTCGAACCCCTACACAGATCTAGCCAATGGACAGGACATTCTCCACAATTGAGTGGAAAATGGGGTCTGACTTTCACATGATCTCTGGTGCCCCATATTTGACCATGTCTCCTGGATGGGGAGGTCTGGTGGCACTCAGAGGAAGGATAGCAGGCTACCAAGAAGAGACTTGATACCCTATGAGCATATACAGGGGGAGGAGGTCCCCCTCAGTCACAGACATAGGGGAGGGGAGTAAGGGGAAAATGGCAGGGAGGGAGGAATGGGAGGATACAAGGGATGGGATAACAATTGAGATGTAATATGAATAAATTAATAAAATGTATTTAAAAAATATTCCTTGTGAAAATGTTGGTTATTTTCCATGTTTATTAGCGATGTGGTTGAGAGCAAGACATTGGGTTCTACTATATGGACTGCCCCCTACTCTAGTGTGTGACCCTGGGCTATTACCTAAACATATTACCTTTAATATCTTAACCTATAAAATTAGGGATACACCATCAGGTCACTAATAGGATCCAATGACTCAGCATGCCCACCACTGTCAGGGCTGCATATGGTCAACACTAAGTCACATCAGTTGGGGCCATTACATGCAGTTTTATTGTATCATTGTGGTTCTGAAAAACAGAAGCCATAGGAGTATGGAGATGGTTCAAACAAGGTTGAAAAACCTTCACTCTCTAAAATAGATCTCATCAATCACATTTTCATTAATAAGGCTGTGATCTGCTTGTAGAAGAAAGCATTAGAAGAATAATCAAGACATAAAATCAAAATACTGATCAACTCTGAAAAATATTGGAGATGTTCTTCAGTACCAAATGCCCATGCAAGTTGTAACTTTTGTGTAAAGACCTAACAAGCGCATCTAACTCCTTACTATATAATTTCATTTGAAACAAATTACAGAGAGCTGTGTGGTTTTAACAGCACAGGTAAGTAGGCCTCTGGGCTCCTCCCACCCTAAGGCCTCCTTTTTCAATGACATCTGCAGGAACTATGCACTATGATAGCCAGGTTTCCCTCAAAAACAGTATTCTCTGCCTGAGCTGGCTTTAACGAAGTTGTCAACCATAATTGACAAATATTCAAATACATTATTTTTCTCACTGAATATTTTCAAGAACATACTACTAGGGTGAAAGCAGGAGGGAGGGAGAAACGAGAGAGTACAAGGGATAGGAGAACAATTGAGATGTAACCTGAATAAATTAATTTTTAAAAATTAAATAAAAAAGCACTGGATACCATAAAGGGAATCAGAAAGATCAAGATTTGGAAAAGCTATTATTTTTGCATATGGAAACTATTAATTTCCCCACCTCCTAAAACGTGCCTATAAAATACTATATCATGAACATTTTCTAGAATTTTAAACCAGTAACTTCCAACAATGATTTAGTGCAACTTCTGGTAATTTTGAGACCAAATTATTTTATATTTTGTAATATTATAATTGAAAATAATCCTTAGGAGCCTATTAGCTGCTTGAACATTTCCAATATTGTTTTTATGTTTGTAAGTGCATACTTTAATAATCCACAAATAATTCATGGTTCATAAATGCCTATTTGTAATGGAACACTTTATTTGATATAATAAGTAGTTATAGTAGACAGACTAAAAATAATTACTTATTTTACTACACACACTTGCATAAGCTCTGAAAAACTGAATCACTTCATAAAAATAGAGATTAAAAGTGACTCGGAGAATATGAGATTGGGAAAGGAGGTTAGGAAAATCACTTACACACAGAAAACATTTCTGTCTTCAAGTTTTAAAAAATATACAGTAAGAAATAAATAAATTACTGAATAAATGAATCAAACAGCTAAACAAATAAATAAAATAGCCAAAGCACTAGTAGAAACCCTAAGACAAAGGAAACATTATAGCTTAATTGATTTATTATTGAGGTCATAAATATGAATATTTAATTCGATATGTTAGTGGTTATTATAAGGACATAACAGTGTTATAAAA
Source organism: Acomys percivali (assembly GCA_907169655.1). Classification (NCBI taxonomy): domain Eukaryota; kingdom Metazoa; phylum Chordata; class Mammalia; order Rodentia; family Muridae; genus Acomys; species Acomys percivali. The sequence goes on from OU015744.1 coordinate 140,354,808, forward strand.
GGCAACTAATTTTGTGTTTTCAGGGACTAATAACAGCACCTTACTCTCACTGAACAAAAGTGAAATACATCATGACACAACTGATGCAGTGCCTGTCCCCTTTACATCAAGGAAACCAAGTCATCTTTATATTTCTAGCAGCCTTGTGAAAAGCCAGTTAATAGCTAGGGATAATAGCCCAGGTGTTAAGTGCACTTATTCTTGCCGAGGACCTAGGTGCAGGTCCCAGCACCCAGGCGGCAGCTAACTTTCATCTCCAACTCAGGTTCCAGGGGATGAGAGACCCACTTCTGGCTTCTGATGTCACCAAGCACACATATGGTGCACATATATACACATACAGGGAAACATTCATATACATGAAAATAAATTAACATTTTAAAAATAAAAATGTAAATTATTATTCTATATACTATCAGTTTGCAGATACTTCCAAAAAAATCTATTGTTCCCTTCTTGGCCAGTGTCGCAGGAGAAAAAAATGCATCTTAAGGCAAAACCTACAGTTCATGATAACATAGTATGAGGTTTGTGGTCTTATTTTAACATTTGTCACTAGTGACACTCTTTATCTATTTAAATGTAATTTTTCTTATATGATATTAAAATTGTATAGTTATCCTATGACAGAAAATTATATATTTTTGTCTAATGAACTAGAATGATGTCCTACTCTGAGCTGATTCATTTTAGATCTAGCAAATGAGACTGGATTATTTTAGACATGGCTGAAAAAAAATAACAGTGAGCCTAAAATTGTGTAAACATATTACACAGTGGTGATAAATGTATGGGATCGGGCCTTATCACGTTTGGCTTTTGGAACTTTAGAGAATAACAGTTTAATTAAGAGAGTGTACAATAATTACACAACTGATCAAAATGTGCAGTTCCCAGCACCCAGGCAGCAGCTAACCATCACCTCCAACTCAGGTTCCAGGGAATCAGACACACACATACACACAGACACACACAGACACGCACAGAGAAAACAAAGTCAGAATAAGTAAAGACTTCATCCACAATATTTGAATAATAGTTTATCCAAAGAATAAACTTTTTCTTCAACAATCCAGTTACCCTATCAAGAATATGGACATCTCAAAGTTAGAGCTTAGCCAAGTAAGATATGAAGGCATTCAAGAGAGGTATGTACATACACAAAAGTAAAACTTAAGAAATAACCTAACAGAATTTCCATCCAAGTTCTGGAAGCAAAGGCCATAAATGGAACAAATTATAAATAGTCTATATCTCTCAGTTTTAAGAAGCTATTATATAGAATGCCCTTGAGATGCAGATGAACAATGCATATGAAAATGTGGTCTGATGAAAGTGATACAGGCAGAAAAAAGATTAGTTATAGCTTGGTTGTTAGAAATAGATAAAAGAAAGGAAAATGAACTTAGCAATCCATTGATACAACTAAACTATGATTTATATGAGTGTAGGTGTATCATTTACAGTGAATATTAATTCTAGTACCTGGGGTGCTTGCTTGGAAATGGGAAAATAAACATGAGGGGGAAAAGTGAACAAGCCTTCCATTATTAAGGAGCTTATAATGGAAGAAAAAATATATTATATTATATTATATTATATTATATTATATTATATTATATTATATTATATTATATTATGCCCACCAAAACTATAAATGTTCATCTCCTCCCTCCTGTGAGAGAAATGTGTGTGGTGCTCTTAAAGTACAGAACACTGTGATGAATGGTGTCTCAGTGCAGAGATGCAGTGTGAGAAGAAATTGGCTCCATGAGGCAGGGCTATGAGGACATACCAGCCACCGTGGGGAACACGCATTAAATCCACAGGTACTTCTAACTTGCAGGGAGCAGGCATGAAAGTCATGGGTGCTTAACCTGGAGCTCACGGTTCCAGAGGGTTAGCGTCCATGACCTTCATGGTGAGGAGCATGGGAGCAGGCAGGCATGGCACTGGAAAAGTAGCCAATAGCTTACATGTGATCCACAAATACAAAACAGAGAAAGAGAGAGCTAAGTGGGAAGAGAATGAGCTTTTGACACCTCAGAGCCTACCCCTCATAACACACCTCCTCCATCAAGGTCAAAGCTCCTTAGCCTTTCTCAAACAATTTCACCAGTGGAGACTAAGTGTTCAACATAGGAGTCTTTGGGAGTCATTCTCATTTAACAACCACACTGAGGTGCTTCGGCCTGGGGGTGGGACAAGCTGGAAAGCCACAGGTACTTCTGACTTATCTCTTCTCCCCTTCAACCAAGCTAAGTAACAGAATTATCAACAACAATTTTGCTTCAGAGCTTCTGTATACTAAAGCGTAAGCCTCGCTCACTACACATACAGCCAACATTAACCATAGTTCAAAACTAAACCCTACATGTCCAAAGTAACAAGAAACAGTCTTAATCCTTTTTTAAAGGCAAGAGTATCTTAAAGGGATTATAAGGCAAGGCTGGGGCTATTCAGGTCAAGGAAGACCATGTAATGAACACTTGTAAGGGCAAACCTGTGGGACATCCACACCAATACACATAGTATTGCATCCCTCTGTGGCACTTGACTTGCCAGCATTGGTCAACTCTGCATCCCGCTGTAGCCATCTGGATGAAGCTACGACATAGTGCTTTGCTGAGGGGGAGTCACACAGGAAACAGCCTTCATGTTTCACTAACATTTTCACTCACACAAGTTTCTTATTTAATCTTTATGTACAAGCTAATTCACATCACAGAAAAAAGACACCTTTTAGCAGAACAGATTGTCCTTATCTCTCTGGTGCCAACTATGGAGTGTCACAACCCAGTGGTGGCATAAAAGCAGTTTCCCAGGTACACTGAAGCCACAAGGGAAGGTTCATGGAATTGGACTGGTAATGACAGCTGAGATTTGTATAAACAAGAAGGATAAAATGCATATGCTACATGTGTGTGAGGTTGGCAGACTACATGATCTCACCAACGTGAAAGGTCTTGCTTGAATTAACAGTGTGATAGGCTTACAAAGGGCCTTAAAAGCCAGGCAGACAAGTTCATACCTCATAAGGAATTAGAAAGAAAATATAGACACAGGACATAAAAATGACCTTCGGAAATATCATTTTGTTATAGTAAAGAAAATATTTGCTTACTGTACACAACATGAAAAACAAGATTACTAGAATAGTGTGGCAGTCCAATTGCCAGAGCTTCTTAAAGTATAATGCATTAAGGAACTTTGCAGAAGTTGAACCTAGAGCTATCCTTTCATATGCTAAGATGAACAGGCATAGCCAACATTGTGTGAATGAGTTTGACCTATATTGGTAAAGCATACCTTTCATAATCCAATTTCAGATATGAAGCAGCCTATGATGCTTCAAGCAATAAGGGTAACAGTTCATCAAATTAACACTGGGACAAAAAGTGTTTGGGTTTCCTTAGGTTGTACGTGGGGGGGGGGAAATGACTTCTAGCTGGCAAAGTTGAAACATGCACATCTTTACCCTTCAGATGTATTTACAATGCGGGCATCAATTTATTGCTCTCTCACTGAAGATAAAATCCCAGAAGATACTGCCTAATCCTTCTTCTTATGTGGTCTCATCCTGTTGTCTGCTGCACGTGACATGCGCTTAATAAAAGGAAACACAAAATAGAAAAAGGAGCAAATACGTGGCTAAGCATTCCAGCAGCTGACCATGGCTAAAAATATCCCTGATCAAGTGAAAAGGCACATCCACAAACCTGTCTGTGAGCTAGAGAGGTCTTGGAGGCACGTTTACTTTGCCCTTTGTGGTGGTTACAGCTGTGTGTCAACTCTGCCCAACTACACTGTTTGGCTGTCAGGGCAGATGCATTCGTCATCTGCAGTCTTTTAGCTTCAGGCAAAGTAGATCACTTTCAGTAATGTGAGTGATTCTGATCAAAGGTCTCAGAGCAGAAGCAGAGGTTGTCTGGAGAATGAGGAACTCTGCTCCCCACCGAAACACACAGATCCTGCCTGGGTTCCAAGTTGCCAGAGTTCTACTGACCAGCCAGGTGAATTGGTTTCTTAAAATGGACCCCTCGATAGATTAAAAAGACAGATATATGGTCCTGTTGTGTGTGTTCGCTTGAAAACATTGGCTCATATACTTGTCCCATAAATTGGAGTGAAAGTATCCAGAATCACTAGAGAAGGTCACGGAAGGCAGGAGTCAATGTAATAAACCACTGAGATTTGCCTGTGTAAGTCTGTACCTAAAACATATAGACCACCAAGATGAATCTAGATTCAAATTATTTTCAAAGTATTTCAAAGTCTTGAAAACATTTGTACTGGGGTTTGATGTGTTTTTAGTGCATACTTTGCTGTGTCAAAGAACATAATCTAAGCAAGACCCCATCTTTCTGGGCACACACTTTAAGTCAGAGCAAATGCCCACTCTTCATCCCCAGAATCCTGACCTTTCTGTGTGCTCAGGATCCCCAGTGTTCCTATCACAACATTCTGTTTGCACAGCATAAATGATTCATGGGCTTGTTAAACATTTCCCTTTCTCCTGGCACTTCTGCTAGAAACATCCCACGAAGGTGTATATAAGTATGTACACTCAGTCTTGACACCGTTTTAAAAAATCTTTTCCTTCACATATTTCAGCGACTGTTTTTATGAGTGTTTTAGTCTTAGGGTCATTACAAAATTGCACTTGAGACTTGAGACTATTAACCCATACAATTAATGGTAGTCATATATTTGCCATAAGAATTTTAGCCAGAATTTTAGCAAAGAATTCACTTGCTTTCCAAACTCTGAATTGATTTGGGATGATGATAAAATATTTCTGCTTTACTTTCTTTGTGCTTTAGAAATCTTTTCCTTTATGCCTAATTTACTTTGAATTCATATTATTTATCATAGTTATACAAGTGGCTTCCCAAGGGAAGAAATTTCTAAGGAATTCAGGGTTTTTTCCCCTGCTTTATTACTGAAACCTTCCTGTTAACAATTCAAGAAAGAAGAGGAAGAATAAAAATAAGAAAGAGACTGCTGGAATAACTTGAAAGGTGAAATGATAGAGTGGAAATACCCCCACATAATGACTGCACAATGACGTGCAATGTTTCAGGAACTGGAAATAAAGGAAACTCTAACCAAAAGGGAAGCTCTTCCCAAACTATACTCTAGATAGTCCCGTAAAGATTCCTGGAAGCAAACACACACTCTGTAACAGAAGACAGAAATGTGATAAAAAGCAATCAGCCTACATACCGTCACCAACACGGACATTTCAAAAATCTGAACTTGTGCAGAGAAACAGGAGATGCCACATTCCAGAAGATGGGAAGGTGGAGTATGTTCTGTTTGCTTTAAGGAAGTAATAAAATGACTGTGCTTTGACCTCCATTTTCCAAATACGCCTACTTGGCTCTTACTTCTCACCCCTGCCAACTCTGAGCACACGCTGTACAGATGCCAGGTTCCTTTGTCCCTTCACTTTCCTTGAGAATTTTAGGTATGTCCGGTGACTGACTTCCAAATTAGGAATAAGTTTTCAGTCTATAAAATAGCCAAGTAGAACAGCATTTAAAGAAACTAGAGGCTGAAATCAGGGCAGTTACATGTATGCAAAGTAGTTCACATAAAATGAATGGATAGTCAAGTCATCGTTTTAATGTGTGTGGTTGTGGCATGTGTGTTCATGTGTGTGTGTGTGTGTGTGTACATGTGTGTGTGTTCATATGCATGCAGTTTCAAGTGTACTTGTATGTCTGGGTATGTGAAGGCTAGAAGTTAACATTGGATGGCTTATTTAGTTGCTTTCCACCTTTATTTTACTATTGACTGACTGACTAACTCGTTAGTTGAACTGATTGGTTGGTTGGTTGACTGGTTGGCTGTTGCTTGCTTGGTTGAGAGAGGGTTTCATTGAAATTGGGGCTAACTGATTTGAGATCTGTCTAGGCTTGCTGGTCGCAGACTCCAGGGATCTTTCTCTTTTGACTCCTCTGTGCTGGGATCCCAGGTGCATACAGCAGCTCCTGGCTTTTGTGTGGCTGCTATGGATCTGAACTCAGGTCCTCGTGTTATATAGCAAACACTTTTGTGACTGAACCATCTCCCCAGGCCCCCAAATTCAAGTCACTCTTAGGCAGCAGTAAATTTATTCAACCAATTTCACTGAGAGTCTTCCCATCTTTGTTTTAGACCAGATGCAAATGGAAAAATAATAAAACCTAATCCCTTGCCCTGACAGGGCATTTAGTACAAGCAAACAGTGAATTATAAAACTTCAAGTGGAGATTTAGTAGAGCGACATGGGCTGTTACTGGAACTCACATGCTCCTAACATGAGATTAAGATACTGCCATGAGTTCACACTTGCAATCAACTTTGAAGGATCTGCTAGAATAAACCAAGCGATGGAAAGCTAACCACTTCAAGCAGGGATGCAGCAGCTAACATAATGGCTTCTAGAATTGGTATCATAAAAACAATGACATTTGTACATTGCAACAGAAGGCTTCAAAATGCAGGTACCCTGGAGAGGCCCAGAGGATGTCCTGTAATTCTCTGTCCTATAGTCCACTTAAAAGTCTGTTGCTATTTTTTTTTAATCTCTTCTCTTCTATTCATTTCTTGTATTATACTTAGATATTTTCTGTGTCATCACACCCTGGATTTGACTCTTCAGAAATGTGGTAGGATCTCTCAGTTCCTATCTTTAGCAGAGAGCCAGGATCCTGTGGTCTTTATGTTATTAGTGTAGCAGGCCTTGCAGCTCACACTGTCCTCTCATTGTAATGGTAAACAGTCAAACAACTCCTGCGCTTTACACACCCTCTGATATATGGACATTTCAAAATTTGATTCTGTGCTGGGAAACATGAGGTGCCACATTCCAGAAGCCCTTAGTAGTTGAAGGAGAACAGGTTTGTCCTGGTTTAAGGAAGTAACAAAATGACTTTCCTTTGACCTCCACTCTCCCAGTCCATTTTTCCCATGCTGAGACACTCCATCCAAAACTACACTGCTGCTGCCTGGGAAGCTGTCTCCCCGATGCCACCATATTTACACACTGGGGCACAGTGTAAGAAATGCAACCCAGAGGGCTGGAGAGACAGCTCAGTTAGTAGAGTGCTTGCCTAGAGAGCACAAGAACTGTGTTCAAGCTCCAGGACCCACACTGAACAACAGCAATGAGAGCCAAGTGTGATGGTGCGCAATTATCATCGCAGTACTGGAGAGACGGAAGCAGGGTGATCAGTGGTGACAACCTTCCTTGGCAAGTTCTAAGCCAGTGAGAGACCCTGTCTATAAAAAGATGGTAGAACCTTGAGAACAATATTTAAGGTTGTCCTCTGAAATTCAGACACACGTACAAATACATACACAAACACAAAGAGAAGAGAAAAGAAAAGAAAACAGCTCAAAGTCATTTTTTTAATCTTAATATTGCTTAAAGCTTATATGCTTCTAGTGTACAGATCTGCAATGCTTCCTTTAATGACTCAATTTAGTAATGTTAATTTTTTTAATTAATCGTGAATTAAAATGTAACTCATTATTCTATTTATTCTATATAACAAACATTTTAACTTTTGGGAAATTCATTCACTAGCAATTACTTTTAATATTCCTTAGTGTTTGTATATAATACAATATTTTACATTTTTAAATCAGATAAATATCATTGAGTTACTTGTATAGTACATAATAATCCTTATTTAGGTGTGTGTGTGTGTGTGTGTGTGTGTGTGTGTGTGTGTGTGTGTGTGTGCACGCACCCATATATTTGCACCACATTAAATGCTTACTGCCCCCAGATAAGTAGAGGGTGTTGGATCATGTAGAACTGTATTATGGATATGTGGCTGTGACATATGGGTGCTGAGAACCAAAGCCAGTCCTTTGCAAGAGTGGTAAGTGTTCATAACTGCTGAGCCATCTCTCCAGCCCAGCAATATTATTTTTTTATTTAGAATCCATTTAGAATTCAAATATAAAATTTAGTGTACAAACTTGTTGGCTTTGTTACCAGAAGTAAGTTATTCTAGACTGTCATTTCTAGGGTCCACTGAGTTTGGAGAGTGGGCGTTTTCTTCCTTTTCCTCATCTGCTCCTGATACGAGGAGACTTATTTCCTTGTTGTTTTCCCTTAATGTCTTTGAAAAGTGTTGCACTTAAGAAGGAATAACCACTGTCACATTTTGTATATTCAGACTTAATAATCTGGTAATGAGTATCTTCATGAAAATAAACAACACTGGAAGAAACAGCCATAAGAATAGTCTTCCAAATGAAAGATAGTGCAGAGAATTACAAGACAGCTTATTCCTGCCATTCTTGTTTGGTTTGATTTTACTTGAAATCTTTCTGTAAGTTTGTGTTACACTATTTGCCAGTACCGCCAAAACAAACAAAGCCACCCAACTACACAAACACGCAAACACTCAGACGCAGCAATACAGACTCATCAACAGAGTCTCAGTACCTAACTAATTCCAACAAAGGGCTTACATCAAAGGACAGGTGCTCAGTGGCAACAAGCCATCTCCATTGGGTTAATGAGGAAGGTTTGTTGCTGGCTTTCCCATGTTAAATCAGGGTAGTAGATCTAGCTTAAAACACTTCTTGAGCACAGAAAGGGTACTAAGTTTCATCAGTGAAGAGTACCATAAAGGAAAGCAACACATCTGGAACCCATTTCTTTACGATGTTCTGTACATTCTAAACAGATCATATTCACAAAAGATGATGGGTCTTGAATAAATGACTTCCTGGAAACAGAGAGCCAGCAAATTCTAAAGAAGCACACGTTGGTCTAGACATGTATTAGGGCATCACACTAAACACAGAAGAGCTTTAGCTTCACGAAGTATGGATTAACTGGTTGGGCAGTGATAAGTTACTGGCAAATACCCCCTTTTCAAGTTGTGCCATAGGAAAGTCATTCTCCTGGAAATTTATTCTACCTAAGGGACATTTCCAGATGTAGTTCAACAGTAAAAGACTCCGGTAAGGAAAGTTTATGTATAGCAAAATAAACCACTCTGGTTAATGCTATAAACTGGCAATAAACTTTGCACTGTGGTCTGGAAAGTACTGTAGAAACCCAGCTATAAATACCTGCAAGAGGCCCAACAAGTCTGGAATCTGGGGTACGGCAATGTGCCACAAGCAGTTGGCATCAAGAAGTCCTGCAGTGACTACTAGAATGAAGCATACCTCAAGGAGCCGGAGATGCACAGAAAGTCAGGAAGCAGGCTCTACTTTCAGCGGTGTACTGGCAGACAAAAAGTCTCAGGAAATGACATCATTTCAGAAGAGACCCAGGCTTTATGGGTATATCAGAGACAGCTGAAAGAAGAGCTTGCTTCAATGATAGGATGTGGAGACCAAGTAATTTACTGAGACATAGAGAAAATTATTAAGGGATGAATGAAATTCAGTATAAGAAAGAAATCAAATTGTTAGATATCAGAGGTTTTTTTTATTATAACACCCAGAATGCTGGGCTGGAAAGCAGTTATATATTTCCTACTACATAAGAGAAATGCCCCTCAGTCAGGGCAGGGCTCAGGCACAAGTTATGAATTAAACAATCCTAGTAATAGAAAACAGACTTTGACAAATGTTACAAAATAGGCTTCAAGAGAAATATCCAGTTAAGCAACCAACTGGTTTTTTTCCTCTTTGAGACTGTATTAATCTAAATTTACTCACTGACTTAAACATAAACGATATGCATGTTTTCAGTGAGTCTAGTAAAAAGGTTTCAGGATAGCCAAGTACAACACTGCTCCCAGAGTTCTACCATATCCACCTTCAAGTGTATTTTCCACTGCACACACATTGTTGCTGATTAACTCATCATTTAAATAGATGAACAGTTGGATAAAAGTTAAAACAAACTACATGTCCTCCTTTTCATGAGGCAAGAACATGATTCATAACTGCAAGTGAAGTTGGCTTTTCTTGACCGAGTCACTCAAAGCATTGTGTAAATAAGCTGCACTTCCCCCAGAATAAAATAGAATGTATGGTTGAACAGCGTATGAAAAATGCGCTCAACTCTCAAAACTATATGTGTCATAGCTTGCATTTTCATTAACAAATTAAAACTCACAGTAGAGAGACTGAGACAATTGAGAGGGAATGGTATGGAAGGTTTACATGGTTGGAGAAGAACAATGGGACGATGGGAATATCAGCCTCGCACATCCTCTGTCACATCTTCTACCTAACCAGGAATCAAGAGCAGCAGCACTGAAGATGTGGAAACAGGATGAGTATACGCTGATCTTACTGTCACCAGTCAACCGGACACCAAAAGAAAATTCACTCCTGGGCAGTGAGACAGCTCAGAAGGTAAAGTCGTGAGGAAGGAGAAAACTGTTTCCCAGGCCTTCTCTGGCCTCTACACAAGCGCATACATTACTAATTGATATAATAGTTTAAAGTATACATAAACCTATTATATATATACTTTTAAAAGAAAGGAACAGAATATATGCTCTTTCAAAACTTTCTCTGTGTGCTAATTAATAACTTTTCATTGTGGAATAAAAACCTCAGTCTGGTCTAGATAGTCTCATAGGCTATAGTGGAGAAACACAAACTTCCTCATCATTACTATTTGCATGAAATCAACTTCGCAATGTTAGAGGAAATACATGACGTAAGATATAAATTGCTTATCACATAGAAGTATCCAGCTCATCATAAATATAATTATTGTTGATAAAATTATACCTCACTGTTTTCACAATATAAGAGAAAGGTGTCTGTGTTTACCAAAGTTCCAGAGACTCCATCATTTTTAAATCTTTCTTAGAATGGCATTCTTTGGAGGAAGAAGTCATTGGCATGAGAGTATAGGCCCTGGATTATTCTTTTTAAACATGTATTTACTTTATTGTATGTGTGCCCCAGTGTATGTATGTGTACTGCATGCATGCAGAAATCTGCAGAGGTCAGAAGACTGTGTTAAATACCCTGGAATGGAAGTTATGAGATACACTGTGGATGCTGGGAACCAGACCCAAGTCCTCTATACGAGGAGCAAGTGCTTTTAGCCCCTGAGCCTCCTCACTAGCCACTAGACATTCAGTTATTCATTAATTCATTTAGTCAGCCAGTGTTTACTGAATATCTATGAGCTAGGCATTAGTAATTTCTGGTAATTCAATATTGAGCCAAAATACAGGTACAATTAAAAACTGTAGTATATGGCACACAATAGAAGACCCCAGAACTAAGACAATGAATAACAAGGCAATTGAGTTAACACAGGAAACCAAGAAAAGTGACATCTGAATATCTGAGTTAGAGAAGGAGGGAAAAGGACAGCAGAGGAAGGTCAGGGATTGCCCTAAAGGAGATACAGGAAGTAAACACACAGACACAGGGATGTGACTCAGGAAAGATGTGTAGATTTTTATCTGAAGTCACTGCCGGTGAAAGGCTTTGGGACTGCTCCATGTGTGTGATTTTGTGGTTATGTTCCTAAAATAAATAATCAGTCTAGTTTTGTTTAAAATTATGAATGTAATATAAATAATCTAAGACCTAAAGCCATATTCAGAGTTCTAACTAATTTGGCCCAAGAGCTTCATTTTTCAATGACAAAGAATAAATATCCTAACAATTTTTAATATCATATAGATGGTATTTGCAAACCTAAATGCCCACTATTATTTTCCCTTTTAATGTATTACACAGGGAGACAGTTAAAATGAAAAGCAAACAAGAATATTTTGTAGTTTCCTGAAGCTGCAAATAGCCAGTTTTACATATTCATAATTACCTTTAGCTCCAAAATGAAGCCAGTTTCCTCCACTAATGTTTTCACTCAGCCTATCCTCGTTCCCACTGCTTCTTCCACCCCATATTTCATTATTTATTGTTAACTGACACCCCTGCATAGTGAAGATCATATTGCTGATAAAAGCTCATGCCTTTTATATAAAGCTAGTAGGTTTTGTCAATACCCAACAGGGAAATCATGCAGAAGCTGTCGGTCATATAGTAGCTAAAGATACATTATCAAAATGATACACCTGCGACCTCTAATCCAAAACCAAACTGCAAAGAGACCAACTGACAGCAAGACAGGCTGATCTGTGCCTGGCTGTGCTGGAAATAACCCCATCACACATGAATATGAAGTCTGATTTAATAGGCTTTCTCTCTGTAGTGACTTACCCATGCACTATTAACAACATATAGATACATGAAAATCTTTTAATTTAATTAATCTGAAGGTAATTCCATTTGGTTATTAAAGGTCATATGTAGTGTTTGTACAGCTTCTTTACTGTCACTGCAGTATACTTCTGTGCTGTCATGTTGAATAGACAGGCTCAATGCTAACTCTACTGTTTTCCTTCATGTGTGTAAAATGAAGAAATGCATTTTTAACATTCAGTATTTCTCTAAAAACTCTCACTCACTTTAAATGTAGCCATTACATATAGGCTGCATATTTACAAAAAAAAAGTCATAATTTATTTTGTACCAAAGCACAAATTACATTGTACATGCGTGTGCACACACACACATGTTTAGAGTACAGATAGGTCATGCTACTATTATTAATACAGTTTCGTGTGCCAGGAACTAGCATAATGATCTTTAAAAGGGCTGCTACTACTATTCTGAAAACTTCCCCACAGGCACAGTATCATTGCATTTTATTCATGGCAAGTGATGATGTGAGGGTAGCCAAAGTGTCATTTGGATACATGTAAGAACTTGAGATCAAATCTAATCTTCCCATCAAATCTACCAACATGCAAATGAAGATGAGAGTGAGCACGTTGTTCAGTGGATATGCATTTACAGGTTAATAAAGACGTCTACGTTCTATCGATGTGTATCAGCACTGCTGTCTTACACCTTATGACACTTCTTTGGTGGAAGAGGCCCAACGAATGGCTCCGTGAAGAAATATTTATCACCCCCCACATGAAGAGATGGGGCGCTGCTTCCAAATCTAGTGATTTAATGTGATGTGGAGAGAATGAAATACTTTAAGTACTATTTCCCTACAAGTACTTTTACTACTATGGAAGTCCAAGAATAATCTATTTATTAAAAGACACACAGATTTAGCCTCTCAAGTAGAGAAATACGGACCATAAGCTGCCAGAAGAATTATCATGAAACCTTTTGATGTTAACAAGTCCAACTGATCCAATATTTACACTGTCTAAATCTATTTCAAAGCGAAGTTCTCTTTGCTGTCTCTACTGTTCTCTCCTCCAGGAGGTTTGCATCATAGACCTTGCCACCCACAGCTAACTAACCCTAATACCCCTTTAGTACAATGACAGAGTACGCTGGACCTACCCATGGAAGCTTTTTCAGACAAAATCCAGGATGAAAAGCTACTGTCATGCTCCGAACCCCCAAGCTCCTCACGAGACCTGTAGTCTCATGCTGTTGTGGGCTATCAACTCTGTGCTTAAATATGCACATCAGACGCTTTCAAATTGCCCATGCTCTCTGCCGAAGGGTAGGATGATGTCTCGAAGGAAAACCCTGTGTGTCTCTAACCGGTCTAGACCCACTCACTGCTCAAGACAGGCCTTTTATATGAATATTATGATGAGTAATAAAGTACAGTAAGAAGACAAATAACTAACTATAAGGTCATAAATGTTTCATTTTCTACTTCAGGCATTTGATTTCAACTAACAGTAATAGAATAGCTTTAAAATAAGAAACAGTCACCAATTCCAAAGACATTGATAATAATCCATAAACATGACATCTAGTGTCACAGTAACGAAATTATATCTATGTCCCAACAGACACAAGGGTGCCACTGTGTAGTACAGCCTTGCTAGGATACCAAACGCAGTACTTTAATGTGATGTGGTCAGAGTCAACTGACATCAAGAATCCTAGCATTGCAATCCTCCTTAAACTTATAGATAGATAGATAGATAGATAGATAGATAGATAGATAGATAGATACAGACCTAATGATATATATTGATATATATCAAATGTAAATCCTTAACTCTGTTCAAATAAGGAGTGCTAGGGAAGGCTGCTCACACTGGGACTCACCCACACAAACTTTTTTTTTTTTAAACACAACAGTTCCGATCAGTCTCTTTAATTAAACCAGGTGAAGACAAATCACTCTGACAATAGGTGGACTGCTTTCTATTTTGTGTACCTACTGAACGTGTGACTGTAATATGGAATTTCAATCTGAGTTTTTAAAAAAATCTTTATATATAGTAGTCTTAAGAATGCAACTTACATGTGCCCCACTATCACTAATCAGTCCAGTCAGCAGTACTAAACATAGGTTGCTACTTCAAAGGACATAATAAATTCGCTAGGGTACTCTGATAGGCACTGTCCCAACTCAGATCTAAGCTTCAAATTATGACCCTGTCATTGCCACCTGTTTAAACCAAATACAAAGAGAAACCAAAACAAACTAATTATTCTATAGCCTAGATGAAGAGTCCCCAATAGCTAGATTTTAAAGAGTTGGTTGTAGTGAACATAAACGCACTCCTCCTGGGGCTTTTAATAACATCTCTTCCTGTAAAATAGGTGAACATTCTTTGAACAGCCCTTATGGAAAGGGAATAATGAAGGGTGGGCACGGGATGCATTTTAGGAGCAAAGTGCTCAACTGTGATCTCTGCACCAATGAAAGCTGCTGAAAGCAAGCATGTTTTGGGTGGGATCTGAAGAGTTAAGAGGAGCAGGCAACTGAGACAGACACACCAGAGGAGTAATCCGTGACCTCCGAGGAGTACTTCTACCTGTACAGACCGGAGTGGATTCCAGACTTCCTTCTTTCGTTTTACATAGCAGGTTCCACAAGAAGGTGGAAAAAAAAAACAAAAAAACAAAAAAAAAAACAGAATTGCTTCTGGTTACTGGCAGGAGAAGCTCAGCATACACAGAAGGGAACCCCACAACTCTGCCATAAATAGCCTTTCTTCTCACTCGGGATACTAGCCCCTTTGCATCAGCAAGGCGCAGCCTCCTAGCAGAAGCGCCATTCACAAATCCCTCAGTTGTCCCTCCGCGCACGCTCTCTAGGCACTGGCACTGTGTGCGGGAGTCCCTAAGAAGCTAGCCAAAAGGTGAGGGGCCTGGCAGCCACCTGCTGTCAAAGCGAGGCTCACTTTCCGCCCCGGTGACCCGGCCCGAGAACACACTCAGGAGCCCCACACGCTCGCACTCCGCGAGCCCCCGGTGCGCCACAAAGCAATCTGTCCACTCTGCGTGGCGGGCTCCGGA
Organism: Acomys percivali; assembly: GCA_907169655.1. Taxonomy (NCBI): domain Eukaryota; kingdom Metazoa; phylum Chordata; class Mammalia; order Rodentia; family Muridae; genus Acomys; species Acomys percivali. Next base: position 140,370,042 of record OU015744.1, read on the forward strand.
GGCAGGGGCGAGCCGCGGTCGGCGCGCGACGTGGGGCTCCCGCCTGCCCCACCGCAGCGTCCCCGCCCCAGTCCCCCAGCTGGAGTCCATGCCAACTCTGCGACGGGAGACCCCCAGGGTTGCAGGGGGCCGGGACGCCGCTCAGTGCCCACGCCCGCCCGGCGAGTCCTCCACAGGGCCCGCGGCCGAGCCGGGGCGAGTCACCTGCCGGCGCTCAGGCGGGGCCCACGCGAGCCGGGCGCACCGAGACGCTACCTGGGGCTTCGGGCTGGTCCCGACGCGGCGTCCACTCCGGGTCGGCGGACGTCTTCAGCACTCCTCCCGCCGCTCCCGCCTGCGCCACCGTTGCTGCTCCGCAAGAGCTTCGCAGTCAGTCATGATGAGCGAGAAAGGGAGCGAGCGGGCGGGGCGCGCGACAGCCGCGGGTGGGCGGCGGTGTGCGCAGCGGGGCCGCGGGGCGGCTGCAGCGAGCGCCTCCCGGGCAGGCCGCGCTCCCGGCGGCAGGAGGCGGCGCCGCGGCCTCCGAGCGGATGACAGTGTCGGGCCGGGCGGGGGCAGCCCGAGGGCGGCGCTGGCCAACCGCGTCGCTGGCTTCCGCGCACGCAGCCTGGCGCGGCGACACGCGCACACCCGCGGCCGAATAGGGGGAGGGGGCAGAGCCCGCCGAGCGCCGGATCCCCGCGTTTTGCGAGTGGCCAGGGCTGGTCGGGGTGCGCTGGGTGGGGTGGGGAGACACGCCAGAAGGCAGGGTTCTCTGAGAAGGGGATATTGTCTTTCCCCTCATAGAAATAAGGGCAATTGCAATGGTCTATGCCGGTTTCCCCGAATCACCCTCCCCACGATCGTCCTGACAACTCTGTAGCTAACAAGGTAACAAGGAGCCTGCCTCCTTTCCTTTAAACAGGTCACGCCTCCCAGTAACTGTTTGTGGCAGTCAATTGTAAGAACAGAAGCCCTGGGACTGGCTGGGAGTGGACTCCTCTTCCTACACATGCAGTCCTTTCTAGCATTCCAGAGTCAGTGACCAGCCTGACACCTTTTGACTGATGACCTCTTGACAAAAATCTGTCTCTTTAGAAATGAAAAGATTTCTGATGCATGGTGCAGTTGTTTACTTCATTTGTTTTTCCGGTGATCCCATCTACCCTTGCACTGCATCATTTCCTTTAAGGTTGTACTGAGACCTGAGCGGTTTTCCATTCATTCTCTTCTTCATCTCCACTCTTAATATTTATCCCTATAGCAGACAGTGCTACACATGGAAACCATTTAACTCTCTCAAAAACATTTAACCCATTCTGCTCGAATATGCGACCATTCCGAGGTACATAATACACCACTAATGCCGTACAACCATCAGCACCTTTATAAGCTTCTGGCTCAATGGCTAAGTTCTTCGAGGTCTGGTGTACTTTATTTGGAAGCAGCCAGCGTACGAAATTCAAATAACCTGCACTTCTTTCAAGTGCGAGTGCATATTTGTGTGCATGTTCTGTTTAGTCTGTCTGACTTCTGCAATGTGAATGTGGCTGTGGAGATAGGGGGAGGGTACAGGAAGTGTACCTTTTGAATGAATATGATTGTGATTGTTATATATTCTTCTATGAGAATAACTGCTATATATTTAATAGTATTCGTAGTAATGACAAAACTAGAAACTCATAGGGAAGGAAAGTGATTGCAAGGTTGATGCTGTATTTTTCTTCTTGTGAGGTTTATGCCAGTTGCATATTTAACATTGTTGTCAATGCATGTACATGCATTTGTGTGTGTGTGCGTGTGTGTGTGTGTCTGCAGGTATGTGCGTTTCATGGCATGCTTGTGAGTCCTCTCTGCCCACATTGTTGAAACAAGGTTGTTGAAACACTGCTGGGTACTTGGGCCAGAGCGAATGGAAGCTTTCTAGGGATTCTCTGTGATGAGAGGCCCAGGATTATGCATGTATGCTACCAAACACTGAAGGTTCTGGGGATGCTAGCTCAGGTCCTCATGCTTGCACAAGCAAGATTTCAGTCACTGAGCCCTCTCCCCAGCCCCAAGCCTTTTATATTTTACCTTTCTTAAGTTGATGTCCCCGTGCCCAGCTCTACCACATCTCATGCAACGAGTCTACTGAGAACGGCTCAGGCATATCATCAAGACCCAACAAAGAAAGGACACAGCCAGGGCTCTCAGTCCACTGTCCACCCAAAACTATACCAATCACAAATCTTACATATTTCCTCAGAGCATTAGAATATTAGTAATAAGCTGGCCTAAAACCCCATAGTGTCGCACAGCCCTTTTCTCTTTAGCATTTAAGAGAACTTTAAAATGTGCTCACTTTTAGGAATAGGCAAGGACTTTAAAACTCTGAAAACACTTGCAGTCATAGATGGAAAGGTTAGGAACGTTTTCACTGTATCTCTGGTAGAAGAAATCTGTCTTTGCTGAAAAACACAATTGTTGTGGAACATTTATTTCTAAACATTTTCAGCAGGTGAGTTATGACATTTTTAAAGGTTCTGTCCACTTTTGGAAGACAGTGCTTGATAGTATTGGGCAAGTTTGGACCATTTTATTGACTTGGCTCTGTTTATCTCATTATTATCAGTAGTAATTATTACTCTATAATGCATCCTTTGAAATTATACGAGATATTTCAAGAGCAGTTTGGTAACCACAACCACAGCTGACTACAGTTTTCACACTCACAAATTGCATTCATAATTGGTGAGAGCCATGACAATCTGTCGGTGTCCTTTTGCATTAAGCCATTAAAGCCAACATTTTCTTATTTCATTTATTTTTCCCAGATAAAGATATTCTAATTCATGTGCACTAGAAATATGTGTCCTAATACACACTTCTAAACAGTTGATTCATTTTCACTATTTTTTATTTTTCTTGGGAAAAAAAGTCTATGCTAGAAACCTCATTTATGAATTCTAATGGACACTTGAGAAGGTTAGTAAATGAATTATTCTCTTTTAAGATTGCTTCATCTTTCAAGTAGAATTTCTCTTTCAAGCATGTTCAATGCTATAATTTTTGTTGTGATAGAAAAACAGAAAGCTAATGATTCATTCCAGTTTGTTCATTTTCATCTCATGTGTGCGTGCTGCTGTTGGGTTCCCAAGTGTATCTAACTGGCACGCTGAATGAAGACTTGGCATTGCGGTGTTTGATGAAAGCAGAAAAATTAGGTTGCCAATTACATATGTGCCCCTTATGTGTGCTGCATTCCCATGACAGTGACAAGCCAAATTAGGAATACCAAAGTAGAGCCACTAAAACCTAGGAAAGATGATAGATATTTTTTCTTTCTTTCAAATTGTATTAGTAGTCATAAAATAATTTAGAACATGAATTATCTTTAACATATTTGCAAAGCAATGTAGTTGAAGATTTTGAAAATGAATTGGTGATATAGATCAGTAGCCAAGGGAGTGCCACCTAGCGTGAGAACCTGAGATTGATCCGAAGCATCCACAATATTAATAATAATAGCCAGGGACAGGCAGCAGTGCTCACCTGTGATCTCGGGGCTAGAGAGGTGAGATAAAGGGATCTTGGGCTTTACTGACCAGCCTGTCTAGGGAAATCTTTGAGATCCAGATTTAATGAAGGACCCAGTCTCAAAAGATATGATGGAAAGCAAATGAGGAAGGCACCTGGCATTGACCTCTGGCCTCCACAGGCACACATACACACCCACGTACACACCCATCCACGAAAGGAAAATAATTTTGCATCTCTTTTTCTCTTTCTCAGGTATTGTTCTCTATCATGACTGTTATTCCATGAACGTTGCCTATGGATACCCGAGGAGAAGATCGGCAATTTATGCAAAGCAGGCAGGACTGGAGTAGAAATTGGCTCAAGACTTAAATGGGTGAAGCATGAGATTGACTCATCTGCAGTTCTGGGTCCAGAGAGCATCAAAATTGTAATATTAATGTGGAAACATTAATTGGGATAATTTAGCCAGGTAATAATGCACAGTAGACAAGAAAATTATTTTCTTAAGCATTGTAGTGATAACTATTGCTTAGTAAATTGTCTGTCTCTGTGTTTGTGTGTGTGAGAGAGAGAGAGAGACAGAGACAGAGACAGAGAGGCGGGGGAGGGAAGGAGGGAGGGATGGGGGGGAGAGAGAGAAGAGACAGGGTGGGGGATACCCAGTTGTTGGACAGCAGGATCTCTTCATCCAGAAAGCTGGACAGAACTCAGTTTACCAATTAAAACACCTCATGAGTTGTCTCTGCTGTCCCTGACATTGAGACCGGGAGTTCATCCTGCAAGGGAACTGAGGAACAAGACTCTTCTGCCTGCCTAGCCTCCGGTCAGCCAAACTACCCAGGATTTGAAATCTGAAAACACTAATACTCTTTATACACCTCTGTTTTGTTTTCTTTTGTTTTCTTTTGTTCCCAGGTAGTATTTATCAGGTTATCTGAAAAATCTTTACAAGTAGATTCCCTGTTAGAAACTGTTTTGTTTTTTTTTATGTTATCTTCTTACATTTGTTTCTGATTTCTTTTGTTTTTTGTTTGGTTTTTTTTTATTATTTTATTATGTTTCTTTTTTAACATACACATTTATATTACTGCACATGAGTAAGACAAACTATTCTCCTGATGACATATTTAAGAAACTAAGTTCAAGATTCCTAGCCTCCACCCGATGTAATTACAGTGTTTGAATAATTTAGTTTGTCTGATGGCAATATTTTAAAAAAAAATGTTAATGTTATCTATGTTCAACAGCCTGGCCTTTGTGTTTTGCTATTCTGCATTGTCCTAGCTCTTATATGATAATATGCATTCCATTCAAACAGATAGTTCTTGACACATTGAAAGCATCATCTAAATCACCCCTAAGAACAGTATCTTGATAAAATTTGAAACTAACCTAAACATGTGTATAGATATAATTATATCAGTAGCAATAATAAAACTGCAATGAGAACACATTTGTACTATTTAAATATATAATAGGCAAAAAAGCACTAATAAAATAGTCTAAGCCACATGAAACCAGTACTATGGGAAGCTGGGAACTGGCTTTACCATCTGTCAGCTTCTATACTGGCAACTTCACAGATGAAATTTCTTTTGAACAAAACATCACAGCAGGAGCTACAGACATGTGAATTGTAATTAAAATGTGAAAATGCATTTCCTAGTTTTTGTCATTTGTAAAAAACATACTGTGAAATTTAGATTTAAACAATTATATTAAATGTAAGCCATTTTACTCTTCCAAGTCTATACACTATTTCATCAGAATTTTTGGTCTTTACAAGTAAAGTGTATTTTCTTCAGGTCTGATTCACTCTGTAATGAGGGGCAATTATTTCCTAATCATTCAAGTCCAGGAGATGAGCAAAAGTGATTTTCATACTTTATGTAGCCAGTACAGATCGGCTGAGGACAAATGTCATTGCTTTACATTTATATAACAGTGTTTTCTACGATAAAAATAATTTTTATAATAAAAAAGAATTATATTCCCTGAAAAAATATAAAACCAAAACATGTCTTTATCCCTGCAATAAACATTCTGCCTCGCTTTTATATCTGAAAGAATAAGAATATTCTAGTTTCTTAGCTTTTCCATATCCAGGAAAACAAGTTCCCAGGTCATGATATATAAATGTTTTGCTACACACATTGAATAAATGTTCAAAAGCAGGACTAATGTATGTGTCCCAAATTGATAACACATTAACCGAGATTAATATATCATGTTTATATTTAAAAACATTTAATCTACATTTTAATGTATGAGCATTTATAGAAATTAAGGTTAAATTATAAGTTGGTCAATATTCTTGGCATTTACCATTATGAAGTGTATTGTGTGCATTTACATTTTATGTTCAAACACCTTGAAACCCATAACCTTCCCTTGGAGTTCAACAATACTTTCTTTCTAGTACATTGCTTCCAACTTTCCTCCAAAATTAGCATTAATAAAACAAGATTGGGATTGGAGAAGTAGTTCAGCTGTTAAGAGTGCATACTGTTCTTACAGAGGACCAGAACTGAGTCTCCACCACCCATGTCAGGCAGCTCAAAACTGCCAATATGCCAATCCTGGGGGTCGGATGCCTTCTTTGAGCCTCCTCTGTGAACACCTGCACTTGCACATGTACGCCTTTAATCCCAGCACTCTGGAGGCAGAGGCAGGCAGATCGCTGTGAGTTCAAGGCCAGCCTGGTCTACAAAGTGAGTCTAGGATAGTCAAGTCTACACAGAGAAACCCTGTCTCAAAAAAAAAAAAAAAAAAAAAAAAAAAAACACCAAAAACAAAAACAAAACAAAAGAATCTTAACTTAGGATAGGAGTTTGTCACAAAATCACTAAACCCAATCTACGTACCATGTACTTCTTACAATGTCGTGAGAGGACTGAGTGCTAAGGGGTAGCTCTCCCCTATGTGAACTTTAGTGGACTTTTATGAAGACCTCAGCCAAGGAAAGCTGGTGACAATGGTGTGTGATCTCCTAGTTCTATAATCACCATACACATTTATCATTCTGCCCTTGGGACACCTGCTCTTGTGATATAACAAAGTAAGTGAAGAAAACCTCATGTCCCCAGTATTCAACACCATCTGGCAGGTGCCACATGTGCCAATTTGCAAGCCATCTATGAGAGCGAGCCTCGGTGTCCTATCTGTGCCTTCCAGTCAGCCACATGAAGTAGAAATAAGCTGTATTAGGTTCCTACTCGGTGTAACAAACCCCCAAAATGCACACAATATCCTAAAGTGACACCAGCTGGTTGAATCACAATTCTGAAAGTTGGAAATCTAGCAAGGCTTAGCCACATCTCTGTGCCGCATCACAAGCCTGAAAGCAAAACACTGTACAAACGGGTTCTCCTACTGAGCCCCTGAGGTAACCCAGCCTTACCCAAGCTCATTCTCCCTAGAAGAATCCAGCTCCTTGGGTTCCAGATACTGAGACCTTTGTTTCCTGAGTATGTGGCTCTTCATCTGGCAAGAGAAGCTTCAAAACCACAGCTTACATCATTAACTTCCTCTTAATTTCACCAACTTGAGAAAACTCTGCCTTTAAAGGAGTCCTTTGATTATGTTAGGCAGATTGAGAAAATCTTCTTATCTTCGGTTGACTGCAAATACAATATTACTAATCACCTGAGTACAATCATTAAATGCACAGCCTCTATCTACATTGAAAGTGAGAGTGAACATAAGAGCTCTTACGGATTATCACAGTTTTGTCAATCTTCTTCAATACTGTCTACATACAGCACTGGACTATAAGAGTAGGTTCATGAAACGTGTGCTCACCATTATATCCCAGAAGCACTGTATTGTAAGGCATAATCTGGTGTGCTGTATTCAGATGTTAATTGCTTTCCCCACATCCCAAGATTCTTACTATTCTACAAGATTCGTTCACATATGCCAAACTGAAGCTACATAACCTTGCCTCCACATAATCCCTCTGATTGGCTGAATAAATGCCTACACCTGGGCAGAGCAGACGTGAGGTAGGTGGGGCCAAGTTTCATGGACTTGAAGAACAGGAGGATCAGAGGGGAGATGAGAGAGATGGAGGCAAGGAAGAACAAGAGACTACCATAAAGCATAAAAAAGAGCAACATGACCGGATGGAATTTACTCTGAAGATCGGTGATGAAGAGAAACAGCCCAGATGAGAAACATGTGCAAGTATTTGTGGGATATCGGATGGGAAATAGCATATATAGAAATGAATAGGTCAAATGGTATGAGGTGTGGGACTGGGAGATAGCAAGGTAGTTTAGGATTGTTAGCTTCTGCCCAGTTCTACTGTATAGGCACATTAAAAATCTATCAGGTGTTTTTGTCTTTTATTGAAATGGTAGCAGTTGAGTAATAGCCATTAAAATAATTCTATGAATTAATAGTAAACATTAATAGACTTTTTATTTTCTACAACACTATACTGGAGCTCTGAGTGGTTTTGTCATTGTAGATTCACTCTTGTAGTCACAATTTGCATAAAATAGTGTAGTATTATTCATTTTCTATCTGTAAGACTCTAGTTTCCTTTAAACTATTTGTTCATGTCATCTTTTATAAATTCTCTTTTCTTTCCGGGTTAGTTTAAAAATGAGAGCTGCAGTTATTGATGGAATAACTCAAGTAATATAAGCTTGTAAGAATTCCTTCAAATTTATATTAACGGTATTGCTTTCTAATCACTGTTATGTTGGTTAATATCCATAAAACATCTTCATTCTCATTTAGAATATCAGCAAAGTAAAACTTGAAGGGACTCTAGCTGTCCAACAAATTTGCTATTAAATACACTAAAGAAGTCCAATACCAGGGACAGGAAAAAAAAATGTTTTCCACAACTGGCCAAGGTGCAAAGAATAAGAGAGTGAAGAAAGAATACTTAGCCCTAAAGGGAGCATACATATTGCAACGTTCTTCACAGGAGCAAGAATCGTTGAGGAAGAGGAAGTGGAAGGTGTGGAAAAGCCTGAGGCACTGAATGGATGTGAGGAAGTATTATCTCCAGACAGCAGAGCAGCTGCATATACAAACTCGCAGCTGCCCCAGCACAAAGCATGTGCAAGTCGAGCCAACTAGGTCTCTGTAAGGCAGCAGGAGTTGGACCTTAGTCGAAGCAGTGGGGATACTGGCAATTGCTAGCTGCTGGGAAAGGAAGAGACTTTTTCTCTGGGAGTGTACCCCTGTGAAGCCAACTGCTCTCCAGAAAGGACCACATACAAGAATATTTGGACAGCACAGACTGATCATAAAGGATTAAAACAAATGAAAAGGGTACATACTTAGGTAGGCAAGGAAGGGGGGTTATCAATTGTAGAAGAATTGGGGATGTTAGTATGATCAAAACAAATTATAGGAAATCTGGGTAAAGTGGTGCACGCCTTTTCATCCCAGGACTCAGGAGACTGAGGCAAGATGACCTCTGAGGAGTTCAAGGCCTATGTAGTGAGTTCCAGTCCAGCCAAGGCTACATACCAAGACCTTGTCTCAAGAAAACAAAAACAAAATAAAAAAACAAAAACAAAAACAAAAAACATGCAGAAACCTACATTGTTTGAAACTTTCAAAGAACCAATATTTTAAAAGTAAGATAGTTATTAAAATAATTTGAATACAGAATGAAGTCCAATGCAAAGGGCACTTGTGCATTGATGGAAATCACAGTCCACAGATGCACAAAACCGCTGTCTAAGCAATTAACTCTTGGTCCTCCTTTCCTTTTGGGGAACTCTGTACTATTGTGGCCTGCTACTATATTGATCTAGCTGGACACTAAGTATTTTCTAGAAATACCTAGGACTAGCCTTGATTCTCTGAATCATGAGATTCAGAGAAAGATCCAGAGCAGTTTCTTCACTCCTGTCTGAAGTCCAGACTGCTGGCTAAGAAGATCCTTTGGCTCCTAAAAGATACCCTCTAGCCTGTGTTTTGTTTAAGCGCTACTGTGAGGCATGCCATGGTGTTATGCGTACATCACTTGTATCATTGAGACTAGAAGTGACAAGAGAAAGAGGTAGGTGCACAGCATCTGCTGGTGTTCAAACTGTCAATTTTGTCTCTGCTAACCTCCATGGACAGATGTTTGCAGCTGCCATTTCCCTTGATCATCAGTAGCATTAAGCTCACTGTAGGTAGATTGGCATTAGACTTCCATATTGCATCTTCCAGTCCCAAAATTGTAGAAGATCCAATCCATGAATTAAATATTTTCCCATTTTATATTAGCTCTGCTTTATGATGAAAATACACTTAAATACTTACACTTCTTTGATAAACACATGTAGGCTCAGAGTTTCAATACTACCTGGATGCTGATGGTATTCAAGTTCATGTCTCCAGACTGAAATCCTTGCATACCTGACTGGTCACTTGCATTTGCTCCTGCATTAAAATGTACCTCAGTGTTTATATATATAATGACTTTCAGAGAGGCTAGAGAGATGGCTCTGAGGTCATGAATACTTGCTGTTGCATAGGACAGGGGTTTGGTTCCCACAACCTACATGGAAGCTTACAATCATCCATAACTCCCATATGCATGAGGATATAATACTCATAGGCATACATGGCACACAATATACATTCAGGCAAAAGCACTTATACACGTAAGAGAATATAAATCTAATTTTAAAGAAATAATCTTCTAGAATTCCTCTCAGAATTCCTCCTTATATACAGTGGTCTTCCCTTCTTAGTCCATGGTGACTTCATTCTTCCTGTAACTTTTTCTTTTCTTTTTTCTTTTTTTTTTATGATGTATGTGCAATATGTCAGCAAATCTCATCTTCATCCTTATATCATATACAATAGCTAACAACCTCTTGAAAGTTCTATTGCCATTGCCTGCTCTAAACCATTATTGTCCTTCACTTAGGTTTCCACTAAATGTGTAATTGATTTCTGCTTCTTCCATTGCTCTCACTATATACACTCAATTGTCTGAATTATTATGGGAAATCTGAGTCATTTTATGTCATAGTTCTCCTCAAAATCCACAGATGGTACCCTACCTGACTAATCTGAATGATCTATAGACTTACTATTCCAGCACACTACTCTAACCACCACCACCACTATATTCATCATGTATAATTTCTGTAGTATCAGGATGTGGTATTGTTGTAGTACCACATGTACCATGATACTATCACTGCAGTATCATGTAGTATCGTTAGAGTGCTCTTTAAGTTCTTTCTCTAGGTCTAAGAAGAGGCCATATATTTCTTCAGACTTTGTTTATATGTCTTTATTGAAGCTACCTCTGGCCCTTGTATCTTAAAAAGGGACTTTATCCCTCAACATACCTCACTTCCCTATCTCTTTGGTTATTTTATCATTATCCAAAACATACTATATTCTGCATATTGTATTATCTATTTTCCACTAATGTAAAAGACACTGAAGGCATGTATATTTGGGTTTTTCTCTCTGCCTGCTAAAGTGTCTTGCACACAGTGGCCCTCAATGCATATTTTTAAAATAAAGACTAAGTCACTGATGAAAATACACACAAAAACAAACTTAATTATGAAAGTTGATATGAGGAAAGGAGACTTTAAAAAACAAATTCTTGCCATATTGAACACATCTTTAAATTCTTTGTTGTGAATAATTTCCTAATAAATCTCTATCTTATAAGGCATGCATTAACTAAAATATGTGTCTTCAAAATGATGCCAAATGATCATTCACTCATTCATTATCATAGTCAGTGTACTAGGCAGAGCTCTCTAGAGAAACAGACCAACAGGATGTAGAAAGATACACACAGGCTCACTCTATTCTGGATACTGCAGTTTTCCAGTGATCTGAATTACAGGACGCGATAATTCGGTCTCATAAATTACATAGCACTACTAAGGATAGCATACAGGATTGCATGCAGTCTCACGTGACTAAGAGGGGCTTGAAAGTTTTTTTACCCACTTCATGACATATAAGCCACCAGAACATATGAAGAGATTTATCATGTGTATTTTTTTTTCCACAGGATCATCATGGACCAGAGGTTTCTCAACCTACAAGCTGCCTGTTAGAGTGCCAGAAAAACTGATGGTGTTACTTCAGTGCAAATCTAAGGACATGAGGGACAGTGAGCTATGAGTGGAGGGAAGACAAATAGCCAAACTTTAACAGGCATTCTCTCCCTTCTGCTTTTCTCTTCCATTTAAGAGCAATTTGTATAATGCCTGTCCCATGAGAGAAAATGACCAGAAACACCTCCATAGACAAGGCCAGAAAAAAAAACATTCTGGGCTTTTAGCAGTCCTGCCTGAATTGGGTGTTGTAGTTTTCAGGTGACTTTAAACACAAAATATGAAAATATAGTGAAGTACATCATAATATCCCCTCTACAGACAGCACATAGAACTATATGGTCCCATGAGATAATAATACAACTGGAAATTTGTATGCATGGAGTCACATCTGAGCCATGACAATTCTACCACAACCATGGCTCTTGCAGGGAGGCAAATTCTGGTGTGAATAGGCATATCATATTCCTAATCAAATAACGGCAGTTGAGTATAATACCTGATACTTGATAGTGGTACTATAAGTCTATGCTGCTAGCTTTTATATTTACTATACTGTATTTTTCATTATTATTATTACAGATGGAATCCTTTCACTTAAAAAAAATAACAGCAGCAGCAGCAGCAGCCGCCATTCTATGCTGGCAGCAGTCTCATTTGGCAAACTCTACATCAGCTGATTACACTAAGCTGCATCCAGAGACACACCTACATGATGTAAGCCTATGGAACCATGTTACGTGGTGTTTACATAGGATGGGATTGCCTAATGACAGCTCTCAGGGCATATCCCTTATCACGAGATGATGGGTGACTGCAGTGAGACTCCCAGAGACTAAGGATCTCCTCCAGTTCCCTTTGATAGTCCAGACCAAACACAGAATGCTCTAAGTCTTTTTGGCTTGGTGACTCAGAATCAATAGAAGTCAAAAGCATCCCAGCAGCTGACCTCCTAGTTGCATGGAGTCATCTTTGTGTCTCACTCAGGGCAGAAGCATGCTTCCTCATGAGCTAAGACCTGTGGGCCAATAGAGCATGAATCATGTGGATGGAAGCCAGACCTGTCCCAGTGTGTTAGAAAGCTGGTGTTAAGTGAAGCTATCCCATTTTGTCCTGATGTGACATCCCTGAATCCCAGCTATTGAGGAGGCAGCGCCAAATATTAAGGGATAATCTGACATGTGATTTTTTTGTAGAACTTTGCTTCAGCATGGCGAGTTGCTCCCAAGGTCACCCCATTTTTCTGTTTGCAAACAGCTTCAGGAACATGGAAGGAGCAGGAAATTCTGAAAACATCATTTCCCGGCCATAGGTCTTTTGCTGTGACACGTGTTTCTGAATCAGAAGCAACACTGTGGGGCACTGATGATGATCATGATTTAAAGGTAAAACGTCACCACGGGCTCATATCAGAATGCTTGATCCCCAGTTGGTGATGCTCCTTTGGGAAATTCAAAAACCTTAAAAGGTTGGGGCCTGGGAGATTACTGGCAGCAAGTACTTAGGGATACTGTCCCTGCCATTTTCTGTCTTCTTCTCTACTTCCTGGTAAGCTGTGATGTGAACAGATGTCCTGTGACACATGGTCCTACTTCCACAACATTCCTCCCATGGCCACATAACCATGAACTGAACCCTATCAAAGCATAAACAAATTAAATCCTTCTTCATATAAGTCATTTTTGCCAGGTATTTTACCAAGGCAATGGAAAAGTAATTACCACAAGTGTATGCAATCTTCTATAGGTCCACATATGATAATTTTGGCAGAAGAAGGCAAATGTTTATCCAGAGCAAGTTTCTACTGATGAATAAATCACTGATTCTTTGACAATGAAGCAATCCATCATACTAGGTAGCAGAAAAAAACATACTGTATTGAGGTCTTAGTCTGGGTCTCTGCTACTGATGGCAGACTAGACACTTGGTGGTGGCCATACCCCTGTCAGTCATGCTGCTGAACCTTTTTCTCACCTCCACCATGCAATTTTTTTGCTCCCCACTTTGTTTTCATGAATCCATTAGGCAGTAAAAGGGGTACAGAAGGAGAGACTTGACTAATATCTATAAAACAGGTCATTATAAACACTGGATACTACAGTGTCTTTTGCTAAGGGCATCATCTACATGAGGCACTTCATGATTGTTTTTTCAGTTTGTTTTACATTAAGAGAACTCAACCCCTAGTATCCACCTCAAGCAGCTCATAGCTCTAGGGGTATCTAATTCCTCTGGCCTCTGCATACATACACACAGAGTTACAAAGATTTTTTTGTTTGTATGATTTTTTTAAATCATATAAATAGAAAATTTTAAGAGTTCTTTCCATAAACTTCTTTAAGTTTTGATCAATTATGTGTCAAGCATGTTCCTCTCATTCCTATACCATGTTGGCTGTGGCCCACAGATCAGTTAAGACCTACACATATAACTATTTTTCTGATAAATAAAATACACATCAAAGTATTGTTATCAAGTTATGGTCTCTTGATGGATTTCAGTTCAATATTGGGCTTCAGGGTTATAGAGAGAGTGCCTGAGATGTCAACGTTTGAGTGTTGCTGGCGCATCATACAGAACCACCTGTAATCAAGACTTAAGTTCTTTTTCCTCATTCAGTTTATCATAGAGAAGTTTCCATGATTCCATATGGAATGTAGGAAAGAAAAGATTATACAAGAATGGGAACCATAGGCATTTGGACCATGTCATCCTGGGCCTTCAGGGCCTGCCTTGGGTCCAATTACATATACATGCACCACTCATATTTTATAATGAAGAGTTGCATGTATGCCTAAATTTTTTATGCATAGCATAAATTTCAACTTAGCTTACAAGTTCAGGGTGATTATTCACTTTGTCCTAAGACTCAGAAGCAGGCCAAGAATTGAGTGTTGTAAGAATGATGGCAGGGACTTGCTCACAAATATGTAATGCCTTCACTGTAACTCATCTAAACTGTCTGCCAAGGGATAGAAACCACAAGCCTAGACATTGCTAGTACCATCAGAACTTCTGAGTCATACAATCCAACAAGAGCACTGTTTGCAGAACAGAGTGGATTTATTACAGGGCCTTCTCTTTCTTTGGGTTCTACTTAATACTAGAAACTTTTCAGGCCATATAAGCCTGGGGTAATACAAAGAAGTAAGGAATATGTTACCATACAATGCAAATATGTCTATTATGTGCTGTAGTTCTTCTTCAATACAGGAGCAACCTTGTACAACATACTTCATATTTTTCACAGAATTTTTCAATATTTCCCACACTGTTGTGTTTGTGTAAATTTTACTAAATAGAAGGCCTATGAATATTAGTGATATCTCTTATCAATACAAATAGATTATCTCTTGCTCACCAGGTGCAATCAGCATAAAGTCACTAGTATAATGGACTTGTGGAAGGGAGATATGATCAAGATTCCTTCGAACCAAGTTGTGACATAAGGCTGAAGAACTGATACACCTAATGGAGATTTTTAAGGTGTATCATCAGCCGTCCTGGACAGTTTTATATCAGCTTGGTAGAGTCATTTGATAAGAGGGGCTCTCAGTGGAAAAAATGCCTCCGAAAGATTTGCTTAGAGGTAAGTCTGTAGTGCATTATTATAGTGATTAATGAGAGAAGGCCTAGCACATTGTGAGATGTGCCATTCCTATGCTCAGTCCCAGAGAATATAAAAAAGCAAGCAGAGAAAGCCATGGGTAGCAAGCCAGTAAACAGCCTAGCTGTTTCTGCTTCAGTTCCCAACTCTAGGTCCCAGGCCTGTCTGAGTTCCTGCTCTGATGTCCATGGATAATGGACTATAAGCTGTAAAATGAAATACATTCTTTCCTTTACCTGTTGCTTTTAGTCATGGTGTTTCATCACAGTAATAGAAATACTAAGACACCAGTGAAGTGGAAGTTTCTGGTTTATTTGAAGACTCAGTTGTGTCATGTGGTGTTTTGCTGAAAGCTGTCTTGTGAGAGGTCACATGATGTTTTCTGGAAGAGAGGGCTTGTGATGTTTTGCTATGAGTAGACATAGGAGAGGGTGAGTGATGGTGGGTACCACAGATAGTAGGATGAGATTTTTGGCATTTCTACACCATGCAACACTTTGTTGGTCTTCCTTGGGCTTTGCTGGTCTTGGCTTTGCAGAGAGAAACATTCCAGAGAACTTTTTGTGGTACTCCGGCTGGTTCTAGCTGCTTCCACAGACTCATTCCGATTTGGTGGAGCCTTATGGCTTATGCTGGATTGTGCCTCCTCTAGGGATCTGTGTGCTGTTTGGTGTTGGCTATTGGACTGATAATGCAGAGTAGAACTGGGCCAAGGAACTATGTCTAAACAGGTCCAGAACCCCTTTTCCCTACTAACAGTCTTTCTCCTCTTCTTCTGGTTAATGGGTTAGAAGTAAGGTGTTTAAGAACACTAAATTAAAAAAAAAATCTAAGCCAGTTTTGCCAGCTGAAAGCAAATGATTGTTGCTGATCCTTAACATACAGCAGCAGTTGAGGATTTACAAGAACAATAAGTAGCTGCATACCCAATTACCAGAGGACTGGGTTAAAACAGTCAAGCTCCATCAGTGTGATGGCTTCTGTTGGAATCTCTATGTGCTTGACCTTGTACTTGTTAAATAATCTGATGTTTTTGTCCAAGACCCATCCATCATCCACTCGAGACAAACATGAGAGTTAAGTGGGTGGAGATGGTAATTGGCATCCCCTGACATCTTACAAGCCTTTACGAGAGAAGCATCTTTGCAATCCCTACCGAGATGCAGCATTACTTTTGGTTTACTGATGCCCTTGGAAGTGCTGACAGCTTCCTCTGTCTTTCTTAGTAAATAGCTGTCACTTTCCAGGGCTAGAACCAAACTGAGAGCTCTTTCAGCAGCTGCTCATGTTTATCCAGTAACATATATCAGAACAGAGGGGGAAGCTACAGGATGCCTTTAGTGCCCCACTGGACCAACTGGGAGATGTTCTTGGGTTGAAAGTCCGTACAGTATGTAACATCCATAACTGACGAAGCACAGGGGCACACAGAGCCACTAGGAATCAGAGTCTAGTCACTTGCAGAGCATCTTCTTTTCCTCCTCCCAAGACACATTTGCTCTGACAGAAGACAGTGGAACATGTTTGGAGAAGGCTGAAATGAAAATATTACTTATAACATTTTGGGAATGTACTGGAATATTTCTTTGAGGAAATTTGCATCGTTTCCAGGCAAAAGTTCTGGATTTGGAAACTGACTCATATCTGGGAAGTGATAAAGGGTGGTGCCCTTTTTATGATTTGATTTCTTCACTCTGACTTTTGTGCTCATATCAATCAGATAAAGATTTAGACAATTTCATTTCTTTCTCTTTTGGGCCATTTCTCTTTTTATCAAGTAATTAATATCATAGTTCTGCCTGAACCAAGTTTTTCTGATGGCCGCTTTGCTGTTCTTCACAGTAACGGTGTTGACCTTATTATAAGTTGTGGGCTGACTCCTGGCTACTACCATCCAGGGATTTCATTACTCTATTGTGTTTAGGTTTTCCAACTGAGTGACTGCAGTTCCTACCATAAGATCTGCCCTACAGGGATGTACAGTTGCAACCTATCAAGGATGCTGGGAATCTTATCACAAATCTATTTTTCAAATTATTAATGAAAAATATGTTATCTGGACTTTACCCATATGAATGTGCAGATGCTAAATATCAAACCCACTTTAGCATTTCAATATCCCTTATGCTTTGACCTTCCCATTAAATCAGAGGAGGTTGGCTATTTCTATCTTATTCACAGTAGGTATCCTAGTCTATTTTGTAAATTCTGTAACAAAATATACCAATGACTGGATAACTTACTTCAAAGTTTTAGATATGCAAAAGGGTTGTACTGTCTGTCACCTGTTTGGATTTCACGTGGTGGGAATATGTAGGGAAGACAGAGGTCATACAACAAAACATGAAACAACAACTCAAGGGTATGCCAGACTCTCATAACAACCCATTCTGGGGCGGGGGGGGGGGGGATGAATTCCTTCAAAACCCATACCACTCTTTGAAACCAAACTTAAGCTGTTTCTGGTGGTAGATCTGCCAATGCTCTAAATATCGTTCATCTGGTGTACCATCTAAAAGGCTTGACGACAGACTCAACACAACTTCACTAGGACCACAATTCCAACCTGAGGATTGGAAAAGACTTCCAAAACCAGATTCCTACCACAATTAGCAATCACCTTCTCATCTGTGTCAGATGAACAGCCAAGCCTCAGATCTGGAGTGTTTGCTAGCTCCTCAAGCTACAGTATAAGACCTTTTTACAGAGTCCATAAAAATATATTTGGCCTGATCCAAGTTTATGTCTCTTCTGCCAGCATCCCACACTTTTCGTATCCACTTCCATACATGTTACAAACGCACGAATTGGAAAGCTGAAGCAGTTCTTGTTTGTTACAGTTATACTTCCTCATGGCCTAAACTCTTTACTTCACATTTACAGGCCTGTTGCCATAGAGTCAAACTGCAGATTTAGAAGAAAAGCATTGACTAGAGTGACTAAGAGTAGTCAGCATTATCCTGAGGCAGCAACTGCCTCAAGGGGCCCATTATCACAATGAGGTCAATCCAGTTGTTACTACCATGTGGGGCAGTGCCATGGCCATTGGCATTGGAGAAAACACAAGGGGTTGGGAACCCAACCCTACTTGGGCTAAGGCAGCAGGGCTCCATTGGTAGTAGGGGGGTCACTTTTACTTTGTTGCAGAGGAGGTGATTCTGTAAGGAGTGGGGAGTGCTTTTCCACATGTAAGAAATTCATTAGAATTTAGGGATCAGTGTTATCACTTCCTGGAGGTCTTTCTGCACAGCCATGTCTCAATTCACCTAGTCTTCACTGTTTCCCTGTCCTTACTTTGTCAGTGGCACTTGGTGAAACTGGAAGTTCTGCTTGTATTGTACTTCAGTTACTGCAGGGTGAGGCTCTGTGTTATTTTCAGCAGGATCTGAGTCTACAGAAGTGAGGGTTTCCCTCCTGGCACACCTACAAACTCATGCTGTCTATATGAGTTCTTGAGTGAGAGATAATGCTCCTTCCTTTCTTCTTCTGAGACTCATGGACTTCCTCTAAGAAGTACTCAATGGTACTGTCTTCATTGGATCAAAAAGAATGCAAACAATAACACAAGAGACTCATGAAACTTATTTCTGATAAGTGGCTGGATGGGAGTAGTCAATTTGAGTAGCTCTATAAACACTGCATGCCAAAGATTTTTTCACATTCTTTATCAATGGAAATATTCATTTACAGCATTAAATATAATCAGATTAGAGAGAAAATCTAAGAAGTCTCAGAATCAATTCAGAAAAGCCACTCTTAAAATTATATTCATTTAGAGCCATGTTCCGTACAAAAAAAAATCTGTATTAGAATTCTCCAAACAAAATGGATATGTATGCATATGCATGTGCATGTGTATGTATAGTATAGACACCAAATATATATATATATATATAATGTAACTATTATAGAAAATATTGGAATATACAGCATTTTATATAGGAATATACAGCATTATATATAATATATATAAATGATATTTAGTGAAATATAATGTAAATGAATAGACTATGAATTTGCTTACAGGTGTACACACAGAGAACTCAAGAGAAAGCTTTTTTATAGAATTTTCTAGCTATTATAGGAGTATTCATAATCTTCCCTCAATGATCCTGAGAATAAGGAGAACTAGTAGAGTGACTCAGTCCAAATCCAGAGGCTGCAACGGGGACAGGGGAGGTCAGGGGTAGCCGGGAGTGGGTAGGCATGGCACTAGTTGGTCTGAGAGTCTGTGGTGCTCTTATTGAAGGGAGGGAAGATGCATGTCATTCTTTAGTGTTTTTTTATTCTCAGGACCCAAAATAGCAAACATCATGCACACATGAGGGTAATTTCATTATTTATTGTACTGACATAAAAAGTTAAACTCTTCCACAGATAACCTTACAGATATATCCATGATGATATTTTGCCAACTATTTGTGCAATCCTTTTGCCCAGTCTAGGTAAAAAGTAAAATAGCCATCATAATCCACAGGTCTAGGAAGTGTGTGTGTGTGTGTGTGAGTGTGTGTGTGTGTGTGTGTGAGTGTGAGAGAGAGGGGGGGGAGGGGACAGAGGAACGAGGAATAAAGACTATGCAGGACACTAAATCACGGGGATAAAAAAAACTATATATATATATATATATATATATATATATATACTTAAAAATGAGAGAATTGAAAATCAAAAGGTAGAAAAGTAAATTAATTACTAAAAATTACTAAAGTACCTATAAGCATTAATAAATAGGTGAATGAAACACACACACACACGTACATACACACATCTACGGCCTGAGTCATAAAAAGAGAATGGCTTGACTACATATATTTTGATAAACAAGTAAGTACACTGTCATGTTTACTCATTTTTTGAATTTCATAAATTGTATTAATGTTTTCATTTCCAAGTAATGTATGTTTCTTCTGTTCAAAAGTATTATTTTAATAAATACAATTATGAAATCAAATTTAATCGGTAAATTTTAGTTTTTACTTTTCTTACTAAGCTAAAATAATATTAAATTGATCATCCAGAAGCCTTTTTTGTTTGTTTCTTGATATTTTGTGTTTTGAGACATGGTCACACTATGTAGCCTTGGCTGCTGGGAACTCATTATACTGACCAAGTTGACCTTGAACTACAAAGATCTGCCTACCTGTGTTTCCAAAATGCTGGTATTAAAGGTATGTACGACCACATGTGGCCTAACCCAGACTGCTTAAATGACTTACATATCCATGTGTAAAACTGGAAAATATTTATATTCTCTGTGTATTTAGAATCTATTTAGAGAAATTAACACAGAGGACACATACAAATTAAAAAGAAATAAGTTCTACACTTTCTTTTTTCTGGTAATATAATAGAGATGGAGAAAAGTACTCAATTTTTATATCACTCAGTTTATTTAACTTCATAGTTAGTTGTTGACATGAAAATCAATAATTTTAAGGATAATAAATTGTATGTTGAAGCAAAATTCCTAAAGAAAATAGTAAGCTTCTGTGGAGAACCACAGTATACTGGAACCACTTATATTATGTGTTTACTGTAAACTCTGTATCCGTTATTTAGAGGAGACACCAATTAGAAGAACAGTGAGATTATTTCATTTCTGTCATTGGTCTTCCTAAAATCAAAAGGCTCTGCTGATATGCATACTTCAAACAATATTTTATATGTCATAAATATTTAAAAGGATTCTATTTTTATCCGTATACAACCCTGAAATGTAGGTCAGACGGCTGCTAAAAGCTTACAGAAAGTGCACACTGAGAAAAATTATTTTTCCTAAACAGAGATAGGTGTGTGCACTTCCTGTTATTTAGCTAAAAGGCTGTGCAATCTTTGTTATGGTTTGGATGCAGGATGACCCCATAGTCTCTTATGTTGAACAGCTGGATCCCAGTTGGTGAAGTCCTAAAATGCTGTAATCAGACCTAATTCTAATGTGAACCCAGTTGACCAGTATGCTAACAGAAATGTGGACAGTGGAAAACGTACATAAGATGTTTCAGAGGGGACAAGACCCTCTATGGAAGTTGGGCTGCAAGTGACCCATGACACATTCTAGCAAAAAAATTCCCAGTATTTTCTGTGATCTGAAAATTCAAGTGAGGATGAGTTCAAAATAACAGTCTAATTTATCTTGTGAAAAATGTTCAGAATAGCATATCACTCTGGTTGTGGCCTGACTTGTGCTCATTGGTAGAAAGACATCAAGACAGGTGCTTTGGTGAGGAAAGGAGAGTGGACAAATGAGAGGTTGTGGAATCTAATGCTGGGTGAAGGAGAGGGTGCCAGCCATTGGATGAATTTGTCTCCCTGACAGAGATTTCACACAGTTCTAACAACTTGTCAGACCAGTTTTACCACTGGTGACTGAAGCCCACATAATTATAGGCCAGTGGTTAGGAGGACCACACCTTGACCAGGACTGCTTACAGCTGTCCTCTAGTTAAATCTTGATTTCACTCCTGGATGCTGAAGAAGGATTTGGCTTCCCTGGAATCTCTTTGTCCTGCTTCCCAATGTGGCCGCATTGTGTAAATCTCCCTTTGCTTTTTCACTTTTTATTTGCTGTTTTAACTGGCTTTCTGAAGACAGGTGGCCAGTTCTGATTTAAAACATTGGTTGTGAGTCCCCCAAGGTCTATAAGAAGGACTATTGAGTTAAAGTGAAACTTGGCATCTTCTAGTGTGGTGATAGGAGAGGTGATCTGAGAGCAGGATCTTACCCAACAAATGCAAATTCTTTTGAACATTTGCATTTGAATGAAAAAAAGGGTACCTACAAATATAGAGCATCCAGAGTGCCTTGCCAAATATATTTTCTAGGTACTGCCAAGACACTTAAGAGTCTGTGGCAGCTGTGGGAAGAGGAGGCAGGGCTACATCCTGAGCTGCTAGCAGAGCCTGGCAGCAGCAGCACTGTAGTGCTGGCTGTCAGGCATACAGGATATGAGCGCTTCCGAATTAGGAAGGCTTCCACCAAAGGTCCAGAAGGCTGCTGAGGCCAGACAGTATGTGACAAGGTCCTTATTTCCTGCATGTAGCTACTAAGTAGTCAGTGACTACAGCTGTGAAGACAGCATGTAAGTTACAGTGAAGCACCCCACAATGAGGGAAATGCCAGGAAGCTGCAAGTATTGACTGAAGCCAGCCCAAGTGGCAGCACATTCATTCCTGTGGCAGGCACAAGCACTGGGAATGTAGTCTTACCCAAGGCCATTCACACCCAGATGATGACAGCAATGAATGCCAGATGTGGAGCTCTAGGGCTTGGTGCTTCCCTTGCAGGGCTTTGGTGTTTCTTTGGTCTGATTTATCTTTACTCTCCTCCCATTCTTTCCTTTGGAGGGCAAACTATTACGTTTCCTCTATGACTCTGTTTATTGGAACTGTGTGTCACTAGCTTTTCTTGGCTTTATGAGGTTTCCCAGCTAAGAGATTCCTGGAGTCTCAGAAGAGACTTTGAACATTGATCTCTCTTTTTTTTTTTTTTTTTTTTTTTTAAATACTACCATTGTTAACCTGTAAGAGAGTTTTGAATTTAAACTGAATGTATCTGCATTATGAGATGTCCTTGAACCCTTGGGAGCCAAGGGCAGATTGTTGTGGTTTGGATCCTCAGTGTCTTGCCTAAGTGTAAAAGGAACTTTTATTAGCCTGTTTCAGTTGTTGTCTGGGAGGCTTACTGCCTCTGTCTGCTAACCTAGGCCTAGTCCTGGAAGCTGCTAGCCTCTGTATAACCTACCCTAGGCCTACATCGTTTTCAGCCTTGGAGACTTACTGCTGAATAAGCTCACCCTTTCTTGTTCTTCTCAAGCTAACTCCACCTTTCTGCTCTAATCTCCTGGCTCTTCGTTATCTGACTCGTTCCAACTTCACCTGTGTCTAGCTTGTTCTCTCATTCAAGCCCTCTCTGTGAAACTCTCCTGGTAAAACTATCTCATCTCTCTCTCTGCATTGCCCCTTTAAGTAGATCCCCTTTCCTCATTCTTCTGGAAGTTGGCTTATCCTATTCTTTCGAATTTTTCCCCGTTAGTCAACTTAGTTTGCCACACATTAGACATCACTTTCAAACGTGGGTGCTTCCTTCCAACAACTAACTTTACCTTCACTGTTTGTAATTAAAGGGTGTACCACTACGCCTGGACCTAAGCTTTTCTTTACCTAAAACTTGCACTATAACAGGCTGGCCTTGAACTCAGATCTGCTTGCTCTGTCTCCTGGGTCACACAGACCTAGAAGGTCTTTGGATGTGATCTTTTGCCAGAGCAGCCATGTTCTGAATTAAAATTCCTCCACACTTGGTCTCCATAGTCCTTCTTTGGGGGTTACAGAGCCTTTAGGGGGCAGGGCCTCACTGAGGAAGTGGGTCAGGTAGGGTAGTTCTTAGGGTTTGCTGCCCAGTCCTGGTCAGGCTGTTGTTCTCTGTCTCCTGATCCGCTGCAATGTGAGCAACCAGCCTGTGTCCTAGTGTCATAAACGCCGCCTTTGTGCTTTCGTTGTCCCAGAACTGTAAGACAATGAGTCCTTTCTCCCAAGGTGTTTCTATCAGGTTTATTATCACAGCTATAAGAATTAGTCATCAGTACGTTCTCTAAAGCTGGGAGATCTTTATATATGAGCTCACACATACACACTGATGATAAGTAGGGTTTGCTTACAAATAACTTACATATGATTTTTGAGGCTAATAAACTAACTTGGATCTTTAAAACCTGCCAAGGCTTAGTGAAAGATTACAACTCTATAGAACAAGATACCTAAATTTAGCAATCTATTTGAAGTAACATGATTCCCAATTCTTTGAAATCAGGCCATGAGACCGTTTTTGTAAGCTATCCAATCAATGTAGTACTCTTTCACCCGCTGAAGATATGTGGGAGCCTTTGGAATTAATGTTATATGCTCCTAGGGAACGTCTGCTTAGGGTAGGTTGACTAACTGCTTCTCTCTACATTTTTTAAGAGGAGGATAAAAGTGCTGAAGTATATAGAATGTGCAATTATGTTCAATGTGTGTTCATTAACAAAAAATAAAAAAAATAAGCCAGGCACAGGATGCACACCTATAATTCCAGCGCTCGGGGAGCCAGAGGCAGGCAGATCTCTGTGACAAGAGATAGCCAGCCTGGTCTACAAAGTGAATCCAGGACAGCAAAGGCTACACAGAGAAACCCTGTCTCAATAAAAAGAAAAATCAAAAACCAAATAACAACAACAATAACAGTAGTAATAGTAATAAAACAAAGTAAAATAAAAAATAAATTTAAAAATAAGACCATTTCACATGTCCAAAGCAATAAAAAGTTGTATCTCCACAATATGCATGGATTTATCTTCTTAAACGGTCTTAGTTCTCTCTCAAGCCCATAGTTTTCTTAGTGCATGCACATTCTGGGGAGATACTTATACCGGATTACTTTCACCTACAGTGTTCAGAAGTGTTGAAGCGTAATGAAAGGAATTTAAGTTTTACTGCAAAATAAAGAGCAGTGTCTAAATACCTTCATGTAATTCTTCTGAGAAGAAAGGAGCGCTTGCTTGTAAAAGGTTAACAGGTATGATAAAAGGTGAATAGATTTCTCCTTCTGTGCGTTACTAACTCTTCCTCCTCCTGCTGGTGTCTCTTTCGTTTGTTTCCCAATATTCCCAGCACCTTTTCATCCTGTTACTATAATCATGGCTATTCTCAAGGGAGGCCTTCCTCACATGCTTCCATGTGTTGGCTTTTCAAATGTCTTAATCAAAATGAATGTTTTCTTGAATATTTTAAATTGCCATGAAAACTATAGAGTTTTCGGCTATTTTGTAATATTTCAACATATGACTATTCAGTGTACCCCATAGGCTTCTCTGATCTAAACAAGACCTGAAAAGTTACAACACAAATTGTTATTCCAACGCAGGTGAGGGAAATCGTATTGGGTTGTACCCTTAGATGAAGAGTTACCAGCAATTAACTACTGATGAGAGAGGGAGAATTAGTGTTCCCCAGGGATGAACCCTGAGACTGGTTATTGAAAACCAAGTGGCCAGCCACGAAAACACATATATGCGGGCGACACTGAACAAGTGTATTGGGTTGTATTTAAAAGTCTTGCCTACCTAGGGTCAGTGGGTTGGAAGGGAAGTAGAGGTGTTAAGAAACCCCAAATAAAGTAGATTTTGGTAAGTCCTGCTGCATGCCCTGCCCTCTACCTAGGAGCCAGGCTTCCCCTCTCCCAGAGTCTCTTCACTATAGAATCCTGACATTTTGGTTCAGCCAACCCTTTACTCCTTCCCCTACCCTTCCCCCCTTCCCTTCCCTTCCAGCATGTGCCTCTCTCTCCTTCCCCATCCCACACTGCTCCAATAACCTGCATTTATATAATATAGCTCCATATCCCCATTAGATCATCCCATTTTAATCAATCAGATTTCTTAAAAAATCAAAGCCTCCATTTACATCTGGATCAGCAGGAAGAGGCATGAACCACTAGTCATCACTTGAGCTTCTGAAACCTCAACATCACCCACCCCACCCCACCCCACCCCCACACACCTAGTACACACTTCCCCCAATAAGCACACACACACACACACACACACACACACACACACACACACAGCCTCTTATGTCAAATGGCCTGTTGGGTTAGTTGTCCTTGCCTGTGTTTCTTTCCTCTTTCATCCTCCCATTCCAGTATCCCCATCTCTCCATCACTTAAACCTCATTTTCCCTTCCTTGAGAGATCCTTACTTCTTTCCTATTTTACTATGTACCTAACCTCTATGGTTATACATACTGTAGCATACATATATGAGAGAAAACATACAATATTTGTTTTCTGAGATCTAGATTGCCTCATTCAGAATGATTTTTCCATTAATTTATCTGCCAATTTCATTTTTTCTTGACAGCTAAATAATATTTCATTGTATAAATGTACCTATTTATAGGTTTCTAGGACCCACTGGATCCTTCTACATTGCTATTCTCCCATTGTTCTCTCATCTAGAGTCCCAATAGGATGTCCTCCCCTCTGTCCCAGTTTCCTGGTAAGGGAAGGCTTTCGTGGGACATGCCCATTGGGCTAGTGTGCAGATATAAGTGAGTATATACCATTTGAGTCTTTCTGCTTCTGGGTTAACTCACTCATTATGATCATCTCTAGCTCAGTGGCACTCAGAAGAAGGACAGCAGGTCACCGAGAAGAGACTTGATACCCTATGAGCATATACAGAGGGAGGTAATCCCTCTTAGGAACAGTCATAGGGGAGGGGAATAAGGGGAAAATGGGAGGGATGGGAGAATGGGAGGATACAAGGGATGGGATAACCATAGAGATGTAACAAGAATAAATTAATAAAAATAAAATAAAAAAATAAAAAAATAAAAAAATAAAAATAAAAATAAAAAATAAAAATAAAAAATAAATGTACCTATTTTTTAATATATTCATTTGTTAGTAGACATCTGACTATTTCCAGTGTCTGGCTTGATGTAATTATATTTTATTTTTAAATAACAAAAAAAATTGAATTAACTGTAATAAAAACAATTAAAACCTGGAACATTCCTTGTTCTATTTTCATATGTATAATGTAGTCTTCCTCTGGATTTATACCATAGAACCAAGAACTTACTTCTGCAATCTAACTGTAACTTTGCACCAGCTGACCTGGCTTTTCATATCTTTACTATTCTCTATAGTCCCTGGTAAACACGGTTATGTCAACTTGTGTGAAATTAATACTTAACATTCCACATAGGAGTGAGATCATGAGGTGTTTACCTGGCTTGTGTCTGACTTGATTCACTTATTATTAATATAGTCACAAATGACAACATTTTACCCTGTGCATGGCTACAGAGTTTACTTCTGTTTATGAGCTCATTTTTTTAAATCCATACACCACTTGATGGATACTGAGGTCGTTGCTATTTCTTGCCTGGTATTCAGTCTCATTAAAAAGGGAAGTGTAGATATCTCTTCAAGACAATAGTTTCTTTTCCTTAGGATACAAATCCTGAAGTAGGACTGCTAGATTTTAAGTGGTTTCAGTTTTGAATTTTTGGGGAAAGCATCCATAAAATATTATATAATGTAAAAATAATATATATAGAAATGGAAAGTGACCTTATTAACACATTGCTTCATATGTTTCTGACACTGCCTCCAAATTATTACAGCAGATTTTCCATAGGGCACTATAATAGACCTGGGTGGATTTCAGAGACTGAACATATACTGGGCAGATATGAATTCATGTCTTAGAAGTAGGATATCACTCAAATTCTTTCCCTTCACGTTCCTCTGACTCCTGGTGGAACCATTTGACAGAGGAAAAAGTAAGTTTTTAATGTGTTGTCTAGAGAGATGCTCAGTGGTTAAGAGCACTTCTTGCTCTTGAGAAGGCCTGCACTCAGTGCCCAGCACCCACATGGTGACTCACTGCCATTCATAACTTAAGTTCTCAAGGGTAGAACCCTCCTTTCTTCTGATGCATGTGGTCCATATGCATACATTCAGGCAAAACATTCACTCACATAAAATAAATACATCTTAAAGGAAGAAAAAGCATGATTAGAGGTGTGCCTCTCCACTACAATAAAATAAAACCAAAGCAAAAGTAGTGGAGGGAAGCCATATGCTTGCTTTCTGTGTAAACAGGGGGCACAATCAGTGAAAAGCAGTGCCAGAGCTCTCCTATGTAAACAGGACATGCATAGAAACAAACACCTGCTTCAGTAAGATGTGTAAACAAGAAAACACATAGCAACAGCACCTGCTCCAACAAGAGCCTTTAGTGTGAAGTGATTCAGATCAGGGGTAGCAAGTGTGGCAGTGTGTACACACAGTCTCAGCACTAAAGAGGCTGCGAGTTAGAGGTCAGACTGAGATATCTACAGTGAAACTCTGTCTCAAGAAATGGAGAACTAACACAGAGCTGGTCTCAGATTCACACTCCGCATTTGATTAGCATAGCAACTTTGGGTAAATTAATGTCAGTAATTTTCAATTTCCAAATATAAAAATTAATAATAGTCAAGCAATATTTGCCACTTAGTGGATATTTGAGGGGAGTAAATGAGATGGCATGAAAATACTTAGCAAAGTGCCTACTCTATGCATATTAATAGGCAGCAAAATCAATCTACTAAATTATTGAAAATATAAGCCTAGCCTAACCACTAAACAACTAAATACACAAGCCATAAATCTGTTCCCTTCTTTAATAAAAAATGAGTGGCAAAAATAAAATTCAACTTTTTTAAAATACTGCTAGCTTTATTTGCTTTATTTTCTGAGTATGACATTTATTAGGATGTCATATGCTTCCCGAAATTCCACAAATATTTTCTGAACACTGAAGATAAACGATAAAAGAGCTGTGGGAGAGGCAAGTGGGGTTCTTCTTCTCTAGGGGTTTAGACTGGGGAAACTACCTAAGGGGACAGAGCAGAGATGGAGAGAGACAACAGAGTTAAGCAAATATATAATATCCATTCATGAAGTGATAAAGGCTGAAAAACAAAAAAAAAAAAAAAATGACAGTGATGCTCAGGAGAGATAAAGGTGTGGCTAGAGCAGAAGACCACTCTTTCTCTTTTTTTATGAGGCCTAGGTTTAAAAGACTCATTATCTAGAGCTAACACAAAGGCTCCTGGGAACAATCTACACTCTCCCAACACAGGAGAACCAGCCACCAGGTTCACACACCTGGAAGCCAGTGTTCTAGGAGAGGTAAAATATTCAAGCCATTTCTTTCATGTGTACATCTGTTTTCTCGATGTATCACTTACTCACCACTGTCTATTTAAGAAGTGTATATGTTACTCACTTTAAAGTGAGTATTGTCCACCCATGCTAAAAATTCAACAAAGTTTTACATCTCAGAGGTGGCGACTGCTTCAGGCACATGTCAGAGGCAGGTGGGGACTGTGCCTGGTTATTTTTGTTGGTTGATTGTTTGAGACTGGAAATAGTATCCATAGGAGGGTAAGGATCTTACCTGTAAACAATTCATTCTCTAGCCTCGTCATGAGTTTCTCTCTATTTCTATCTTCAGGAATGGAGTGGGAGGTAGGAAAACTGGAGAAAACAGAACTACTGCGTTCTGGGTCCACAAGCAAGCAAAGCATTTAGCAGCCCGTGCCTGAGGTCTCTGCAGGGTCTCTGAGCAATTCATTCCCTTTACTGGTTGGTTCTAATAACTCCTCTGCTGACTCAGCTCCTGGAATGTAAATATCACAGAAGTGATGGAGCAGTAACAGCTAATTTGAAACAGTGGCGAGAGATCTGAAAGAAAACACTGCTTCCTACATACACCTTCATGTTCATAACCTTTTGATTAAAAATCAGCTTATCAGGGATGACGTCTTATGACTGGAGTTGAAACCATAGAAAAAAATAATAATTCCTCCTGTATCCCTATGCTTATTACAACTCCCTATCTTAATGTGGCAGCTGTCTTTCCTCACACCAGCACAAAGCATTAATAACGACTTTAATTATATAAACACATGAATATATCTCTAGTGAAATAGCAATAAAGTGGCCACATGGGCTTCCAGGGATGCAGTTTAAGCCTCCCCCATCTCCACCCCCTTTTATTCCTTTATTAAACTGCAGCTTTTGGTGGCTAGGATTATTGGTGACACGGAGGAGGTCTTTTTCACTCTGCTAGAGTTTGGGTTTAATCCTATATTCCCTGCATATCCAGGCCACCACCTTACCTCCTTTTAATAATACGGTTTCCTGTTGGATGTAAAGACTGGCCTCCAGCACAGGAAATCGTTTGTATGATCAGTATAATGACTATTTTAAGTAAAAGGTTCACTGGCAATTTGGGCATTTGAAATTCACTCCAAATAATGTTAGTGTTGTAGTGTGGATGTTACAACATCCATTCTGAAGCACAAAATAGAAGGATGATTATTACGAATGATTTTTTTTAACCTGGATAATTATGCATTTCAAAGCTCACTGTGGAGGTTTAAGAGAAGCCAGCATCTACCTTTCAAAAGACCTTGACATTAATACAGTTTTGGTTTGAAACTCCATCACAATTAGAGGCAAAATATTAAAATACATTTTAAAACATGAAAGTCTAACGAAGAGGAACTCACGATGAAAACATAAAGGGAATCCATGGCTATCACAATAAACGTGCAGCACTGAACCATGTGAGAATAAATTATATCCCTGCAAGTACAAGTGGAATTTTAAGTGGTTTTACAGATCAGTTTTGCAATACGTAGACAATGTCATTTCATCTTCTCCTGGTCTCATATAAGCAAGTACACACCTTTTAAATACAGGCATTTCCAAAGCTATTTTGCATTAAAGCTGGGTCAGGCTGAGCCTGAGGAAGACCTGTTTAACAGCCAGCTGGGGTGGAGTGGGAGGGACTTAGGGTGCATGAATGGGACAGGAGCCAGCTATATATATTTAACTCATTCTTTACCTTCTGAGGAAGATAATTTCAGCTATGGATAGAAACAGTATTGCTATGTTCACATAAGTATCTATTTCTGCATTTGTTTCTTTCTGAATTGGATAGCTTTATTTTTTATATTGATGCAAGTTGCTTTACAGAATTTATTAGCAAACATAAATACTCTAAGACCTTATCTAGAAGGTTTCTGACCCTCATTTCTCTCAATAGAGACTTGTGGAAATTACTAAAGCTAAGAAGTGAAAAACAATAGCTTGAAGACACGTGATAATTAAAATGGTATTTTAATGCAGAAAAGGGATCTGGTGTAGTTATTTCATCAGTCTTTGTAGAAGCAACGTGGAAGGTCTATTTCAAAGAATAGTAATTTTATTTTTGAAACACGTTTCCCTAAAGTCATGAAGCTACTTACAGAAAACTATGAGCAACTAACTCAGAATGCCATTTGTGTTTTTGCTTTTCCAGTTTGATGTTAAGGGAGAATAAAAAACAAGATGCTTTTGATTCATTAGTGTTTTGCTTTATGAAAGATGCACATAGGGCGCAGATTAGTAAGTGAGGCATCCATCCAAACACAAGTCCTGCAGAGACAAAGGAAGCCCACTTTCCATTCTACAGCACAGCCCTCCTTGGATTAAAACAGGATAAATTCAAAGACACCCTCCTTTTTCACTGGTCTGAACATCTATAAACTGGGGCTTTGTTAGTAAAAAGAAAAATAAAAACACAGTAATTGTGGAATCCTTCAACCCACTCTGTTATCAGCATCCCAGCTAATTCAGCAGACTCATAAACACAAGTGCCACCACCAGCCATGCACCAGCAATCACCTTAACTCAGCTATGGATTTAGGATTACCCATGTGATCTGAGCACATTACAAAACAAGGATTCTAGCTAAAGGAGCAGGCACATTTTAGCTAGTTGTTTCCCAGTGATCTCATCTCATAAAAGGCCCTAGAATGTGTAGCACATTCCTCATCGCTGTGTACTGCCCTATTCATGGCAGGAAAGCCACGTGCCAGCTGGCTTGTTAACCCTGCTCTCCCAGGTAGCTCTTCTAATTAGAACTCTGAGGGATCATCTGTGGATGAAGACCTACAATGTGGGCAGAGTCAGGTCTCAGGAGAGGTTCTCTTGAGCTCCCTGTTTCAGTGAACATTCTAGATCTCCCTTAGTAAATTCTGTCTAGAGTTAAAGTCATTTAGGAAAACCCCAGAAGTTTTGAGCCAAAACAATTCCCTTCTAGGAAATTCAAAACCTGAAGAATATCTTCAGGGTCGACTCCGTTTGCCACCCTAGCCCACCAGAACAGTTGTGACTCCAGTGGACTTCAGCTAGCCAGGAGGATGTGTTCCACGAAGTGTCAGCTTTGGCAGTACGGATGTTTGAAAGACATGAAGCTGTTATTCAGCAGCTGCTTGAGATACTGATGAGCAAGTGAATGAAATGAATGCATGGTTTCAGAAGTTGAGTGATATTTCAAAGGTGGTGGGTTTTTCCTTTCATAGAAAATGTTTTTATAACTGTCCATATGCAGCTCCTTGCTGAAGAGGACAGAAGTGCCACTGTGCTATGATTATCGGCGATGGACCAGTTCCCTGGCCTGCCTGCTCTGCCCATCACTTGACCCCAGTTCTGGGTGACTTCAGTGCCTAAGTCTCTTGCCAAAGATTCGGCACCATGCACAGATCCCACTGTTTGCAATTTCTTCAGCAGAATGACACTACCAAAAGGAGAAATGCCACCTTGTCCATTTCAGATTCTGCAGTAGCTTGAGTGGAAGAAACCTGCTTCTTTCCTGAGAACTCAGGCCAGGGCTAGGCCCACTCAGCCCGTCTACCCAGAACATCCCCAGTTGCTTCCCCTTTGACCAACATCACATCCACCAGCATTACCAAGCAAGAATGGGGATCTTCAAGTGAAACATCCACGGCAGACTTTGAAAGACAAGTTCTGTTTCTACATCTATACCGTCTTTTGCCAATAAATATTACACTTATTTTCATATTCCTTCTTTAGATTTTACTTTATGACATAGTAGAGCTGTTGGAATCCCTAAATAGGCATAATTAAATGATTGAAGATATAAAGCGTACATACAAAGAATCATACTTGTGACAACCTAATTTTTGGATATATTAAAATAAGTATGATGCCGTTCAATAATGTGGATTTCATTTTATGAGTATGTTATGATGTCAGTTTAGTTGACTTTTGCTTGGAAGGAAGGCTAGCATTATTTGTAATAATTCTTCTCATTTTCCTATGTAATATATCATACTGATATGTGGTTTATTGAAGTTCATAATGAGTCAATTACATTAATTATAACCTCTTGCTTATATGTTTCCAAGTGGAATTAAATTTACCTTCCATTATAAATTGTACTAAATCAATGGCTTTTTATTTGTATACTACGTTAATGAACTTAGCCTGCTAAGATATCTGTAAAGAATATTAAACTCTGAAGTGCCTCCTTAGAAACAAGGCAATTCATAATCTTCTAATTATTTGTTAGTCTAAGTAAAGATTAGGTTTGGAACAACTGAAAAAAATATGTAGATCATGAGAAATTTGACAATAGTAAAAAGTTTCTCAACATGTAAGCACAAAATCAACTCAAAATCAAACTGTAGTGACTCTGAAGTATCTCTGGCCTGTCTCACATTGCATGGCTTCGCTGCAGGCTGAACTCAGAGAACACACACTTTGCCATGCACACACATCCACGCTGTCCAATCCACCCAGGCTGAAACAGCTCAGCCTATGCTGAAGATAAACTGCTCTTATGAGCTGCAAGGTGTTGACTGTGTAAGCAAAGTTTTCCACTCTTAAAAAAACACAACAGTTTAACTACAGAAAGCAAAGGCTTTTTAACACTTCCCCACTGTTCTTCCAAGGAGTATTTCTGTGTATTATGTGGTGTTAGAGTGTTTGGTTTTTTAAATGGTTGTTGATTTGCTAAGTTTAGTTTTACACACATCCTAGGGCTCATGGGATTCAGGGGCAGTACTCCTCAGGTGAGACAGGCTTGCTCAATAGGGGAGGTGTGATAATGTCGGAGAACATGTTGGGTGATCACATTTAATACACACCCCTAGGATCTTCGGTAGAAGTCAGAGATCATATTAACACCATAGATCACACAGGGCAGCTCCCCACAACAAACCATCTGGCCCCAGATGTGAACTGTGTGTGACATAAGTGTCAAGTTGTCACGTGCTGCTAAGTGGACTCTGAACGTGAGGAGAAATCCCTTATGCCAGACTCAAACACACTTGCTCTAGGTCGGGCTGAGCCCCAGCAACAGGGACTAAGAAAAACAGCACCTAATAAAAGCATTGTGTCTCTAGAACAGCTAGAGAGAAAACCAATTTCAAGGGCAATTATCATTGCTTATACTACAATTTAAAACATGCCTGTGGTGGGAACAAGGAAGCAAGGAGCCAGATGCTCAGTCTGCACAGAGATCTCTCACTCTGGGACTCCAGGGTCTGCTTTGCAAGGGCTCCCCAGTTGTTTCTGCTAACTGGAAGCCCCTGCATTCATGATGTTATCTTTCTGCTACTAACGACTTGTTTGTGCTTTTGCTTGCTTAATAAACTCACTTATTTGAGGATGAAGAGCTATCAGAATCATCGTCTTTATGGATTCTGCAGTTGCTAAAAAATGCTCCTGTAAAACAGAAGAGACAAAATTAGAAAGGAAGTTAATAACAGGTTTCATTTCCCCTAGAGATGGAGTGCCTAGAGTACACAGGAAGCCCAATCCAGGGGAAAGGAAGGAAATTAGGGTTCTAAACTTTATTCACACCAGAGCCCCTAACTTTATTCTCTTTAGGGTCCCTAATTGTATTGAAGTTATCAAGTCATCTGCAGAGTTGATGATGCTGACCTTCGGGACAAGATGGGCTGGTTTCTAAACAAACAAAAAAACAAAACAGAAACTCATGTAATGTTGCACTTACCTGTTTGAGAACCCCTTAGCAGTCCTTTACCTGGTTACAATTGTTGACGAACAACACAAGCACTTCACCTCCACAGGCCCTGATAGGTTCAGAGAGAGAAGAATGTCTCTGATAACATCTACAATGCTGCATAGTTTCAAAACAGAGGGAGATCCAGCTGTCCATAGGGTCATTTTCACCTCAGAAGCTACATGTATTTATTAATTAATTTATTTTTTTATTTTTTTATTTATTTTCCATATATATTTATCTTATTACACATATATACTATAAACTACCTACAGTAAGAAGAACCACTAAACAACAAGGAATTATATTTTGGGTGACTGCTCAGGTAGCAAACTGTCTCTGTCATCTTCTCATTTGGTAAGCTGCTGTATACTCCTGTATACTCAGTAATTAATTTTATTCCTTCTCACATCTCTGTTGGGGTTGAAGACCAGATAGTTTAGTATTCTTCGGTGAGAGAACGGCCTGTTCCTTTAGAGTGTGCATTCGCACACTGGCACCCTGCCCCTTAATTTCTACCTGCAGGGCCTTGTTCTTTTCCCAGCCCATCTCTTGCTTCCCTCCTCTCCCTGCAATATGACTCCCCTTTCTGTGTGCTCTGAATTTTAGCCCAGAAAGCAAATTTCTCAGTCTCTTTACAGCATAGGTTCTTCAGAGAGTCACCTGAGCAAAGTCCTTCCTGGCCAGTGTGTAATCAAAGCTTGCTTCACATTTGGCTCAAAATTATAGAACTGGTTTTTCTTACATCAATATCAAGAGTAACAAGTTCCACTTGCTTTAACTGGAACTTGATTTTCACTTTTGAGGTTTCTGTCTCTACTGATAATCTTTAATAATTTTTGGTTCTTTATTTATGTGCATGCATATCTTGCCAGCATGTATGTCTGTGCTTGGTTCCGCTTGACCATAAAAGTACAGTATCAGATCCCCTGAAGCTGGAGTTAGGTTGTGAGCCACCATGTGGGTGTCTGGAATCAAAGCTGGTTCCTCTGGAAGAGTAGTTGGTGCTTTTAGCCACTGCTTTTAAAACTGCTTTTAACCTTCTCTCTAGACTTCCACTAAAAAAAAAAAAAAAAATCTTTTGGCGTGTCTACACACCTCTAATAAGAAGCATTCTCTGATGAAATTAACTAATTCAACACAAGGTAAAGCCTGTGAGTGCAGGTTTATTGGAAGCAGCTCTCAGTGAGTTCAGTGGTCCCAAAGAATGGGGCCAGAGTCATTGCCATGCAGGGGAGACAGAAAAGTGCCCATGCAGAGAGAGAGCGGCACAAAAAGAAGAAGAGAGATGGGGGAACCAAAATGTTGGATTGTATCGTGAAGAGCCTCTGGGAGAGGGGAAGCTCCACTCCTAGGATGGAGAATTCAAGGTAGAGGGCAGGGTATGCCAGCCATGCCCTGCAGCAGGTAGGGACCAAGGGATACTTGGAGAACCTGGAGGTCAGGCCCACCTTGCTTCAAAAAGCACTTCAGCTGCTTGTAATGGGTCTAAAACTCAAGAACCTCAGCATTATTAGTGAAAATCATTTCAGCCTATGTATCAGTCCCACCATGGCTTCTTATGACCTCTGTCTCCTTTGTGGGACATTCTCTATGTCTGTGACATTGCTGTGTTCCCACCTTGTGACCCTGTGTCTCTCGGTACCATTGTCTTCCAGACCCTAGTACTCAGTCTTATTTACAGGTTTCTCCACCTCAAGCCCAGCTTCTTTCACCGATGTCCTGGAATCATTCTCTGGGAAATAAATAGTGCACATTACCATCTCAAGAACTGCCATGCTATTGCACAGTCAGAAACAACAGAATATTAGACTCACAGAGAGGACCACTTGAAAGCTAGGATAATGAGGGCCTTTCCTATATAAAGATCACTATCAGTCAGCTTCCTCTCACTGTAACAATAGCTGAGACAACTTAAAAGGAAAAAAGGTTTGCTTTAGATCAGAGTGTAGGAAGTTTCTGTTCCTGATTCTTGGCCTTATTGCAGTGTGGTGAACGTTAGGAGGCATAACTAGTTAGGAACATGTAGTAAAGAAAAACTGTTCATCTCATGACCTGGAAGTCAAAAAGAAAGAAAGAAAGGGCCCAGGGTCTCATCTCCTTTTCAATGCATGATCCTAGTGACCTAAACATACTACAGTAGACTTTTCCTCTTTAAAAATCTCTACTACCTTCTTGAGAATGATCATCACAATTGGGCCTGATGATTCTTTTTTTTTTTTTTTTCATTAATTTATTCTTGTTACATCTCTATGGTTATCCCATCCCTTGTATCTTCCCACTCTCCTCTCCCTTCCACTTTCCCCCCATTCCCGTCCCCTATGACTGTTCCCAAGAGGGACCACCTCCCCTTGTATATGCTCATAGGGCATCAAGTCTCCTCTCAGTGACCCGCTGTCCTTCCTCTGAGTGCCACCAGGTCTCCCCCTCCAGGGGACATAGTCAAATGTGAGGCACCAGAGTACATGAGAAAGTCATATCCCTCTCTCCACTCAAGTGTGGAGACTGTCCTGTCCATTAGCTAGATCTGGGTAGGGGTTTAAAGTTTACCGCCTGCATTGTCCTTGGCTAGTGCCTTAGTTTGAGCGGGACCCCTTGGCCCAAATCTGCCTATCATAATGTTCTACTTGTAGGTTTCTAGGACCCACTGGATCCTTCTACATTGCTATTCTCACATGGTTCTCTCATCTAGAGTCCCAATAGGATGTCCTGGAACATATTGGCACAGGAGACAACTTCCTGAACAGAACACCAACAGCCCAGGCCTTAATGTCAACAATTAATAAATGGGACCTCATGAGGCTGAGAAGCTTCTGTAAGGCTAGAGACACTGTCAAGAGAACAAAGCGACAGCCTACAGACTGGGAAAAGATCTTCACCAACCCTACATCTGACAAAGGTCTAATATCCAAAACATATAAAGAACTCAAGAAATTAAACACGACCAAACCAAATAACTCATTTGAGAAATGGGGCTTGGAACTAAACAGAGAATTCTCAGCAGAGGAATATCAAATGGCTGAGAAACACTTAAAGAAATGCTCAACCTCCTTAGTCATCAGGGAAATGCAAATCAAAACAACTCTGAGATTCCATCTTACACCCATCAGAATGGCTAAGATCAAAAACTCAAGCGACACCACATGCTGGAGAGGATGTGGGGAGAGAGGAACACTCCTTCATTGCTGGTGGGAATGCAAACTAGTACAACCACTTTGGAAATCTATCTGGAGCTATCTCAGAAAACTGGGAATAAGGCTTCCTCAAGACCCAGCTATTCCACTCCTTGGAATATACCCAGAAGATACACCAGCACACAACAAGAAAATTTGCTCAACCATGTTCATAGCAGCCTTATTCATAATAGCCAGAACATGGAAACAGCCTAAATGTCCCTCAGTAGAAGAATGGATAAAGAAACTGTGGTACATATACACTATGGAATACTACTCAGCTATTAAAAACAAGGAATTCCCAAAATTTGTGGATAAATGGATTGAGCTAGAAATGATCATAATGAGTGAGTTAACCCAGAAGCAGAAAGACTCAAATGGTATATACTCACTTATATCTACATACTAGCCCAATGGGCATGTCCCACGAAAGCCTTCCCTTACCAGGAAACTGGGCCTGATGATTCTTTACCTTCTCCCATAAAAGCAGGGTAGAAAGGGGCACAAGTCCTTCTCCTGAGTATCCAGCCACCACTCCCAACAAACTGTGTGCCATTCTACCCTAATTTCACATAGCGTGGGTGGGGCATCCTGGAGAAGGGGCTAGAGGATACAGGGGGAAGGACTAGGGAGGAATTTCCATTGATGTAGCTATAGGAAAGCCATCATCTCTACTGAGTAAAGATTTTTATATGCTGAATTTTGGCAGGGAGTACCCACCCTTCTATAGATAACCCTTCCTCCGTGCTTTGTAAGGAAGACCAAGAAACTTACTTGTTCTCCAGAGGAAATTTTAGTAGAATCCTATCTCAGTTTGTCCTTAGGACCTTATGAAGAGGGTTGATGTTGACATGTCCCCTACCCTGGGAAAGAGTGTTAGCAATATAAGCTTCCCTGAGATTGTGTTCTTTAACACATTGGTCTTATTGATCAGGAAACATCACAGATGTAAATTCTGACCCAGACATCCCAAGAGCTGACCTTAAGCACTCCTAAACAAAGAACAAGAAACATGACATTGTTGCTCATGTGCTGCTGTGGTTGAAATGTATACCACCAGCATCATGGTGAGACATAATCCCTTTTGTAATGGCATTACAAGGTCTTTGAGGGAAATAATTAAGCTACAAGGGCTTTATCTTTATGAGTGGATTATGAAAGGCTTGAGGGGAACTACCTTAGACTGGCCTTGCCTTCCACCCCCTCTACCATATGAGACAAAGCCTCCAGGCGACACTGAACACTGGCAACAAAATCTTGAGAGTCTCAGCCACCCAGTTTCAGGTATTTGATGCCTGAAGCACAACCAAACCAAAACAATCTCTCTATTTATTCTGACAGATTGGTAATATTAAGTGAAATTTTCATAACATTTATTTAAGTGGTCAGCAGCATTTGATACCATTTATTGAGAACCCTGGATGGTTCCCGCACTATTCTAGGGGCTTTTCATACATTAATTTACTCATAGTAAATGATACTTTATACCTATGTCTTAACCCATCCTCTCTCTTTTGTCGTACTGATTACATGGACCTCTCTCACTATTAGGAACCCAGATCAACATTAACTCCTAATCTATCAGTTTTTCTTGGTCCGCCTGTGCAGACTCATCTCCATAGTTATTCATCATTTCCACCTTTCTATATCTACACTGTGGGACACTATGTGTGGCTCAGTCCAAGAGGCTCCTGCTTGAACAGCCTCTGTCTGTTAAGAATTTCTTCATGTTTTGCTCCAAACAATTTCTGTTTACAGTAAATGCTCTATATAAAAAGACAAATAAGGCCACATTTAGAAGTTTGAAGCATACAGTTAAGACTGTCCCTTAAATTGCTGTTACACAATACAAACACAACTGCTATGTCAGGTCATCATACCGGTCAAGCAGAAGGCTGAACCAAGCCCAGAATGTTCCTGCCACTTATCTTCCTGAGACAGAACGCATCATGTCTCTACTTTTGGGTGAATGTATCACACCATCAATTAATGATTGCCCTGCCAAATATTTGTTTTCCCCAAATGCATGATTTGGAGTCTCTCATCTATTTTCATGAGAGATAAGAGAATTAGCTGTTACCATCATATCATTAAGAAGCTTCAAATAAGCATTGTAAAGCCACATGGATGATTACAGAGCTGGATCGTAGGGTAGATGTCTACAAACCTTGGAACAAATTTTCTATTTTTAGAAGTCACAGCAATATCATGAGAACAAGAAGTGGTATGGAAGCCTTTTTGAAACTTCAAAGCTCACTCCCAGTGACACACCTCCTCCAACAAAAATCACACTTCCTAAACCTTTCCGTATAGTTCTACCATCTGGAGAACAGGTAGTCAAACATATTAGCCTATGGGGTCCATTCAAACCACAACACATCATGACTCTCCATGAGCTTCTCTCCACTGTGCTCTGCCATGCTATGCCAGGTACACCCCTGCCTCAGCCATTTGTCATTCACATGACTTTTGCTCTGGGGAACCCTCCTTGCCTAGAAACCCTGTGCTTTTCAGAATGAATATCTTTCAAGCCCACATGAACAAGGACAGTCATGCTATGTGACATTTGTTTTTCCTTGTGATCTTCCACCATCTAACACAAAGTCTATCATGTTTTTTCTTCCATTTTAGCATAGATGCACAGAATCCAGGGGTTTTTGTTTGTTTGTTTTTCCTCTCTTATTTTTCAATAGTGTAAATTACAACATGTGGAATGATGTCTACAACACATTAAGTGCAACAATTAACTTCATGTTGTCAACTTGACCAGGCCTGGAGAAACAGACTGGCCTCTCCTGTGTGGTTGGACATCCTAAAATTTATGGAGGGCCAGAATAGAACAAAAAGTTGGAAGCAGTTGCATTTGCCCTCTAGACCACTGAGCTGGGGACCAGTATTCTCATGATGTTGAGTCTCAGACCCTCAGACTTGAACGGAAACTCACACTTTCTGTCCACAGGACTTTGAAACACACTGTCATCTCTCCTTGGTTTTCAGTGTGCAGAGAGCAGACTGGGATTTCTCAGCTTTCATAATCACTAAGGCAATGCCATATAATATCTCTTTTCTTTTGGTGTGTGTATAAGTGTGTGCATATATATATATGTGTGTGTGTGTGTGTGTGTGTGTGTGTGTGTGTGTGTCTGTGTGTGTGTGTAATTGGTTCTATTTCTCTAAAGTACCATGATACAGATAATTATTAAACCTTGTGGAATTTGGACTAGATTCATAGCTCAGTGGGTGAGAGCATATTCTCTGTAGGCATGAGGACCAGAGTTCCAATTCCCATTGTCTGTGTAGAAAGAGGGGATTGGTTGGCTATATGTGCCTATAAGCCTTGAACTTGAGGGTATAGTTGGGGATGGGAATCCCTGAAACTCACTGCTCAGACAGTCTTGCTCAAAGGGAGTCCCAATTCAGTGAGAACCTTCCTCAAGGAACTAATGTTTCTAACAGTAAAGGAAAGCAACTGATATCTTATTCTTGCCTCTTTATATGTTACACATAATTCTATATACACATTCATGCATCAAGCACACATAAATCACACACACACATACACACACACACACACAGAGAGAGAGAGAGAGAGAGAGAGAGAGAGAACGAGAACACGAAATGTGTTTAATTTAAAAGTGTAAGTTGTTTGAAGCAGATATATTTCTTCTTGAGATACTACATTTTCTTCTATCTATTGTTTTATATTAAAATATGCACTCAAATAAATATTATATTTATATTTTATATAGAAGGGAAGCTTCTGATGTATCTTAAACTTAAATCCCAAATCTAAAATTTCCCTGGCAGGTTTTCTTTCTCACACCAACAGGAATAAAATACTTGCTTTGAGGAGGACTATAACATATTTTATAGACTTGACAGCTAAGTGAACTTTAAAACAACTACTTGTCAAAATAGTGTTAATACAGAGAGTGTCTGGCACATAAGAATACTCATTTCATGGAGGGTGATTTTAGTGCAAATCACCAGAGGACTATAATAGTGAAATCTCTGCTTCTAATCTACTACATGTATTTCTCCAAAGACCTATCCAAAAGGAGCACTGTAATGTCAAATACTATTTTTGTTAACTGACAGTATATTGTGCAAAAACACTAAAATGTAAATCAAAGCCAAGCCAATAACACATGACTGCAAATGTCAACCATTTCCCGAGATGCTAGCTGCCTTTCTTGTTCATGTAGATTTCACAGGCAGCATGAGAATCAGCTGTGACCACCACATCATTAGATAAAGGGACATAAACTAACAGATGGCAAACAAATTTGGATGACTTCCAAATAACCAAGAAAGAAAGAAACTCAGAGTGGGTATAAACATCTCTTTGGCCAGAGAGTGAAGAGGAAAAGCAGATTATGGCTTGTAAAGTAGGCCCCAGATACAGTGTTTTGGCTTAGACATGAGAAAGGATAAGGGCTTTAACATTTCCATAGCAATGTTAAGGTCAGACTGGTTTGCACAGTTTGCAAGATTTCATGCCTATTTAGTGCTTCTGAAAATGTTAATAAAGAAATCAAATGTGCTTTCCATTCACATGCCTAATCTTACCCTATGACCTCAACTTGGTCAATGAGCAAATGCTTGGTTCTCAACCAAATAAGCTCACACCTTTAAAAACAAATGTCTTGGAGCCAAGAAGACCCTGAACAAAACATGGTGATAACACCTAATGCCTACACAACTATATATTAGTCACCAATGCAGTAAATGAGCCAGGTGAGTCCTGCTCACTCATATGGCAGCTGTGTTGATATAATTTTCTCTGTCATTATATTTTATTTATTTTTTATACATTTATTTTATTACACATGTATAAAACAAACTGCATACAGCAGGGAGAACCATGTGATAATCATGAGAATAATGAGTTCTATACATGTTACACTCATAGAGAATTGGCCATCTGCATTCTTCCAGTTTGAAGTAAGTATCTTTCCTGTCTTGTTGGGTCTAAATTTCCGAATGAAATTCAATATCTATGCTACCTCAACTCTAATAGCTTAACTTCTTTATCTTGATCTAAAACGACTTTATCCCCTAACCAACTAAACTTGGTTGTAAAACTATACTATCTTGTCTTCAGTGCCCCTCAGAGACTTGAGAAGGAATAAAACTTAAATTCCTGAGTGAACCAGCAGTGCAGGTTAGCAGATTCCAACATGTACAAATTGACTTAAGACAGTTTACTCCCTGACCAATACAGCCTTCTGGCTTAATATCTCTGCCAGACTTGTTTGCAGGGCAGGAACTATTGAGGACTTGCTTACGCTGACTTGGCAGAGTAAGGCTGTCGACTCTGCCTGCATCTAAGTTGCCCATTTTTAGACAGATTCTGTTTGTGGCAGAACATTTTGGCCAGTGGCTGGTTTGTCACCTTTGAAGCCATGTCTATAAGGAGGCTCTTTGATGCTCATCATCTTCTTTGAGGTCTGGTGGGTGTTGTCAGGAGTTAACTTGTCTTGTAATGTTAGAACTATATAATGCTTGTGAGAAATTATGTTTTCAGAACAAAATAACCAGCTGGATCAGACCTGACAGGAATCACTCCTACCAGGACAATGGACACTGACATCCTGCATCCTCCTAGTTCCAGCCTCCAGATGATTCTGTTGTTGTTACCAATCAGATTTGGACAGCTTAGAAAACTTCTGATCCAATTTGGACCAACATTTCAATCTCCTACTAAGCCCGGAATCTCTCACCATTTAGAAACCGAACCACGAATGCAATCACTAGATTGTTTAACCATTCTCTCCAATTTTGGGAGGCCCATTCCAAGGTATTATTTGCCCCAATTCAACCTGAAGAAACCTTAAGAGAACAATGCACTATTCCCTCTAATTGGGGGTGGGAAGGCATTGTATAGGTTGCTGTTTGCTCACTTGATCTACAAATGCTTATTCTCATCGGGTGGTGGTCATAAGTCATTATTGGTCTTATACAGAGAAAAAATTAAGGAAAATCCAGGAACATCTCTCTTTGCCTTTATCTTCCATATGTAGATGAGGAGATGGGAGCTGAAAAGAAAGAAAGGGAGATTTAGGAACATAGAGGGAGGATAGAACAAAAGCTAGATGATTGAACCTGCTCCTTAACTCAAGGCCTTAATTGTTACTTATAATGAAGGTTATGTCTAAGTTATGGCTCCAGAATTTAGTATATTGATACAAAACATGGGCATGTCAAATACTTGGCAGATTTTAACACAAGAATATATATCCTAAGCCTAACAGATACATATGACTCTATCGATACATGTGGCAAAATAGTTGAATAAGGTCTTCAAAAGCCTCAGAGACACACAGAATATGGCATTTAAAGTTGTTCTTAAAATCCTAAATTTCTACTTTGCTATTCTCCCATGATTCTCTCCACTCAAACTAAGTCACCAGCCAAGGACAATACAGGCGGTAAACTTTAAACCCCTACCCTGATCTAGCCAATAGTCAGAACACTCTCCACACTTGAGTGGAGAGTGGGATATGACTTTCTCACATACTCTGGTGCCTCACATTTGACCATATCCCCTGGAGGGGAAGACCTGGTGGCACTCAGAGGAAAGACAGCAGGTTACCGAGAAGAGACTTGATACCCTATGAGCATATACAGGGGGAGGTAATCCCCCTCAGGAACAGTCATAGGGGAGGGGAATAAGGGGAAAATGGGAGGAGGGACGAATGGGAGGATACAAGGGATGGGATAACCATTGAGATGTACCAAGAACAAATTAATAAAAAAAAATAATTTGAAAAAAAAATCCTAAATTTCTGTTCTGACATTTTAATATGAACCATGGCTCAGCTCACCCTCGACCCCTCATCTCCTGACAGTCAGAAAATTGCTTGGAGTGTATGCTGTAGATATTGTTCGTTCTTCAAACTTAGAAATGACACCTATCAGAAAATAGAACAATATTTGAATCTATATAGTGGTGTGCTGAACTGCAGTGAATCTTTTTAGAGGGATATATAGTCATTATTATACTTTCTCATTAGCTATAACGATATCTCATGGAGACCTTTTTACTGTTCTTATATCAAAAGAGAATGTTTTTTCTTTAAAATTGACCCTTTAAGCTATTGTT
Source organism: Acomys percivali (assembly GCA_907169655.1). Classification (NCBI taxonomy): domain Eukaryota; kingdom Metazoa; phylum Chordata; class Mammalia; order Rodentia; family Muridae; genus Acomys; species Acomys percivali. The sequence continues at coordinate 140,414,896 of OU015744.1, forward strand.
GTATTTAATTTTTATGTATTTCTTTTTCTTCAAATATAAACCTTTAATCTGATCATCTATTCCTCCATGTGGGTTTTAGAAGCAATGCAGAAGCTGAAAGTTTGATGAACCACCAGAAAATAATAATTATATAGAGAAAACATTTCTAAAATATGAAAATTACTTCCTGCTAAGACACTATCATGTTTTAATTGCTGAAAAACACATATGTCCTATTTTTATGCACATCAGTTAAGAATAGTAAGCATTTTCATATAACACCCATGACCTACTTGGATGTCATGTTCAGACCAAGACAAGGAGCAAGGGTTAGAACAAAATAAAATGCATTACCCTGCTAAGGTGCCTGAAATATTCTTTTAATTAGTGTACTAGGAATATAGCTGTAAGTTGTGTGCTCAAAAATGAACTACCAATCATTTTAATGAATTCCTGGACATTTGTGAAGTAGATGGGATAGATCAACTTCTAGGCTTGTACTGATTGATGGGGTAGAAAAGAAACATTTGGGGAGAAATGGTATGTTGAAAGAGACAGTGTGTCCTTTATTTAAGATTATTTAAGAT
>OU015744.1:140415471-140438821 GCA_907169655.1 Acomys percivali
AGAGAGAGAGAGAGAGAGAGAGAGAGAGAGAGAGAGAGAGAGAGTATAAGGGGTAACCAGGGACACATGGTTCCAGTCCCTAACCCATGGCCCTTACTTGCCTATCCGTGAGAGCTGCCAAACCCCAGGAATATCTGGCCTCTGGCCTAGGCCTCAACCTGCTGCCAGACCCCAGGATCATACAGGTTAGAACATCTCTACCCCAATTACCTGTCTGGGGGTCCAGTTGGGACACAAACAGCAGAGGAGAGCTTCAGGCTTTCACCTGAGCTCTAGCCTTGGGCCCACAGCTCTATCAACTTTCCCAAGGAAGCTTGCATGGGCCCCAGAGACACATGGTTCCAGCCTCTGCCCCTTGGTCCTACCAGACTTACTACAGAGACCTGAAAGAACCAGAAAAACAGACAACACAAAGGACAACCAGACATGTAAAGGCCAGTGGACAACCAACAAGAGCTGGGGCAATTTGGAACCACCAGAACCAAACTATCCTACTACACTAAGGCCTGGATATTAAAGCACAACTAAGAAAATGACCTTAAATCTAGTCTTATGAAGATGATAGAGGCCTTTAAAGAAGAAATGGATAAATCCATTAAAGAAATACAGGAAAATACAATCAAACATGTGAAGGAAATTAATAAAATGGTTCAAGACTTGAACCTGGAAACAAGACCTGGAAATAGAAACTATAAAGGAAATACAAACTGAGGGAATCCTGGAGATAGAAAACTTAGGAAAGAAGACAAAAACTACAGGTGCAAGCATCACCAAAAGAACACAAGAGATGGAAAAGAGATGTATCTGGCATAGAAGATACAATTGAAGATAACGATATATTGGTAGAAGAAAATGTTAAACCTAAAAAGCTCTTGACACAAAACATCCAAAAATTAAGGAGCAATATGGAACCATGAAACTTAAGAATAATAGGAATAGAAGAAACAGAAGATTTTAGACGTCAAGGACCAGAAAATACTTTCAACAAAATCATTGAAGAAATTATCCCCCAACCAAAAGAAAAGGATGCCTATTAACATACAAGAGGTTTAGAACACCAAAATAAGAAAAGAAAATCCTCCTGCCACAAAATATCCAAAAAATCAAATCTATAGAATAAAGAAAGAGTATTAAAAGATGCAAGGCAAAAAGGCCAAGTAACATATATAGGCAGACCTATCAGAATTGCACCTGACTTTTCAATAGAGATTCAAAAAGTCAGAAAGGCCTGCTCTCATGTCCTGCAGACCATAAGAGACCACAAATATCAGCCCAGACTACTATATCAGGAAAACTTTAAATCACCATAGATGAAAGGAACAAGATATTCCATGACAAAAACAAATGTAAACAATATCTATGCACAAATACAGCCTTACAGAAAATGCTAGAAAGAAAATTCCAAACCAAAGAGGTTAACTACATCCAAGAAAATACAATAAATAATTCTAGTGCAGCAAAACTAAAACAAAAGAAACACACACACACACACACACACACACACACACAAAAAAAAAAAAAAAAAACACGTACCACCAACATCAAAATAGCAAGAACTAACTTCAGAGGTTCCAGGTTCCAGCTGCTGTGGTTGCAATCACCTTTGCTGAATTGCTGGTTTGCTGTTTAATGAGTCTGCTGTAATCCTGATAATGAAGAGTGGAATCGCTCCAAGGAACCGAGTCTAAAAATGTGTGGTTATAAGTTATTATTGGTCTTATTTAGACAGAAAACAAGATTGGACTCAGGGATGTCTCTCTTCTCTTTATCTTTCATTCTTAGGCTTGGAGATAGGGGTTGAAAAGAAAGAATGGGGAATTTAGAAATATATAGGGATGATAGGGGGAAAAGTAGATTATTGAATCTATTCCTCAACTTAATACCTTAATTGTTACTCACATGGTTATTTTTAATTCACTGGTATAGAATTTTGTATATAGATGCAAAATAGGTTTAATTTTAGATACATTGGTATAGAACTCAAATTTAAGATTATTCTTCACATATCATATATATTTCTACTCTAATATACAGTATTGTACCCATACAACTCAATTATAATACAGTGTTTACTTCCAATACTTTGAAAGTGCTATTGCAGGATGTTTATGATAAGTAAGCTATACAAGTTAATTGTTAGTTGATCAAATCATGGTCATATTAATTACTAGTCTATTTTTATCACAAGAATATACATCTTAGGTATAACATATAGATATGATTTTATAGAAAGATGAGGTAAAATCGAAAAAGTCTGCAAAATTCTCAGAGACATACAGAATATGACAATTTTTAATGTTTTTTATTATTTTAAAAAGTAATTGACAATAAGACAGGTGAACTCCTGACAACACCCAGCCTACCTCAAAGAGGATGATGACCATAAAAGAACCTCCTTATGGAGATGGTTTCAAATATGGCAAACTAACTACTGGGAAAAATGTCCTTGTTTCTACCACAGACATAATTCTACCTAAACATGGGCAAGCTTGGATGCAGGCAGAGTCGAAGACCAAACTCTACAAAGACAGAGTAAGCAAGTCCTCAATAGTTCCTGCCTCACAAATATGTCTATCAGATATATTAGGCCAGAAGGCTGAAGATGATGCTCCAATGTTATAGAGAGAATTTTGGGTAATTGTTCAGGCAGCAAACTGTTTCTGTCATCTTCTCATTTGGGAAGCTGCTAACCTGCACTCCCTGTGTACTCAGGTAATTAAATTTATTCCTTCTCATGTAACAGATGGGTTGAAGTCTAGATAGTTTTAGTATTACAATTAAGATTAGTTGTTTAGGAGTTAAGACATTTTTAGGTCTGTTTCTCCTGTTCCTATGAACCTCTTTTCACTCCTATCTAAGGTCAGTGGGTTGGAAGGGGGAGGTATAGGCATGAAAAAACAAACAAACAAACAAAGTAGGTTTGAAAAAGTTCAAAGTCTACATATGGAGTCTTAATTTTAACAAGGAAGCCAAAATTATACAATGGGAAAAAGAGAGAATCCTCATCAAATGATACTGCACTAACTGGATGTCTGCATGTAGAAGAATACAAATATTTATCATATTTGTCACCCTGCACAAAACTCAAGTCCAAGTGGATCAAAGACCTCAACATAAAGCAAAATACCCTAAATCTAATAGAAGAGAAAGTCAAGAATAACAATGAACTCATTGACACAGACAACAACTTTCTGAACAGAACACCAATAATACATGCAATTAAGATCAATAATTAATAAATGGGACCTCTTGAAATGGAAAAACTTGTATAAGGCAAAGGACACTGTCAATAGAACAAAAAAGTAGCCTTCAGAATGGGAAAAGATCTCATCCCTACACCCTACAGGGGGCTAATATTCAAAACATATTAAAGGCCAACAAAAAATCCAATTTTTAAAATGGAGTGAAGAACTAAACAGTGAATTCTCAACAGAGGAATCTATAATGGCCAAGAAACAATTAAAGAAATGTTCAATGTCCTTAGTCATCAGAGAAATGAAAATCAAAACAACACTGAGATTCCACCTTATATTCATCAAGATGGCTGTAATAAAAAACTAAAGTGACAGCACATGCTGCCAAGGATATGGAGAAACCATAGCATTCTTCCATTGTTGGTGGAAGTACAAACTTGTACAACCACTGTGGAAATAAATCTGTCAGTTTCTCAGTAAATTGGGAATAGTTCTACCTCAAGACCTAGCTGTACCACTCCTGGACATAGGCCCAAAAGATGCTCTACCACACAACAAGGGCATTTGCTCAGCTATGTTTGTAGCACCTTTGTTTGTAATAGCCAGAAACTGGAAACAACCAAGATGTCCCTCAACCAAAGAAAGAATAAAGAAACTGGTACATTTGCAAAACAGAATACTACTCAGCTATTAAAACAAGGAAATTTCAAATTTGCAGGAAAATGGATGAACTAGAAAAGCATCATTCTGAATGAGGTAACCCAAAGCCCCAATACATGCATGGTATACCCTCAGTTATAAGTGGATATTAGCCATAAAGCACAGGATAACCATGATGCAATCTACATATCAAAAAAAAAAAAAAGTTAAGTTACAAGGAGGTATCAAGGGAAGATGTTTCAATTGCTCTCGGAAATGGAAACATAATAGGCATTGGAGGTGGATGGAGGGAGGGAACTGGTTAGGAGAGGAGATGGGAAAGGGAATAAGGGTGAGAATTAGGAGTAGAGAGAGTGGGACAGTATGGCCAGGTGATAGAACAGAAATTGGAAGTGGGGTACATCTCTAGCATGTGCCAGAGATCTGGGATAAGGGAGGTCCCAGGAAGTCTATGGGGCCACCCTAGCTAAGACTCCCAGTAGCAGGGAATATGGAGCCTGAAGTAGCCACCTCTTTTAGCCAGGCAGGACTTCCAGTGGAGGGATAAGGACTCCAACCCACCCACAAAACCTTTGACCTAAAATTTGTTCTGTCTCCAAAATGTGTAGGGACAAAGACAGAGGAAAGATTGAGACCCATCTCATGGTAAAGAACCAATCCCTGACACTATTAATGTGCTTATAAACAGGAGCCTAGGATAACTCCTCTGAGAGGCTTCACCCAGCAGCTGATGGAACTGGATGCAAAGCCAAACAGCTAAACATTCGACAGAGCTCAGAGAGTTTTATGGAAAACCAATTGAGGGAGCAGGAGGGGTCAGGGACTCCACAAGAAGACCCACAAAGACTCACAAAAGGGCTCACAAAGACTGAATCACCAACCAAAGAGCATGCATGGACTGGTCCTAGGCCCCTGCAAAGATGTAGCAGATGTTCAGCTTGGTCCTCATATGTATCTCCCAACAAATGGATCAGCAGCCTCTCTGACTCTGATGCCTCCCTTTGGATTCTGTTCCCCAGCCTGGCTGGTTTGTCTGGCCAGGTCTGGCCAGAAGGAGAAGATGTGCCTAGTTCTGAAATGACTTAATGTGCCAAAGTCGGTTGGAACCCATGGGGCATCTCCCCCTTCTCCGAGGAAGAGAGAGTAAAATGGGGAGGAGGGATGTGAGGGAGGAGGGGTGTGAGGGGGAGGGGTGTGAGGGGGGAGGGGTGACTAGAAGGAGAGAGGAGACAGCAATCAGGATGTAAAATGAATAAATACATAATTTTTAAAGAGATAAATAAAATACCCACATATTCGGTTTTAATCAGATTTTCACTAGGGTGACACATACTCTGGAATTTATTCTAACTATATATGTAAAATGAAATGGATACTTGTTAGACACACACATACACACATACAGACACACTTAGCACACCTCCTTCCCCAATATTGTGCCTTCAAACTTCTTGTTCCATCATTATTATTACAGCCAATAACAGCCCAAATTCTCTCTTGAGTTGAAATAGTCATCTCTGTCTGATCTTCTGGTGAGGGCGTGAAAAGCTGCATTCTCTCCCTGTGCTCACTCTTACTCAGTGATTTCTTTTCTGTCAGTGGCATCTAGCCCTCTTAATACAAACCCTGGCAAGCAGACAGTAGAATCCTATCCAGATGGCTCTCCAAGCAGGTAATTTTGGGCACATAAATGCAGAGGTCATTCATCCCTAACAGATGGGTGACTTTTGCATTCTGTTGGTGAGGGCGAGTCCAGCTTCTTTCGTTTCTTGCTTCAGAAATTCAGTGTTTGGGGAGCATAGGGATTTTACTACCACTAGAAGACAGATGTGGAAAGATAATCATGTTTCCAATAAGGATGCTAGATAACTTTCGAGATTTATTTCCAATGAATGGTATTGGTTTAAGAGTAAGATACATTGGTTTTATAACGCTTTGAGTGTGTAGGATGGTGATTTTTTCATTCAATCTTTATACCTGCAGAATTCCATTCTTACACGCTACCAGACAGTGGTGTCTCTGTCCTCATAACACACAAGCTGTAAATCAGTGTTGAAATGTCTTTGCCTGCAAATTAATGTGCTTTTCTTTATATGAATTTAGATCAATAGCAATGTAGGGAAAGCGACTAAATACTTCGTGGGTGTGTGATGGATGATTAACCTATAAGTTACACTTAAATATGAGAAGACAGAAATTTGAATATTTCCTTCATCAGTAACAAAATCAGTCCTTTCCACTCTCAATATAAAAAAGAAAACCACCAACAACAAAACAAACATAAATAGAGATGCTACAGACTCTCATGGATATGAGAATGTCATTTGTTTTAGACTTTCAATGCGCAAAGACATTATTTTACCTGGGACAATAAACATATGACAACATTAGATATCTTTTATTAGTGTTTTAAATATTTTAGCAAGAATTATATCAAAATTATATGTAGCGAAGTCTCTGTCCTTTAACCACTGTGTTTTATTTTGTTTACTGAAGCGGAAAATGAAAATAGTATGAATAATACTGCAAAAGCTAATTGGGCATTTTTCCAGTATTTATTCATTGTTTTAAACATGCAAAACTGGCAGTGGTTGCTTGTATATGACACTAAAAACACAGTCAACAAAAGAAAATTAAATTGGAGTCCATCAAACTGAAATATTTGTAGATCAAAGGCATGGCCATGTCAATGAAAATTAGTCCACAAAATGAAATAAACCTTTACAAATACTGTATCTGATGAAGATCTGCTACCCAGAATACATGAGCAAACTACAATTAATCAAGGAAGTGAACTACGCAATCCAATCCAAACTAGACAAGTGGCGTGCCTATAACCAGTAAGCACAGAGAACCAATGTCTGACATTACCTTTTAGGACTGTCCAACCCTATACTACTCACTAGAGTTTACACCTGAAATGTCCCACGAAGGCCTTTGCATTAAAATGTCAGCTCTCCGACTGTGAGTCTATTCTTTGATTCGAGGCTTAGAAACTTGAGAGGGTGATGACTATTTGAGGAGGTTGGGTTATGAAAGCTAGTCTTTGCAGGTGATGTAAAGAGACAGAAGCTCCTTCCAGTCTCTCCATGCTTTGCTCTCATTGTGATGTGAATGACCTGGCGTTAGCACTCCTGTCCTGAAGTGCTCTGCTTGGCAGCAAAAAGATGGAATCAACTAAATGTTGACCACACGTGAACGTGGTTGGAAAATATGGCAATATGGCATGTGTGTGTGTGTGTGTGTGTGTGTGTGTGTGTGTATGTTTGTGTGTGTGTGTGTGTGTGTGAGAGAGAGAGAGAGAGAGAGAGAGAGAGAGAGAGAGAGAGAGGAGAGACCTGTTTTATGGAGTATTGAAGGTCTAATTAAAGAGCTCATAGTCTTTGCTAATCAACTGAAATATACTACTAGCCTATGAAGTAGTTTTCTCTGCTAACATTAATCAAGAAAATTCAGAAATAATTGTGACGGTTTTGAACATGTTTTGGTTTATTGAGTCAAGAGATCAAACTTAGGGGTTGTGTGCTACTGTTTACCTCTAAGAGCTCAGATTTCCAAGATGCAGTCTTGTCATTTGTGAGATGGTAATATAGCCCAGCTCTCAGTTATTTAAACTGTAAGGTTTAAGTAGGGATAGACAATACATAGATCATTTCTAGATCATAGAAATACTGTTTACTATGCTCTAAATGCTCCAGACAACCAACTGTTACTGAGCACTGTGTCAAGCACTGCATATAAAAAGATGAGTGAGAGTGCCTCTCCCGCTGAGTCTTATGAAAAGAAAATATAAACAGATCATTCCAGAAAGAAAAAGATAGCAGTGAGAAACCAAACTCTGTTATCTAGGTCATGTCACTAGGTGGTAATATCTCATTATTGGTTTCATATTGTGAGTACCTAGGAAGGATATCATAGAATCAGCAATCTAATTGGACTAGTATGTAGGATGGAAGCCAAAGCCCATATATGCTCCTAGTCTAGTAGGAGCTACTAAAATGTAGAGGCCAAAATCTGCATTTCTCTAGGCTCAAAACCAAATAGGAACTAAACATTAGACTTTCATAGAAGAGAACTAATTCCTTGAGCCAAAATACTACAATCCAACCCCCTCTTCTTAAAAGATTTGCCACACAGGAAATTGAAAGGACTGTTCAGCCTACTCTTTACAAATGACTTTGCTGGGGGAAAACTGTGTTGAAATTTGCTAGAAATAAAAATTTACCATTCAATCATTTTCATTATGCAATCTGTGCCACTGAGCCTGTTTTCATAGTTCTGAAACTGTGCCTACACGTTCATCATCCAAAGAGTGGCTCATTAGAGAGTAACCCCTCTGCACTTCTGTCATGCCAGCCTGAGAGAGCTATATTCTATCTGGCCCGAGTTTGGTAACTGAGGTAAATGGAGTCACACAAAAGTTCTGCATTATTTCACTTAAACAATGTTTTTATGGTTCATTTATGTTGCGGCTTGTGTTATAATATCATTCCTCTTCAATCCTGAATAATATTTCAATATTTCAGCACACACATACACACACACATACACACACACACACACACACACACACACACACACACACACCACACTGCATTTTCCAACTATATTCATATATAATTAACATTTGGTTGATTCCACATTTCTGCTGCTCTGAATAAAGCTGCCACAAACATGAATGTACAAACGGAGTTGAGCCTCTGCTTTCAATCCTTTCATCATGCCAGAATGTGGCTGCTTGTCATAAAGGAACTCTGCTTTCCCTCTGAGGAATGGCCACACTGCTTTCTACAACATCTGCACCATGCACACACCCATAAGGACAGCATAGGGAAGCTTCAAGAGGGAAGAGACAGATGGTAAATAGTAAGAGAGTATTGGTTCAGAGGATCTTTAACTCACTGAAATTGTGTTAAAGACCTGAAGCCATCACTATTTTAAGAAAAGTTAATGTGCAATAGAATTAATTCTGATTGTCACCCTGTCATGACTTTCACATGTCACCAGCATGTGAAAGACCCCATCAGAGACAATGGAATTAAATGAATACCCAATAGTCTCGTCATAAGTTTAATTTGTTGTACTAGAGTTGCAAAACATAAGCACTGTAGTCATTCTAGCATTTAGGGAACAAAGCAAAGAGACAAGGTCATTTCAATTAATGGATTACAAACACCTACAAATTTAAATGAATGGCTAGTAGTGATGGTAATTCAGTTTTTCTAAATTTACCTTACACAAATGAGGTTTTGAGTTTGAACAGTATCAGATTCTAGATGCCTAGCATGTTTGATGTGAATACATGATACTTTTTAAATGAAAATGCACCTTTTCAGTAGAACTGAATATTAAAATCATGTAGGGAAACTTTACATAGTATAGGTACATTTGGTTTGTGTAGAAATGACACATTGCCTGAAGAACATTATAATGACATCTTTTTAGCATCTGTCCATGATATTTCTTCATACAATCTCTTATTTTGCATAAAGCCTTTTAAAAATATTTTATTTTGGTAGGTAGCTAAACAAACCATTTAAAATAAGCATTTGATACAAGTTGGTTATTTATTCCTATAAAATATTACTGGTTTAAATTTTACCTATTGGTTACCAAGATTAGGATTGAAATATGAACACTTTAATTTACATTCTTAAACTCTCACCCCAATACAACAATTATCTTGTTTTCTGAATTGTGTCTTATTTTGAATCCTGAATATAGTAACCTGTAACTTATTTAAGCACTGTAGTTTATTACTTTATTTGTTTTCATGGCATGTAATAACTTGAAGAAGTTTTTTTTTAATTTATTTTTTATTTTTTATTTTTTTAATTAATTTCTTCTTGTTACATCTCTATGGTTATCCCATCCCTTGTATCCTCCCATTCTCCCCTCCCTCTCATTTTCCCCTTATTCCCCTCCCCTATGACTGTTCCTCAGAGGGATTACCTCCCTCTGTATATGCTCATAGGATATCAAGTCTCTTCTCAGTGACCTGCTGTCCTTCCTCTGAATGCCACTAGGTCTCCCCCACCAGGGGACATCGTCAAATGTGAGGCACCAGAGTACTTGAGAAAGTCAAATCCCTCTCTCCACTCAAGTGTGGAGACTATTCTGTCCATGGGCTAGATCAGGGTAGGGTAGGGGTTTAAATTTTACCACCTGTATTGTCCTTGGCTAGTGCCTTAGTTTGAGCGGGACTCCTTGGCCCAAATCTGCCTATCATAATGTTCTACTTGTAGGTTTCTAGGACCCACTGGATCCTTCTACATTGCTATTCTCCCATTGTTCTCTCATCTAGAGTCCCAATAGGATGTCCTCCCCTCGGTCCCAGTTTCCTGGTAAGGGAAGGCTTTCATGAGATATGCCCATTGGGCTAGTATGGAGATATAAGTGAGTATATACCATTTGAGTCTTTCTGCTTCTGGGTTAACTCACTCATTATGATCATCTCTAGCTCAATCCATTTGTCCACAAATTTCGGGAATTCCTTGTTTTTAATAGCTGAGTAGTATTCCATAGTGTATATGTACCACAGTTTCTTTATCCATTCTTCTACTGAGGGACATTTAGGCTGTTTCCATGATCTGGCTATTATGAATAAGGCTGCTATGAACATGGTTAGACACTTCATAACTAAAGTGTCTCACTAGGGATTTAACACCTCCTATATACTGATATGGGAGGCATCTCCTGCAAAGATAGAATCCACAGAGCCCATACACAGCACGTATGATTGCTAAATCAGAATTTCAGTGTTTAAAGAAAGTACATTACTCATGTTAGTTGCTACCTAGTTCATCAACTGGTACGTGGTGCTGCTCCAGAGGAAGGTGATTGTGTGTGATTTCTCTAACTTTTTGAGGAGACATCTAAGCAAACAAGCTAGAAAAAAAACATGTTTTAGAAAACCCCACTCTACGACTTCAAGCTGATAGGAGATCAGCAATCTAGCATGAGTCATTTTGTCATGAGGTTCAAGTTTACCCATTGATTTCCAGGGAGGGTGTGGTTAGGAACTGTGTCAGCTTAGATTATGGATCTTCTCGATGCCATTTTAAGTTGCTATGCCTGTTACTTACAGTTTGGGAACTGATAAATTCTTGGGAAATGCTAACTGCAGCTACCTCTTTTGACTCTCATACAGGAAACCACAATGTGGAAGAAACCCAATAGCTTTGAAAGAGAATACCTAATGTAACAAGAACACTTTATTAAGAAATACACTGATAACAAAAAGCAGTTTTCTGACCAAATTTGTACAGCGTGAAAGCAATCGGGTGTAGAAAATTAGGCCTTGGTCTGATTTGGTCCCTTCAAACAGGTAGCTGTGCCACTGCCTACAACTCTTTTAAAAATCTAAAAGCCAGTAACATGGAAACATAACTATCACTGTGATGCTTTACCTGCCTTTCAGAGTATATTTTTAACTACAGTTTAGACTTTTTCTGAAGATCATCTTGTTTTACTGACCATATATATATATATATATATATATATATATGTTCCTTTCACTATAAATTTGTCATTAGAGGAGGAAAAACTTCATTTTATTAGCTACATGTTATACTTATAACTTAAGACAAAACGTGGTAATAATATAAAGTTTCAGTTGATTTTATATTTATTTTGATTTAAAATAAGTTTCCAATATATAAATATCTGAAAATAGATTTTTGTTTCTGATAGGCATGGCATTTTAAGACAATATTCTGGGAAATGCCCTTAAAACACTAAAATGTTATGTCTATTGGATAAAAAGAATCTGGGATGGAAAACTTAGATGGCTTCTAATCTCACATAAGTGAACATAAAGAGTTAGAAATGTTAGGCCAGATTTGCACCTTCAGATGTGATTAAGGCAGGCATGACAGGCATGAAAAACACATTGGGAACACTGACTCTCATGTGAAGTAACACACTTGACTGATCTTTATCAGACATATAAATATACTACATGTATGCACATGTATGTGTATCACCTACAGAAGTTAGTTTAGATGTTTTATACCTTAAAGTGGTGAAGCGCATCTTTAGAAGTGTGTGTGAAGTCTCTGGACAATACTGCTACAGGTCACATATCTTCTCGAATATGAGAGAGTACAAACAGAGTGAGATCTTAGAGAAAAATAGTTTCTAAATCTGGCTTGCGCCCATCAATCTATGTAGCTTTGGGCAAACTTAGCAACATATTTGCCACTTAATAAACCTGGTTTAAAATGTATATGCCTTCTCTCAGGGTTGGCATAGGATTTCTGGGGGTGTTGGGGAGCAGTAAAGGTAAATATCAATAGGCACCTTCAAGTCAAGAGAAACAAGAGAACAGAAAGTGATTGTCCAACTTGAGCCAAAATTCTATTAGAGTAGACAGGCCCTTCTGGTGTGCCTATGGGATGGTGGCAGGGCCAGTTGTTACACACCGTGAGTGTTCTTCATGCCTCCGAACTGTGCACTTGAAATGATTCATTTTATGTATGCTACATACAATTGCCACACTTTTAAAAAGTAGATCAACCCAATTAGAACAATAAAAGTTTAAGGGTAAAAAACTCTTCAGGGCCAATGTGGTGGAGGTACACTTCTGTGTATTCCCTACTTGTGATTTTGAATGCCTACTGTGTTTGTAGCACCAACATCTCCCCACAGACAGACAATGGGTGGTTCTTCTGTGATGTGTCATTCTAATCTATCTTCAGAACTGAGAGTCTGCAGCCGCTCTTGGGAATGTTGGAGATTGCCTAAGGACAATGGCATAATCATTATGACTTACTTTAAAAGGTGCTTATAGCCTTATCTGTATACTATGATGTTCCACTTATATAAATAATTTACTAGCATAGAGGGCCATCGGGTTAAGTAAATTGCACACATACTTTATATATCAGTTTAATGGCTATGCATTTTTAAATGTCTATAACAAGTTTCAACATCTATGCAGGTATAATACAGAACTAACCAACCAACATTAATAATTAACCAATGTTAGTAATAATAATAACACCACAACAGTTTAACTCTTGGAAAATGCTGCAGAAATCACTACAAGACATGAATGCCAAATGCAACTCTTTTTTCTTTTTTAAATAATTTATTCAGATTACATCCCAATTGTTATCTCCTCACTTGGATCTTCCCTTTCTCCCCTCCCTCTTTTGCCCTATTCTCCTCCCCTAGGCCTCTGACAGAAGAGATTCTCCTCCACCACTACCTGATCACAGCCTGTCAGATCTCTTCCAGACAGCCTGCTTCCTCTTTCTCTGAGTGCCACCAGGCCTCCCCACCAAGGGGAAGTGGTTAAATATGGTGCACCAGAGTTCATGTCAGAGGCAGTCCCTGTTCTCCACACAGAGAATGAGCTGTCTACTGGCTAGATCTAAACAGGGAGTCTAGGTTTACTGCATGCATTGTCCTTTATTGTTACAGCAGCTCGTGCAGGACCACCTGAGTCCAGATCCACTGGCCTTTATGGTCTTCTTGTGGGGCTCCTGGCCCCTCTGGGTCCTTCTGTTGCCCCATTCTTCCATACCACTCTCACCTGGAGTCCAATAGCATGTCCCAGCATCTATCCTGATCCCCCATGTTGGGCTAATATCCAATTATAAGTGAGTATATGCCATGTATGCTTTTCTGAGTCTGGGTTATTTCACTCTGGATGATCTTTTTTATTCTTAAGGAGTGGGTGAGGGTCAACCAAAACTAAATTTGTGTGAAGAAGCCATAGGGAAACCTGCTACTCTGTGAGCTAATTTAAAAATTGAACTGAAATCAAGTTTGAACGGAGTCATACTTCATGGGTGGCTAAAGTTCCCAGGTGGCATTCAGTATAATCCCCAATGCCTAGGGTGGGATACTCCCTATCAGCTATTGCTAAGGGATGGCTCTGAGGTTTCCCTTCTGCCCAAATTACAGGATATTACCATGGCTCTGGGAAGGCCCTATTGCTGAAGAACATTCCATGCTTTAGTGAAAGGACAAAAGAAACTAACTGGAACAGAGCTGAATAAAGGGTTCCTCCCTGCTGAGTAACTATTATAGCTCCAGAGAATGCTATGCAGGCTGCTGGTAGAGTGAAGCCATCAATGATCAGTGCTGGACTTTTTGAGCTATAATACTGTCCTAGTTAGTTTTAACTGTCAAGTTGTCACCTGAAAGGGAAGTCTCAATTGAGAGATTACTTGGACCAGATTAGCCTGTGGGAGTATCTCAGGGGACATAGAGGGTGGGAATGGGGGGGGGGAGGTGTATATTAATTGCTAACTGATGTAGGAGAACCCAGCCAATTGTGGACCACACCATTCTCTGGACAGGTGGTCCTTGGCTATATAAGAAGGCTTGTTAAGCATGAGTCTGGGTGGGAGCCATCAAGGAACTGTGCTTGGATTCCTTCCCTGACTTTCCTCAGTGATAGACTATGATCTGAAAGTGTATGCTAAATAAATCTGCCTTCCTCTAAGATGCTTTTGGTCATGTGTTTGTTAGAGCAACAGAAAGCAAAGTAATAAAAGTGCCAACCTGCCAGGCCAGATGTTCACACTGACACAATCGTGGTATGGGTATACTGAGAGTAACCATCTAATTAGACCTGAGGTCCACCCAACAGGAGGAAATTACAGTCCAATATGATGAACCTGTTCAAAAACCTGTTGTTAGCATGGTTATAAGCCATAGTGGGAAAGCTACTACTATTGTTTTACTAAATGGAAATACTTGTTTATGCCCAAATAGTGCTATCTCAGCTTTGCTTGCGGAAGCCTCTTTTTGAACATTCATCACTGATCAAGGGGCTGATGAGACAAGTCTGTTTGGATCTCAGCCTTAAATAGGACATCTATATCATCCTCTCCAAGACCCAGTAAACACCACAGGAATGGGGCAGAAGGAATACAAGAGCCTGGAGAACACAAGTGTTGTAGGAAGCTGTCTTCTAGGGATGGCATGGCCTTTGCACTCATGAACTAACAGTAACTGTGTTAATCTGCACAAGATCCACCCAAATCTGGCCCATCAACCTTCCCTCATGGATGAGGGTGGAGTTCTTGAGATCCCACCCCTTTCTGAGTATTGATTAGTAATTCATAGTTTCTGGGAGAAGAAGAAGCATTTTCTATAGTGCTGTAGGCACTGCTAAGTTGCCTGTATACCTGTAAGCAACTTTATTAAATCCACTTAGACAGACAGACAGATAGACACACACACACACACACACACACAGAGAGAGAGAGAGAGAGAGAGAGAGAGAGAGAGAGAGAGAGAGAGAGAGAGAGACAGAGAGAGAGAGAGACAGAGAGAGGATGAAAACAGAAAGTGGCCAAGAAGTCTGGGAAGCCAGAAAGTGGATCAGCAGAAGGGAAGGGAGGGGAAATAGGAAAGTGTACTGGGGAATAAATATGATCAACATGTTTTATGTACATGTATGAAAAGAATTGATATATATTGTTATGTTTGATTAATGTGTGCTAATAAAAAAGATTGTCTATTGGCCAAGAAAAATATATAGCATGGTAAAACAAGAATGTTTTTGTTTATTTTATTACAGTTGTTGTTTTTTTAGTTGAAATTCCACATGCAACAATGTGGATGTGGAGCTCAGAGGGGGAGCTTATCAAACTCAGTTTACCAAACTTGGAAGCAAGCACCTTTATTGGTTGAATCCTTTCACCAGCGCTGCTTTGTGAAAAGATGCTTTAGTGTCAACAGTATTCTTACCAAGTGTAAGCAGGTTCTCTCTGACCTATAAAGGTGGAAAACATTCCAATTACAACTTGACCACCATTTCCTCCCTAACCCTACTCGTCACCTCAAATCAATTTGCTTCTTTGATTTTTTTTTTATCAGCTTGGGTGAATTTATAATGCATTTATAATTGCATTTGTGAGGTAATGGGTTGGGGAAACTCTGATAACAAAAATTATGCTATCTAAAGAGACAATAAAATTATAAGTTGTAATGAGACTGGATTCTACTTGTAGCGTTTTGAGCCCTGATGCAATCTTCCACCAAGCCCCTTTGAGCTGCAAATGCAAGTCTTATTACCACTAATTGCAGTTCCACTGCTCAACCACATCAAAAGGAAGCAAGCAGACTGCCTTTGCACTGTGGCTTTGTAATCCTTTCCATGTTGTATAATGAAATCCAATTTTACTTTCATATTTAAGATACCAAGTCTTCTTGTTCTGCTTTGTGCCTATTGTTAGCTTCCCTGCATTCCTTTGGAACATTCAGATGCATGTATTGGTGTGAAAAGCAACTATGGTTTTCTTTGTTTGTTTGTTTTTAGTTGGTTTTTTGTTTGTTTGTTTGCTTGTTTTTGGTTTTTCGAGACAGGGCTTCTCTGTGTAGCCTTGGCTGTCCTGGACTCACTTTGTAGACCAGGATGACCTTGAACTCACAGCGATCTGCCTGCCTCTGCCTCCGGAGTGCTGGGATTAAAAGCGTGTGCCACCACGCCTGGCCCTGCAAAGCTACTATATTTTTAAGGGTGTTCCTCTTGAGCCTAAAAAGAAAAAAAAATGCAAGAAGATATTTATCTATAGGATTAATATAGTTAAAGGAACCTTCTAGAATGAGTGATCTGGAAGTTTCTTTAATAACAACAAGAAAAAGGATTTAGGTTATTTCAAAGTTTGGTATCCTATGGATATAATGCTTTCTCTTTTGATACAGAAAAATTGCTTAATAGAAACAATACTGTGGTCAATATACAGACAGCCCAACTGAAGGATGCTTGGTTTTGTTGCTGAGATCTCTAATTGTGGCAAACCTCAGGCTTTGTACTGCTAACTGATGTCTGTGCTCTACAAACCTTTCCAGACCAGTGAAATACCCCAGAGTGGGTCGGCAGCATGGGACACTGCCCTCTGTGTCCTTCAGCCATGCTTGCTTCAGAGACCCAATATATTCTGCCGCAGTGGCTAAACTCCCAGAAGTCCCTTCCCGCTCTCTCTCTTCCTCTTTTCCTTGCTCCTCCTTGAGCACACACAAAATGAGCAGTTTTAAATTCTAAGGAGCTCCCAAATCTTTACAGCTCACCTAAGCTCTTTGGCCTCAATTGTGAAATGCTGCCACAGCTTTAAACTGCAAGCTAGGCGAAATCTCTGTCCTGTATCTCTCTTCTTGAGACATAAACTAGAAATCTTCATGAGCATACGGTGTTATAATTTCTTCTTTGTTGAACCATTTCAATGCTGCCTGCTTGTTCCTCTGAAAATTCAAACTTCTATAGGTTGTAGTCTACTTTTCTTGTGTTGCCACATGTCACTCTAACCTCTTAGGCTTTCTGTGTTTGGGGCCTTTGGTCCCCTCATAGGCCTGTGTACACGTTCCATTCCCTACCTAGACCTCCCTGATGTTCCTTTCCCAATACACACATGTACTGTACCCCCTCTATTCTTGTAAAACTTCATTCATTATTTGACTCACAATTCAAATCTTGCTCAGATGATAATTCCAACACATCACCATTGAATTTGCTGCATGCTTCCCCTTAGAAATCACCTTCTCTTTGTTTAACAAACATTTAATGGATAATGCTTCCAGGGGTTGTAGTCAGTTAGGTAAAATCTCCAAGTATTAAGCCTTTTGTTCTAGTGGGAGACACACAATGAATGAAGATCCAGTCAACAAACTTGCAAGCACAATGAAGAAACAGGCGTGCTAATGTTTACAAAGCACAAGAATAAACAACGTCTTCTTAAAGCCTCAATAAGAAACCCACCAGGCAGATGTACAGGTTGCTGAGAACCTCTTCATCAAAAAAAAAAAAAAAATTAGTTTATGTTTTGACAATTTCATACATGTATATGACAAAAGTACAGTCATACTCAACACCATCCAGTTCTACCAAGTCCCTTTCCCACTTTGACTTACTTTGGAGTTTTGTTGTTGCTTGGTTTTGTTTTCATTTTTGCTTTGTAGTCCATTGAATTTAACCAGGTCAGCCAGCAGGGGCATGAGTGTGGCACTACTTCACTGGAGCATGGATAGCTCACCAGTGGCTCCTCCTCTCACTTGCCAGCAGAGCTCAACTGCCAATATCTCTCCAGGAATAAATAGCCCTCTTGTGCCCCATCCCACCCTTACCACACCCCCATTTATAAGTGAATGTTGATGGGGCCTGGTCATGTGCAGACCCTGTGCAGGTAACTGCAGCTGCTGTGACTTTATGAGTGTCGCTGCCATGTCATACGTAGAAACCAGCAGCTCTTGGCCCTCCTTCCCACCCTGTGGCTTTACACTCTTGCTGACTCCTCTTTGATGATGTCTCCCAGAGCCTCAGAAGGGATCATATGGATGTTTCATCCAGTACAGATCACCAGGAGTCATTTAGTGCCTTGATGGGCCTTTCTGTGTTAATTCATTTACTATAAAGAGAAGCTTCCTGACAGGGTTGAAACTCTTGTTGGCAGTGTGGACAGGCAGTGGCCAAACCCTTGGGCTACATGTCCTTATCTTGTTATTAACATGAGCAGTGTCCTTATGTTATTAACATGAGCAGGAGGGACTGAGACAGAAGGCTCCAATTCAGTTATTGAAGAAGTAGGGACAGGTGTGCCCTCACTTCTGCCCAACTGTGTGGCACTGGCAAGGCCATCAGTCGGATAGAGAAAAGACGTTTTTTTCACCCTCATATTTTCCTAGGCTTTTCCAGTATACTTCCTAAGCCTACTGGGCACTTTGCATTTGTTTAACCCTCACTACACACTTCCTCACAGTTATACTTTCATTTTCTGGACATTCATTTTTCATAGGTTGAGACTATGAGAATTAAAAGAGACAGTGCTGAAACTACTATAAATCACCTCTGTTACTCTTTACACACACCAAAAAAACAGTTTAAAAGGAAATACATTATGTCTAATGTGTGAACTCATAAATAAATAAATAAATAAATAAATAAATAAATAAATAAATAAGGTAGGGCACTCACCTGGTATTTTCACAGATCAAAATGTTCAGTAGCAATGGTGTCTGTTGAAAGCCATATGTGTCTATGCCACAACTGATGCTGCACTCATCTGTCACACAGAGATGAAAGGGTGATTGTGATGAAGAGCTGAAGGAGAAGAGGGAGGGTGCTATGATGAAGCTGTAAAGTGAATACATAAATTAAAAATAATTTAAAAATGGTAAAAGTTTGTAGTTGCCTTTTCTTTTGAGTACTTTCAATATAGTAAACAATAAAATTTCTATTAATTTCTATTCTATTTGATAGTGAATGCTAATATTTCTGAGAGCTTATGTGAAAACACTTTTTCTTTTACCATGAACAGATCATATTAGTGGTAAGATAGAAGAGACTAAAGCTAATGTATTTTTGCTCAGTCTCTAATGTTCCATGATTCAGTGATTCCATGATGATAGTTTATAAATATTTTATGTCTGTGAAGTCTCTTCCTGGATATTGCAATGTTCTTGCAAGCCGTATGAGAGACAAACATTAAGCAACTGATTTTTTTTCTAATTGCAGTCTGAACTTTAAACTGCTTTGATGAGTATATGCAAAAGTAAAGGTGTCTTACAGATATAATTATGGTCTCAAGTCAATTTACTGTGAGGGGGGTACAATCAGTCTGGGTGGGAATAATTTAATCAGATTGTGATGGTTTGAATAAGAATGGTCCCACAGGCATATACGTCCCTTCCCACTGCCTGCTTCTGCAGATGTAGAGCTCTCAGCTACCTGTCCAGTACCATGTCTGCCCGCATGCTGCCACGGTTCCCCACCATGATGGTAATGGATTAAACCTCTGTAAGCCAGCCCCAATGAAATGTTTTCCTCTATAATAAAGAATTCCATGGTCATAGTGTCTCTTCACAATAATAGGACACTAAGACACAGATATACACTTTAAGGAATCCCACATGTCTCCGCCTCCCAAGTGCTGGGATTAAAAGTGAGCACCACCACGCCTGGCTATTTTCTCCTTCTTAAAACCACCCCTCCTGGAAAACAAAGAGGCTCTTAAGTTATAGGTAGTAAATCTTAGAAAGCTCAGAGAGCTTCTAAATACTCCCAGCCACACAAAGCCCTTTACCAAGTTTTTAAACATGGAGAACGATTTCTGGGCTAAGAGCCCCTCCAAACTGTCAAGCTGCCTATGAGTTGTGCTGGAAGCTCCAGGAATGGACTTTTCATGACTCTTCACACAGGCTGTCTTGGGCTTTTCAGTACTTCCCTCTTCTGTAAGAAACAGCAAGAACTCACTGTTTCACTAAAGCTGACTTGGGTGAAATTTTTTTTGGTTTACTATTGAGGTCCAGCTTCAACATCAACTTGGGGAACTGAGGCAGGGCATAAATCTGGCGGTTAGCTAGTGATCCTACAGACTTTCTCTGAGGGCAATTTTCCTGGCTGGAACTGATTGTTACTGGCAATGGCCTCCACTGATAGTGGCAAACTGGAGGGCCAGAATTAAATTGCTGGCCATAGGCCAGTGCTGATAGCTTCCTGGCAGGGGTGGGCTTACAACTACCATGTAAGGGGGAGGGGGTTGGCTAGGGCTGATGGCTCCTAGCAAGGGCTTCCAGTACAAGTGGCAAGAGTCTAAAAAGAAAAAGAAAAAGGAGAGAAGAGAAACACACACACACACACACACACACACACACACACACACACACACACTTACATTTGATGATGAAATAAGACCGACTCCAGCAGGTAGGTTCCAAACAAGCTTTTCTTTTAAGTTTCTCTTACTTTATACAGTCATATACATACATAGACACACACACACACACACACACACACACACACACACACACAAACACACACATACACACACACATGTGTTGGATGGATGGAAATGGATTCCAACAACTTTATTATGTCTCCCATAGCTTTTATACCCCAGCAAGATCTTCCAAGCAGTACAAAAATCACATTTAAATGATTTTATAATGATTATAATGAATGTGCATAAGAAAAACATGTTCTTCAATACCTCACATGATCAAATGTTTTACGTATTATGAGAAGGAAAAAACACATTATTTCCAAGAACCCATATACATTTGTAACTAAGCAACTTATTATATATTAACAGAGTTAAGCAAGCAAGGTAGTTTCTCAGCCAACTTTTCTTTACTGACAGGCTGCAATCTGTGGTTACAAAGAACCAATTTCTTAACATGTACATTTATAAAAATCTTAAAAGAATCACAAATCTAAACTTCTATATTTAAAAAAATCAGTCATTTCTACTTTAAATTGTAAAGATGTTCATCTACTCATTACTAATTTCTATTCAATCATATCAGGAACCTGAAGGCAAAAATAAGTATAAAAAATTAGTCATTATGAAGTCCAACTTCAGTGAGAGTCAGCTAGTGCTAATTGCTCACCAACCTCAAAAAGTCCTAGCTTTTCTATTAAAGTTGTACTTTTTCTTAACTTCAAATTGTTCCCTAAGATTTTCTGCACCAGAGCCATTAGCAAAAAACCAAACCAAAACCAAACCAAAACCAAAACCATGTTTACCTAGCCTTGTTGAAGAATCTATTTTTCCAAATTCTTTCTAAGGGTGGTGGTCACTGTTAACAATCTACGTCTGTAGATTCTTTTCAAGGTTTGTTGTTGAATCATTAATCTCCTCTAGCAGCAATGCCTGAAAGAAATCAAGCACTGTTATTGTGAGTGCCAATGATATTGCCCAATGAGGGGCTAGAAGCCCCACCCCGTACCCCTGTACACTACACAATTCATTTATTAGGAGCATTATGCCGACTGCTAAGGCAAGAAGCAGAGCTGTGCTCCATAAACGGCAGGAAGTCTTCAGGCCTCAGTTCTCTGGGTTATGCCTTGCCGAGACACACCCATCATGGGTATGCTCACCCGTGGGCTGCATTCCATGAGTTCTAAAGCTGTTTTACTGTTCCTCCTGCACACCCCACAACAGCTTACCTCTTGTACCCTATCTGAGTTCAGTAGGCATTTGTTCAAATCCCCCCAGGAAAGACACAACAGCATGCGAAGTAGGCTGGGGGCAAGAAGAAATCGAAAACATCCTTTGCTTATCATGTTTCTTTGTTCGTTCCTTTGAAAAATCAAGTCCTTCTTACAGAATTCCGGAGGAAGCTGTAGAAAGTTTAAAAGGCTTTGTCTAAAGTGATAGGACGTTTTCCTGGGCTGCCACGATGAGAGCAGTGGAGAAAGCTAGGGCTGTAGCCCTTGGGAGGGACGGAGGGAGGGAGGGAGCAGACAGGGCCCCTCTGCAGTGGAGCCCACCAGCCATCAAGAAGCGTGGACAAAGCTTTTCCACCTCAACCTCACATAATACCTGTGCTCTGAGGGTGGCAAGGGGGTCTTGCACACACAGTCCGCCTGCTGGAGACAGCTTGGACCAGCTCTGCTTCTACCTCCAAGGCCTCCCTCCCCTCAGCACATCCACTTCTCAAGCCCCCCTTCCTCATTCTTTAATCCTTTTTCTTAAGCCCTAACCTCTTGTGTGTGATCCCTCACTTTGATCAGCTCCCCAATTTGGTCAATGTCACTGATGTAGCACTTAACTCCACAGCCCTTTAGTCATCTGTCAGATGCTTAATTACTTAAAAGTTATTATGATAGGCAGATTTGGGCCCAGGGGTTCCGCTCATACTATGGCACCAGCCAAGGACAATACAGGCCGTAAACTTCAAACCCCTACACAGATCTAGCCAATGGACAGGACATTCTCTACACTTGAGTGGAGAGTGGTGTCTGACTTTCACACGAACTCTGGTGCTTCATATTTGACCAAGTCCCCTGAATGGGGAGACCTGGTGGCAC
Source organism: Acomys percivali (assembly GCA_907169655.1). Taxonomy (NCBI): domain Eukaryota; kingdom Metazoa; phylum Chordata; class Mammalia; order Rodentia; family Muridae; genus Acomys; species Acomys percivali. The sequence continues at coordinate 140,438,092 of OU015744.1, forward strand.
TCAGAGGAAGGATAGCAGGTCACCGAGAAGAGACTTGATATCCTATGAGCATATACAGAGGGAGGCAGTCCCCCTCAGTCACAGTAATAGGGGAGGGGAGTAAGGGGAAAATGGGAGGGAGGGAGGAATGGGAGGATAAAAGGGAGGGGATAACAATTGAGATGTAATATGAATAAATTAATTTAAAAAATTTTAAAGTTTATTCCAGTCATTTATTAATTTACATACAATATTTTGTGAATTTCTAAACATGATCTTTTATTGTTGTTTGTTTTGGGTTTTATTGCTGTTATTTTCGAGACAGTGTTTCTCTGTGTAGCACTGGGTGTCCTGGAACTTGCAGTGTAGATCAGTCGGGCCTAGAATTCATAGATGTCCCTCCTCTGCCTCCTGAATGCTGGGATTAACCACTTGTGGTGCCACAGTTGGCTTCAAGACATAGCTTAGGTTCTTTGTTATAATAATGTGCAGGAAGCACTTAAATGAAGTGCTAAGTAACCAAACCAATGTTAAGAAGAACCATCCAGGGCTGGAGAGATGGCTCAGAGGTTAAGAACACTGGCTGTTCTTCCAGAGGTCCTGAGTTCAATTCCCAGCAACCACATGGTGGTTCACAACCATCTATAATGTGATCCAATGCCCTTTTCTGCAGATAAAGCACTAGTAAACAATAAATAAATATTGAAGAAGAAGAAGAAGAAGAAGAAGAAGAAGAAGAAGAAGAAGAAGA
>OU015744.1:140438831-140469064 GCA_907169655.1 Acomys percivali
AAGAAGAAGAAGAAGAAGAAGAAGAAGAAGAAGAAGAAGAAGAAGAACCATCTAACTTCACTTCCAAAGCAATCTTGATGTGGCCTGGAAATAAAAATCTTATGACCAAAATGAAATCACATTAGAGCTTCACACATTAAAAACAAAACAAACAAACAAACAAAACAAAAACATATAAAATCACTCTTTACAGAGGCACAGGGTAGAGAACACAGAGACTTGTGGAGGACTGAGGACACTGTATGTGAGAGTATAAATGGACACAGCCCATTTGACATTAGTCAAAGCTCACAGAAATGAGTTGCTCGGTGAGCTTTAAGGCAGGAAGGGAGAAACCATTTGAAATGATGAACATAAACTCCTCTAAACTAAAACCCATTGAGAAAATTAAAATACAAAGTGCAGAACCAGTTCTTTCTAGATGTATGCTGTTCCAAGAATGTATATTACCGTCCACCAGTAGTTCACAGACCAGCAAATTTTGAAATGCTCAGTTTCTGCTTTGTTTATCATATTTATAGCATTTTTATTCTTTCTATTAAGTGGATACTTCATTACAATGTAAGATATCAGCAGCAGTTGCTCCCTGCTGATTGGTCAGACTCATCTACAGCCAGATCATCACACCCTGTTTCTACTTAATAGCCCTGCCTGTTACCTGCTAATTGCCATGTATTGATTTATTTAGGCATCCATGGATACTGTATAAGAAAGATAACACTTAGCTCTAGGGGGGCCTGAAAATTCTTTACACTGTCAGTGACCTTGACTGAAAGGATAATTAATCTGAACCTCTGGGTAGCATTAAAAGACTTAGACCTTGCTCTCTCCCTAAAGCTTCATCTTCAGGGATGTGAACACACATCTGTATTTACTCAGGAAACATCTTATGTAAACTTACCTCCATCAGTTTTATACTCAGCTACCAGAATCACAGATTTTCTGTGTCTGAGGAAGAAGAAAAGAGAAAATAATGATTCTAGTTGCATGGCAAGAATATGGCTTCTCTTGGGAGCTGCTTCCCATGGTTAGCTGGCTAGCCATGTGGCAGGGGCCTGGATTGTTTGTTTTCCTATCTTGGTTTTGTCATGTGCATAATGAATGATAAATGCATATATTACAGGGGGGTTAAAATTAACAAATAAGAGTATTTTAAATCTAGAGTTCCAGACTTCAGCAATGTTTCTTTTCTTTTCACTGTTACAAAGACAAGGTGGGTTAAAGTATGTCTGAGTTATCTTTGAAACATCCTCACTTCCTCATCTTGCATGTTTAGCTTCTTGAGACATTCGAGAACAAATCAGATTCAGGGACAGAAATGAGAGAAGAAAAATGCCAAGGGGGCTACACATCAGATACCACACTAGGACTATGTGGAAGTAGAACGGTTTTGAGATACAAGTGTTTTTCAATTTGTTGTCAAAACAGAATTTTGATAGTAGAAAAATGCATTATCTGTCTTTTGTCTGATAAGTATCTGTTATGTCTCTTTGGTTTCACTAATCCCTGAAACTTGCCAAATAACATTTTTATGATGAGGAATTGCATCTCAACAATCTACCTGGCTGGCTAGTTTTATGTCATCTTAATACAAGGTAGAGTCATTTGGGAAGACAGAACCTCTGTGGAGAAAATGTTCCCATCAGGTCCACCTGCTGGCAAGCCTGTGGGGCATTTTCTAATTAGTGATTGGGGTGAGAGGGTGCAGCCCATTGTAATCACTGGGCAGATGGTCCTGCATGCTATAAAGAAAGATGACTGAGCAAGCGAGTAAGTAGTATCCCTCCATGGCCTCTGCATCAGTTCTTACCTCCAGCGTCCTGCCCTGAGTTCCTTCAGTAATATAGCATGAGCTGAGAGCTATAAAATGAACTAAGCCTTTCCTCTCCAATTTCCTTTTCATGATGGTTTTATCCCAGGAATAGAAACCTAACTGTGACAGAACTCAGGAAGCCAGCAAAGCAAGCACAAGGGAATAGGGAGGGAACGTTTTCTACTCCAAATATTCTCAGGCTTCTTTTCCAGTCAAATCCACTGCATCAATAGTCACTCATTTTCCTTCCTAGTCAGAAAACCCCAAGCTGACTTGAGGCCTGCAAAGCTTTCAGGTGCTATGAGAGAGCACTTCCTTCCTCCTGCTTTGGTAGAACTAATATTTCAATTCCTGTCCAGACCTCCTGTCTCACTTCCTCTACATGTGTTGATTAGCAGGGACAGATTCCATACCTGTACTAACTCTCTGACAACTAGGCTGAGTTGCCTGACTGTGCGCACCGCAGGGAGCTGGGGATGGGAAAATGTGCCTATATGCTACCCAAACCATAGTAATGCTTTGAATTTTTCTAAATATTCAGTGTGTGTGTGTGTGTGTGTGTGTGTGTGTGTGCGCGCATGTGTGTGTTCACGTGTTTAATGGGAGCATTCTCATGCCTATTGCTCATGTGTTGAGGTCAGAGGCCAACTGGCAAGAGTTAGCTCTTTCCTCCTACCGTGTGGATTACAATGATCAAATCAGGTCCTTAGGTTTGGTGACAAGGATCTCAAGCACATTCACTGACTGGACTAGAGTAGTCTTTACAGAGCAGAGCAGGATGAACAGTCCCCTTTGATGTGCAGACCTGACATAATGACAGCAGAGCCCAGGAGAGCCATTTTGTTTCAATCTGTGATCTATCTGAGGGAGGTGAGACGATGAGGAGAGATGGAGGCCAGCAGAAAGAGACAGCCATACCAGGAAAGTCAAGAGAGCATATTTATGTTCAGAAGACATCTCTGCTCTTGTCTTAGACCTAAAGCCCTCAGTTTACCTGGCTTTTTCTTAGCTTCTTCTAGAAGATTATGTTTACAGAATGACACTGTGAAGAAGTATAGGCTTGTCCCCAAAGCTGGAGATGTTCCATTACTTCAAAAGTGGTACCCACTATTTTTAAGCCCTTCAGGCTGGGCTGAGTCTTTAGGAATAACACAAACTTATTTCTCACAGATCTGGAGATCAGAAAGTCTGAACTGCAAGTACCTACAGATTCTGAATCTGGGGGCCACATCATACATGGGTAGCAGCTTTTTGTGTTTTTACATGGCAGAAGGGACACACCAGCTCACTTAATCCCATTTTTTAAGATCACTAATCTGTGACCACCATCCATAGGGCTTCCATTTTAGTACTGTTGCAGTATGGATTAAATTACAATGTACAAATTTCAGAGAGACATACATTTAAAGTATAATCATTAATAGTGAAAAATTCTATGACAAGTTTAAGAAACATAAATTAATTTAGTGTTTTTCTCAGTTTTGCATTGCCCCCCCATGTACATTCTACTTAGAAACATTAATACATATGAAAACATGTCTATTTCTACTTTCTTAATCAATACACAATGAGGCTATTATTATGTATACAAATTATAGACATCTTAAAATACTAAAAATGAGATAAAAGGGAGAAAGTGGAGATAGGTGCCTGACTGTCCAAATAGGTAGAGCCAATTTTGTCTCTATGTGGTAAATTATACACACAAATAAAATGTACAAATTGATTCTCAGATTTGTTGTATTCATTTCATTAACTCCCCCTCTTTAGGTCAATAACTTAATATGGAGCAGTCTTACCTATCTGAGATGTTGAGAGTGACCCACCATGGCCCCTGTCATCCTAATAGTGACAAGAATCCACAGAAGATAATTTACCTTATTTGCAATTGTCAACCTAGGTGTGGAAATAAATCAGCACATAATCTAGTCTTATGAGTTATTCAGCAGCCCCTGGAAGTCAGGCTGCAGCCACGGGGCTCTCATGTCTAGTGGAGATTTTAAAAATCAATTCAAGTGTGTTTGAACTCTGTGACCTTTGTCACATGGCTATATTCTATTCATCATAAAGAATTATAAGTTGCAAACTATCTCATAGAACTGTTATGAAGAATGAGTGAAACTGTTAACATAAAATGAAATAAATGTTGGGTAGATAGTAGCCATTCCTAATTAGACGTAAGTGGGGTATTGTAGCTCAAGCCTTTGCATGTGTTTACGTGTAGAGGGGGGAAGTTTGTTGTTTGAAAGAAGAAAGGGAAACTATTCCCATGGCATTAGACATCGATGGAAGTGTTTTATTCTCATTTCTTGTTCTCTGTTGTTTTATAGGCTTGATAGCTTCTTCAACAAAGGATAAGATTCAAATTTATGTCCTTCCTTTGAAATAGCCTTTTATCCAGAAGTAACGGGTGTCTAACAGATTGCAATTCTCTCACTTACTTCAAACTTTTAGGCCAAGTCATGGTTTGGTTGCCCTTTCTGTCTGTCTAGGTTGGATATTTCCAAGTTGGACATCAGCAAAGGCTCATTATCATCTTTGCTCCAGACATTGCATAGAACATTCCCTGTCCTCCCGGCCACTCTCAGCTGATGTTACTATCTGCCGCTGCTGCTGCTGCTTCCTAAGGCTGGTGCCTTCTGAACTATCTGTTCCGTTACCAGATTCTGATGAGTCAGCACAGACATGGAGCAAAGTGGTAGACCATAAGCAGAGGGTGTTTTGCATTCCTGACTCCAGGGTCCGAATTATATCCCAGGAGACGTACGGTAGGGTCAATTTAAGTGCCATCCTGTCCTGGGCTTTGCTTCTGCAGCTCAGAGTCTGAACTCTAAATTGCTCAGTATTTGAAACTTAGCAACCTAAAAGTCTATTTCTTTCCTTCTCTGTCTCTGTCTCTCTCTCTCTGTCTCTGCCTCTGTCTCTGTCTCTGTCCCTGTCCCTGTCTCTGTCTCTCTTTGTCTCTCTGTCCCTGTCCCTGTCTCTGTCTCTCTTCTTTGTTCTCTGTCTCTCTGTTTCTGTCTCTCTTTGTCTCTCTCTGTCTCTGTCTCTCTCTCTTTCTCTCCTCCTCCTCTTGCCCTCCCTCCTTTGCTTCTTCCCTTGTCCTTTCTTTTTTTTTTTCTTTGCTTCTTTTTTCTTTTCTTGCAAGAAGATGGTGCTGGCTATTGTCTCAAGGCTACATTCCAGTTCTAAATTAACAAAGAAAGAAGAGGGGGGTAGTGAGATGGTCCTGTTGATTAAGTGCTTATCATGCAGGCATTAGAACCTGAGTTTGGATGTCAGCACTCTCATGAAAATCTGAGCGTAATGGTCCTCAAAGCTTGCTTGCCAGTGTAGCCTAATTGGCAAGCTCTACATTCAGTGAGAGATCCTATTTCAAATACAAGCTAAAGAACAACTGGGAAAGACTCCTTCTGGAAACCTCTGGCTGCCTCTGCTGGATACTCACCAACACCCACACTCATGCTCACCGGCACACACATGTAGGCATGTTCACATGTACATACCACAAAGTAAATACATGAAATGTGAACAAAGGATCATTACGTCATCTTTTTTTATAGTCTTACACCTTCATCTGTCTGGAACATAGTGGAATGCAACATACCCACTGCCATACCTTAAGGTTGCCTGCTGTTGATCATCCTGACAGCTACCTCTCTATTTATAACTCTATGATTTCTGTTCCACAAATTGGATCAGAGCTTCCATAGTCATTTGGTTAGTGTTTCAGTCTTATTCAACCTGCTAAAGTTTGGATTTTTTAAAATAAAAAAGAATTTCTTCAAAATACCAGTATATGTCTAGGGATGATGAGAAAAAATAATGAATTAAGCCCTAGGATAGACCAGAAACAGGGCAGTTAAGGTCCCCATCAGGCACAATGTGCAGCTGTGCAGGCACTAATTCAAAGGAATTTAACATTCAACTATAAATTCTAAAAGTATATAGCCCATTCTTTCTTCTATTCCTCTTGAACTGGTGATATTGGCTGACTACAGTCCATCCTGTGGTGGACTTATCTACCCTTGTTAAATATCCCTGTAGGTAAGTGATGATGGGGAGAAAGTAATGGTAAATTGCAATTCTGACTCTCACTACATACTCCACTAGAATTGTGTCTGTGTGAGTGCCTTCGTGTGTGGGGGGGTGGGGGGGTGGGGTGTGTGTGTGTGTGTGTGTGTGTGTGGGTGTGTGTGTGTGGGTGTGTGGGTGTGGGTGTGTGTGTTTCATCACTGCTTCACAAAGAGAACAGATACCTGCTGCATGAATAAATTGAGGACTAAGATATGGAGAAAACAGGGCTGTGATTGTTCACATACAGCTCCCCCATAGGCCTTTCTTCCTGCAAACAGATGTCATTTGCTAAGCATGGCTTTTCTCTATTTCTTCTCTAAAATTCACAATCACCATTAAAAGTACTCAACTCTCCCAGTGTCTTACTGGGAGTATGTTCCTCAGAGCTTTCTGTCAATGGATGTTTGAGGGATCAGAATCTCAGGAAAAGATGAAAGGATTGCAAAACTTGACTGGAGAGAAGATAAAACAAAGGTAAATGGTTTATGTAATATAAACATGGTGGAGTTAGGTCTCTCTGGTCTCACAAAACGAGATCATTAAGTAGTCAGTGGTTCGTTTTGATAAACAACATAATATCATCTAATGTAGATTGTTGGTAAGTCTCACATCCACATCTTCCATCAGGACTTGTCAATTCATCTGCTCTTCTCTTTGAAGACACTTAATATTTTGTCCAAAAAGACCCTTGCTGTGAAGTATAATAGCATTTGACATGGAGTAAGGTGTGCGACAGCAAGAAACTCTTCAGTATAACCTGTGTCTAATAGCACCACAAAAATAATTACAAAGGGATAATTGGCTAAATCAGTGAATAATGGCTTTCCTTTGAGAGCACTTCTGAGCAGGAATTGGTGTCCAGTGACGAGTGAGGGGAGCAGCCTTCTCATCACTCCTGTTGTTTTCTGCTCAGTTCAAGCGATGGTCTGCAAAAGGGGCCAACCAAGAGGTATGAGCAGGTGAGGGTCACCTGCTGGGTCAGGATGTGTTCTGCGGCCTTCAGACATTCCACAGAAACCCTGGCCTCCAGCATAGGCATGGACAAAGGTCTTGGATCTGATGGGTTGTTGTTGTTGCTGCTGTTTTTGTTGTTGTTGTTGTTATTGTTGTTGTTGTTGTTGTTGTTTTTCTGAGGTCCTATAGTAAGTAACAGAGAAAGCTGAAACCCTGATTATTTTCATTTTTGCTCCAAAATTCTGTACTGCCCTTGGGACTGGGAGATCATCTGATCTGTAAAGATAGATAAAATGTAATTTTGTGCATTTGTTCTCTGATGCAGAAAACTGAGTTAGCAGATCTTTATCGAGGCAACGTTTATGATAGCTTTGCCAGCGATTGCAGTGGGGTGGGGTGGAGTGGGGGGGGCTTGATGGGATTGTTAATAATTAGAAGCCAGATAAACTGTACATGAATTGTGAACAAAAGACAAACTAAGAATGCGTGCTATTCCATCACTTGCATAAGGTCTTACCTCCCAGAAAGAAAGACGCCTCATAAATAATTCATCACTTTACTTCAGATTCTTTCTTTGTGTATCAGAGATATAAACAGTGACTTCTGGAGCCTTTGTTTAGATTTTAAGCTTTCCACTGCCTTTCCCCACCCCCCAGCAAACCCTGAAAGTAACTGATTTGGACCTCCTGAATGAGTACACTGAGTTATGTGAACGAAATGGACTTTTTAACCTTGCAAATATACTTTTCTAACGGCATTTTTAAAAATAAGCATACCTATCTTACATGACTCTCATTACCCAAAATTCACATACTCCCCAAAGCTTCATCAGCATGGTGACCTCCCCAGTCTCCTCTACACCGTGCAGAGGAGGTGAAATATACTGACTTCCTGCTGGATTATGAGCGGCTTCAGTCTGTTTCTCATTCCATGTGGCTGCAGGCTAACATTCGCTTGCGTCCTTTTCTTACTATATTCGCGAGTTATATCACAAGATACACTAAAGCTCCACACAGCTGATGAAGCTTTAAAAGAAGGCTTTCAACGTTGTCTTTTGAAGCCACATTCCAAGCTTCTGGCCATCACGGACTCTTTTTTTTTTTTTTAATGTATTTATTTATCATATACACAGTGTTTTGCCTGCATGTACACCAGAAGACGGCCCCAGATCTCATTGTAGATGGTTGTGAGCCACCATGTGGTTGCTGGGAACTGAACTCAGGACCTCTGGAAGAACAGCCAGTGCTCTTAACCTCTGAGCCGTCTCTCCAGCCCCCATCACAGACTCTTGAGCCTCAGCCCATCACCTTTAGTGGAACATTTAAATTAACTCTAAGATTATCCAGAAAGTGCAGCAGAGACAATGGGGTATAGACTGTGTTCCCTCCTCCTCCTACTTCAGAATCACTATTATCTCAAGAACTTCACGCCTATCAGCTGCTATAAACAAAATATTCGCTGTCTGAGACATTAAAGGATAGCAAACAGGAAAAAAGGTAACATTGATACTGTACATCTTTGCAGCTTATTTCTGTCATGATAGAAAAAATTCTCTAAAACTTAAAAACACGTGTTATTTCTTTTTGCGATCCCCCAAAACAGGGCCAGATAAGTGTTAAGCTGAAGGTTTGGGGTCAAAGTCAAACTGGCCTAGACCAAGCAAATCACTGGATAATGCCAGCCTCTAGTTGCAGATTCCAAAGTGACCACTAGACCAGAAACCCACCTACAGGGTTCCAAACTCACCAAATAAGGCTCTATCCCCAGTACCTCACCATCACCAAGACACAACTCCCCTTCCTCCACTTGCCTCTAAAAATCCACTTCCTGAGACCAGACTTCACTGACACTCTCCTGTGAGGTCGGTGAACCCACCCAGCACACATCTGCCTTTTTACTCTATTCTTCTCACTTTGATTTTTTGTGTCAGTGAAGAAGCCATTCAGGAAGAGACTGGGTGTTTTTCCCCCTGTAGATTTCTGGTATGAATGAAACCTTCTAAATCCCCTTGGGTGGGAGGCTTCTTGCTCTGCCTGCACATACACCTAAGCAATGTTTCTGATGGCATGGTCACGGCCATTGACATTTTTGAATAACTATTTTGTACAACACCATTCTAAACCCTGGGAATAACAGGTATTTAAAAGACCTATGTGCATAATTCATATTTACTATAAAATATGATGAATGAGATGCTAGTTTATATAGAATCGTAATGATATTCAAATGAAGACATTCAAAGAAAACATTTTTAAAACTAAGCATGGTTATGACAAATGGTTTTTGCAGATGAGAGTGGGAAAGTGGAACATTTAAAGCACTTTACATGAAATAAACTCATTTTGAATTGAACTTCTCACATGCAGGACTAATGAATCACACCTGGCTAGAAGTGATGACAGAGCAAGGTGGCTTGCAAATCTGCATATTCATTCTTAAGACAGGAGACTGGAATTGTTTCTTTGGTCTAGGGAGAATTTTCTATGAAAGCCAATCTTAAATATGCATGTAAGCAAGATGTACACAATAGCAGTAAGTTGTAAGGAATTCCTCGGATTTATTATACTTCTATTTTTGCTTAAGGAAAATAAAAGTAATACTTATATTGGTTAGCTACAACTCCCTTCTTCTAGTATCCATTTTAACAAACTATCACTTAGTGGATCATAACAATTATTGACTGGGTCTTAAGACTCCTAAAATTCATAGAAACAGAGACTTTTATGAATATTTATACTTCCAATGAGCCTGTCAACAAAAATTATAGAACCATTGGCACCCTGTGTTAATAGGCAGATTTCTGTACTCCAAATTTCAAGAAAATTACAGCTCAATTTTCAGTGAACAATTAAACAATATTACTGGTGGTTTCCCATTTTTATTTAATAACAATATTATTATTAGTTCTCTGTCACAAAATCAATGCATACTAATAATTTTATAAAAGAGTTTATTGCTTCTACATGTTACATATCTATAGGTCTCTGAAGGGCCAGGCAAATACCTCACAAAACATTATTTCACTAGTCTGCACCTACCCAAAGCTAAGAATGTCATCAGATAGCAACTTTGGCTGATAGCAAAGGTTCCGCCAACTCTCTGGGCTTACCTCTGATGGAACCACCCATACATTTTGAACTTCCCTCAATTTATGACTTTATTTGTTCCATAAAACAATAAAACCTCATTATACTGCTTTCACAAGGGACACGGAATTTGAGATCATCTTAATCTTGGACCATCATCACTCACGTATGTGCTAGAGTAAACTGTGTGTCATATTCCTTTGAGGTGTGAGCTGTTTCTTTTGATCCCAAAGCTCGGTGCTACAAGGTACCTGATGGTATACAGCAGGAAATATGCACCTCTAGTAATTATATCAATAGTGTTCAGCAAAGTCTCCAGCATGCAGAAGCTGTATTCCAAACCCTCCCCTTTCAGAAGTTGAAATATCCCCTGCTTATCCCTGTTGTGGCAATAGACAGATTTGTTCATAGAATCCAGCACTTCTGCCATGCAGAACAACGGAAGAGTAAGGCAGCAGTCTATTTTCTGAAAGGCCATCTGTTTTACGTGTGCGTGTATGTTTTAGACAGTGTCTCATTATGTAGCCCAGGCTAGCCGGGAACAAACTCCTTCTGCCTCAGCTGCTGCAGCGCAGGAATTACAGCAGTGTCCCAGCAAGCCTGGCTTACCAAACGATTCTTAAATGACTGCTACAATAATAAGTAAACCTTCAGAAATGTGAAGAATAGATCTTCGTTCGTGTGGTTCCTCTTTCCTTTCCTCAGGAGAGAGATCTCTCGGCGGGTGGGTCTTTCTTTCACAGCGCACTCACAGCAAATAGAAAACAGGAGGCAGTATTCTTCCACCTCAGTGAGAAGGCTGGATAGGGCCACTGCAAGGTAAGTGCAGTGCTCTGAGAAGCCACCTCTCAAAGTCAGAGCTGATCTGTGCAAACGCTAACAAAGGAATGAAAATACAAAATGGGTCAAAGGTGTCACCGCCTCACCATCGCCACTGCTACTATTTAACCAGATGTTGTTTTTTCTGTTTAACCAAAATGTTGTTTTTTTCTGTTTTAAACTTTCCCTTTTTCTTAGACAATCAGACCACCGCAATCTGATCTATACATAATAATGGCCTGTCATAGGTTATAAACTATGTTGTTGTTGTTTTTTTTTTTTTTCCAAGTAGCAACATAAAGCAACCCAAGTCAAACAAAGATAACCTTTGTGACAACAAGGCTTGTTTTCCTCCGGGGAGTACATCCTATGGTAAGGCCCCTTTGTCTCCTGAAGCCAGTAACCATGAATCCCTGGCTGGCCAACTGGATCTCATGCTCTTGAAACACAGCAAGTAGTCATTAAGAGTCCCACAGAGATACAAGGCCTTAATCCAGGGAAAGACAAAAGGTAACACATTATTAAATAAGGATGCCTAAAATGTAGAGTTGAGTGTGTGCAACCAATGTGATAGCTAAGGGAACAAATATGAGAAAGATGCAGAAAGGTGAGATGCAGAGGCATCCTCTTTGTGTCTGAGTCAGGAAGTAAGCATGTATCTCCATGTCCCTCAGCCTGTGCTCTACACAGACTACTGTTGGTAAAGAATTGGAACAGCAAAGATTTAGTCATGATCATGGTTTTTGAGGTTTCAATTTTCACCCACTTGCTTCTGGTTTTGGGGCCTGTTGCAAAGCAGCTCACCTTATAGTGGCAAGGAAGCAACGACAGGAAGAAAGGGGCTGGGGTCCCAATATCACTCTCAAGGATTCACCTGCAGTGCATTGCTTTCTTCCAACAAGTTTCCCTTTCTAAAAGGTCAATCACCTACTGGCCAAGCCCCAGGCTTGTGATCAAGCCTTTAGCACAGGAGCCTTGGAGGACAATCAGGATAAAGCCGTATCCTGCCGTGGTGGCATACTCCTACAACCCAACACCTACGCTTATCCTAGGTATTCAAGACTAGCAGTTCAAGACTAGCCTGAAAAACATAATACAATCCAAGCTCTATAAATTAATAAATAACCAATTTAATTCTACCTTCCTTATTAACTCCTAGATCATATATAATCAATAGTTTATCTATGTATATTTTAATAAGCAAAAAATAAAATATAAAATATTTAATAAAATTTTCTTTTTTAATCAAGACACATTTGGTTTTATTATATACAAGTTTCAAACCGAATGAGAACCTTCCTAAGTTTAACAAAATAGTGAAGTATTTATTTAGTAAAAAGTATAACTTTAATTAGAAAGAAAAGCTACCCTCTGTATCAATCGTACTGCTACATGTTGTATTGCTCAGATTCAAGTTTACAGGGTCCTACAAGTACTTAAAAAATACTTTTGTTTGCTTTTAAAATGTTTGTTTATATTGGGTTTTGATATAAAGTCTTGCCATTTAGCCCAGACTGGTTTTTATCTTGTAGCAATCTTCTTGCTCCGTCTCCCAAATTCAGGGTTTACGTGGTTGTGGAGCAGTGATACTTTATGATGCAGTTGGGTTGACTCCTTTCTGCAGTGCCTAAGCCTACACTCAAGCCAAAAGCAAAACCAAAACACAGTTCAGAAAGCACACGAGGGGGTCAGACATGTTGTTGGAATTTAGGTCAAGGCACTGTCCTAGGCTGAAGAAAGTTTCACTTTTTAGTATATTTTTAGTATATATTAACTTGTGTTAGCTTACCAACTAGTAGGGTTCATTATGAGATTTTCACATGTAGTATTTTACCTTGTTCATGTTTTCTCTTTCTACCTCCCTTCCTTTCTCTCTCCTGGTTTTGATGGTCACCTTCCTGACCTGAAAACGACTTCTTTCTGATTCTTGTCATATACATGTATGTTTAAATATGTATTAACTCTTGTGAGAGGAAACACATTATTTTGTCGTTCTCTCCCTCCATTAAGTATCCTCTTTGCTCCTTGTTTGCCTTTCCCATACATTTACACCTTTTTTCCCTTTCATAGCCTCTTCCACTTTCATGTCCAATGTACACATACACATGCACACTCGTGCACACACATACATACATATGCCTACACATATGCATATGGATACACACACAGACACATAGACACACACACACACACACTCTTCTATATCTTTAAATTGAGCTTCTACATAGGAGTAAAATCATTTGTCTTCTGAGTCTGGGTTCTTTTGCTTTTGAACTGCAAGCCCAGTATAGAGCCCAGTACCTGGCTAGAATTAGCTTTCATCATGTCTTTGTCAGAGTGGAGAATGGATGAAGGCACCTTTCACCCAAGCCCGAGGGAGAAAGCACACAGGAGCCAGTGTTAAAGCTTACACAAGCCTCTTTGTATCAACCTCAAATCTGAAGAAAGGATAAAAGGTGGTATTAAGTCAGGTGCCACTTATCTCTTCCGTGCAATATTTAGATTAGACACAGAGAGTCCCCAGGTCTTTACTGGAATTGCCTGAATTACAGCTTTTACCTAAATCAAGTGTATACCTTACAAGCTTCTGCCTTCAGTTACTAGAAAAGCCTTTTATTTGAGGGACTCGAGGATATTATGAGCTCATTTGTGCTGTCAGAAGGATGCAGTTGTGAGGGTAGCAGTTAAAGAGTCTATTTTCTTCTCTGCTATGTATTTCTAACCCCTGGCAATGCAGCTGGGTTAAGAAAAGAAAAAAAAAAAAGAAAAAAAGAAAAAAGAAAAAAAGAAAAACATTGTGATAGCAGTGTTTGTAAGGAGCTTGTCCACACCTCTTAAAAGAAAAAAAGGCAAAGGTATCTTTAATAATTAACAATGGTGAGTGGGAAACTGTATAAATCAATCTCTTTTATCTATTTAATAAATACTTGTTAGGCCATTAAGTGGATAGCACTATGTCAACCTACTTTTGATATCTGTATGAACATAATAAAATTCTGTAAACTATTTCTTGTGATATAGAATTCCAATGAGTCTAAGTTATTAGAATATTTTGTACTATTAATTAATGACAACACAATTATGGTTATTTGATTTTCTATTTATTAGATTATGTCATTATGATAGGCAACATTAAGAAATGAGAAAATTTTATTTTTCACAATGAACTGATAGAAAAATTATGTGTCAATTGGTACACAGGCTTCATACTAAGAAAGGAATTTCTGTCAAAATATTTTGGATAAACACTAGATAGTGGTAGCACACACTTTTAATCAGAGCACTTTAGTCCCAGAGGCAGAGGTAGGCGTATCTCTGAGGCCAGCCTGGTCTACAGAGCACGTTTTAGGACATGTAGGCTTCACAAAGAAATCCTGTCTCAATATATATATATAGGCTTTATAATTCAATTGTTTGAAAATGGCACAGTAGATAACGGTGGCCATTGCTCCTATAAAGGACCTATGCAGAGTGGCTCACAATTGTCTGCCACGCCAGCTCTAAGGAATGTGATGCCCTCTTCTGACTCCTCTGAGCACCTAAATTCACAAACCAACACATAGACACACACATAAACACACACACACACACACACACACACACACACACACGTAAAAATAAAGTAGTTTTTAAATAGTAATTAAATTATTTACATTGCATCATATTTAACAAACTGGCACTTAATTTTATAACATTTGCTACTAGCTAGCAATCTATGGTAATATGTGTTCATTTATAATAAATATGACACACAGGTCTAATAATGATTAGAATATTGACGTGTTATATACCTTAATAAACATTTCCTGGTAATGTGTTTTCTCCCTTAAAAAGACATTCTCAATTTCTTGTGACTCTATCAAACTAATGTGGCTTTTACCAATCTATTAGACATAATCAATTTAATTAGGTTAAATTTCTTTAGAAAATAATGTGACATTCTTCCTAAAATACTAACAGGGCCGGTAGAATTTCACACATGTGAAAACATTGTGCTTTTTGTCATACTGTGCTCCTTCCGGTGATAGTACCACTGATCAGGGGCTCAAGCTCTGCAGCACATGCACAGAAAATCAACACTGCATATTATAATCCATGCGAAATTGTAAAATTGCTGGCTTCGTCTGATGAAACAATTGTTGGCTTGTCTCAGCTCTGATGAAGGAAATTCTGCTCAGCTTAAGAATAGCAGTGCTTGGAAGTGTAATACATTCTCCAGATGCAAATAAATTATCCTTATTAAGGAACTTGTTCTTTTCATTGTTTCTATTTATTACTTCATTTAGTAATAAATACTATGGGCAATTTACAAAATAATGAGCAGCTTCACAGTACTAATGAAAGAATGCAGGCACAATTTTTTAAAAACTTGAGATCTTGAAGTCTTGCACGGTAGCCTTTGTAATCTAGCAAAGGCAGCAAGCTTAAAGCTCTGGCGTTTTTTTCTGAATAACATCTTTAGAAATTTTGACTATGTCCTTTCAAATTTCACACGTAAGAGTGTGCCTCCTTCAGAATAACGTTTGCAAGTGCCATTGACATGCAGGGACATGCTAATGTGAGGTGAGTGTGCAGGAAACTGAAGCTCTGAATCTTTGAGTCAAGGTTATTTGTGTGCCTCAGGATGAGAGGTAGGAACAAAGGCTGCTTGGATTTAATATGCTCTTGTCATATACGTTTAGGATCAATTCATATCAAACACACACATACAAAACAGACATTATGATTGTATTCATCAGCCACGCTGCCATCACAAAAGACCATAGACTCTGTGGCTTAAACCATGGAAATGTATTTTCTCTTAATTCCGGAGTCTAGAAAGTCCAAGATCAGTGCCAGCATGGGCAGTTGTGATGACCACTGTATCTCTGGGTTGCAGACCCCTGCCTTCCCTCCATGTTGTTGCATGGTAGAGAGAGAGAGCACACAGGATTTTCATGTTTTTTTTTTCTAAGAAGTGCACTAATCCTGTCTTGAGCTCCTTCACCCATGACCTCATCTGACCCCAATTACCTCCCACAGGCACAGTCCCCAAATACCAGTACACAACATGTGAAATTTGGTAGACACAACCATTCAACCATGGAAAAATTAAGTTATATTTCAAATAGATCTAGTAAGCAAAATACATGCCATTGTAGAGGGAGGGAGGGAGGGAAGGAGGGAGAGAGAAAAAGAGACACACACACACACACACACACACACACACACACACACAGAGAGAGAGAGAGAGAGAGAGAGAGAGAGAGAGAGAGAGAGAGACCTTTTTCCTCACTAGCACCAGGAAGGCTGCAGGTGTTGGGTCCGGTGTGAGGCATGATAGAGGTGAGAAGAGTCTGTCGAAAGGTGACTCACACATTTACCTCAGCTATACAATGTAAAGGGCATTATTAATATCAATACTTATTTTCCACATCCTTATACAGTTCTTCCATGTGTTTTTATCTACCCCAGAGATTACTTCCAGTGACAGTTTTAACCAAGTGTTTGGCTTTTTTCTATTTCAGCCTTTAAATCAAGTGAAAATAAGTGTAGAGGCATTTCTACAAAGAAACCTGTAACTGAAACACCTGTGTTCAAGTAGGAGAAAACTGTTGCTTTTCAGCAATGGGAACATGCTAATTGTTATTTCCAGGAGCCTTTTCTTGTTAAAGAAAGAGAAAAATAGGGCAGTGAAGGAAGCGCTCCAGAAAGGAGAGAACAAGTGGGAATAAACAAGGGGGATCGGAGAGTGCGAAAAGAAAAGGATCCTGTGAATTGAATACATGCTTGTCTGAAAGCTGAAGAAAAGAACTGTGACAGTTTGGAGTCTTTGTTTTAAGTCCTCAGAAAATGAAAGTCTGAATACGTCTCTGGAGTATTCAACAAAATTTATTACAAATTAAGTTATTATTTAATAAAATTACTCAATTTTCTGCTTTTATGTGTAATTCTTCTTGAAGCCAAAAGAAGAAAGAAAGAAAGAAAGAAAGAAAGAAAGAAAGAAAGAAAGAAAGAAAGAGAAAGAAAGAAGGAAAAGGTGCATAATCCCCTTTTTTAAAATGTGATATTTTATTGTAACTTCTAGTGGCATTTTATTTTTTCAAATCTAGGAAAAATTCTACTGAAGTGTGACTTGGCTATATAAAAGTATCCTCTGGCTTTACTTTGTTAATATTATAATATATTGAACTATAAAATGGTAAATATTTGAGATACAATAAATTAAGCAAACTAAAATGAAAAGATATAATATTTTAATATTCTGTATGTTTCAGAAGTCATAATCAGGCTTAATATAGCATAACTTTTAAAGTTTTCATCTGCAAGAGTAGAAAATTTGGAAACATTAAACCTTTTTTTTACAGATTAGTGTGTTGTCTTTTCAGATTCAGCACTATATTTTCAGCTCAAATGTACTGAACTAGACAAAGAAGAGCAGCTTTCCAGCTGTGAGTTTGTCTCATGCAGCTGTGGCCCACCTGCCCCAGGCATCAGTGATTTGGACACTGGGCATTCTTGGCTCAATAATTCACTTGTTGGAAAGTGTTAGAGCAATTAGCAGAAGCAATCTCAGAAGCAAAGACCCAGGAGAATGACGCCAGGAAGCTGTTGAATAAAACATTATCATCTTAAAATTTTTGCGTATTTCTTCTGTATAATATTGATGCAACTAAAAGAACATGCTGGATTTCGCCAGCAGTGTGCTATTTTTAGTTCCTCAATTAAGCTCTGTTCCAATAGTTATTATCATTAGTTAGCATTTCCATAACAATATACACTTTTAACACAAGTGCTTTGTAATGATTTTTATAAGTTGCTCTGCTCTGTGGTCTTATAAGGTAACATTAATTTACATAAAATTTGCAAGAAAATAAAAGCAATTACTACATGATTCCTACAGTCTATGTTAAAATAACATGCAATCAGCTTTGTCACAGCCAATATGGATTGCAGTTAAAGCTAAATCAAAGAAAAGATGAGTAATTTATGCAGGGTCACATCTAGAATGAGCCAGAGACCTAGGCACAAAACTCTATTCTCTCAAAGGTCTTATGCCGACTTCCCATAATATCTTATACTGGCCCAGAATTCAATTGTCAATAACTATATCATCAGAAGAGCCAGGCATTGCCAGCTTGCATGATGTATGCTAATGGTGAATACAATTGGAGATGAGATCTGATCTTATAGGGCATTGGAGCCTTGACCCCAGGGTTGGATAATACACACTGGGGACCGACTTCTGCCTACCTGGGTCAGGTTGGACTGCTACAAGATCCTCTTCTGGTGGTTTCTCTAAATTAACATTGAAGCAATAATCAACATCTATGCATACCAAGGACTCCTTAAAAGTCAAGTTTATTCATTAGAAAAAGGGATCAAAAATGACAAATATAACATTTAGAAAGCACTGATGTCCATTCTTCTGGGATTTCTGGACTTGCATCCTCTGGTTTCCTATATACTTTTTTGAAGCTCTGGGTACCACATCTCCAGTAGCAAAGGCTTCCTCCAAAGATCAACTTCAACTCATTTTCCTCCCTTTTACTTCTTATTGATATAAAGATGTCCCCATATAACTGTGACAAACCTTTTATCTTTTTCCTCTGTGTTCTTCCTTTAGTAAGAGAGGAAACTTTGGTGGACCAAGGCAGACTGTACATCTAACAGCTACTGCTTAAAAACAGACAAACTAAAACTTTCGGAAAATGTGTTTTATACATAGTATTTCATGTTAGGGGACATCAGGCCTTGGCCTAGACCAATACTCATCTTTTGTTTCATTCACTAAAAATTAAAACATTGCCAGAACCTTATTCTCATAGTTTTCTCTCTGATGGACTACTGCTAGCAAGCAAACAAACAAACATAAATGGGAGGGAAATAAGCAGATACATTCAATCCATAGTTTCTTAAGAAATATGAATTGAAAGCAATTCAAATCTTGCCTCATGGATAAGAATCCTACATCCCCAAATATCTTCTATATCCCATATATTACATTGTTTCCCCTTTCCCAGTATGCTGTTGGAGCCAACTGGCCATGCTTTTTCTGAAATATGGAGAATAACTTCTTCTCTGTCTGTGTGTGTGTGTGTGTGTGTGAGAGAGAGGGGGGGGAGGGAGGGAGAGACAGAGAGAGAGAGAGAGACAGAGAGAGAGAGAGAGACAGAGAGAGAGAGAGAGAGAGAGAGAGAGAGAGAGAGAGAAAGCATGCAAAAAGTGCTGAAGACCCTCTTCAGTAACATCTTTTCTTCTTCCAGAGGCACCATGGCAGCAGGTGCTGAACACAATGCAGTGTGTTTCTCAACAGTGAGGAGCACAGGCTCGATTGGCTCTAGTCTGTGGCTTGCTAACTTTTACCAGAAGAAATTATGAGAGTCCTGACTTTGCTGCATGTTACCATGAAAACTGAAGTTTCCTTTTGGGATTCTTAGTATCACTATAAAAACATTTAAAAATGAACTTTAGAGGAAAATCTCAAGAATAATTTTATTAGAGTTTTAAAGAAAGATCCAGGGCAGTCTAGATGTAAGTCTCAGCAGCTGCTCCAAGAAAGGAGATAAAGAGGAAGAAAGAAAGCCATTGAGTTTTGCAGTTAGGTGTGGATGTCTAGCAAGTAGGGCAGCCTGGCGTTTCACATAGCAAAATGAGGAGAGGGTTCAAAGAAACACTGCCAAAGCCTAAAGTGTTGGGAAAGCATGTTTAGGAAAGAGAAAGAAGAAAAAAGGAAGTTACAGTTTTAGAAATTATTTTTCCTTTTATTGAAAATAGATTATTTTCTTATATAATGCATTCTAGTTTCTGTTGAAAAATTTACCCCTAAGCCCACCTTCAATAACCTAGTGACAGTAGCATGTCATCATCAGCCACCAAAATATGACACATTTCCATTGTTGCCACAAGTGTCATAGTCTCTTTATGCACAGGTGCTATCTATGCCCCCTTATACAAAGCCAGTGCCTTCTCTTGCTGCCCTCTTTCCCTTCCACCCTCAATCAAAGACAGCCTCTGCATACCCCCTCCCCCAATAAACCTCTCGTGTGAGATCTGTTGCATGGTGTGATCTCTTTGCAACACTTCTGCTGAAAAATCATAACACTTTCCCCACTCTTTACCCCTCCTAGCTCCTCCCCACTTGTCCTTCCATCCAGATCTACTTTCTTTCTGTCTCTCATTAGAAAAGAATAATCTTCCAAGAGATTTTAATAAAATATAAAAAAATAAACTATAAGATAAAAGAAATGCGATCACATTGAAGTTGGACAGGACAAATGGAAGGAAAAGAACCTAAGAGAAGGAACAAGAGTCAGAGACCATAAACATGCTAAACTAGGAAGCCATAATATAAGCACAGATCTGAGCAGGCCCTGTGCATGCTGACTCAGTCTCTGTGAGTTCATTTGAGCTTTAATTATGCTGATTTAGAATATCTTATTTTCTCTATGTCCACCATCCACTCTGGCTCTTACACTTTCTCTGCTTCCCCTTCATTGTGTACTGGGGGTGGGGTGGTGGGGTCTCTATGCCTTGGAGGGAGAGATTTGGTGGAGACATCTCATTGAGGGCTGAGAGAAGTTATACTTTTTTAGTCAGGAAATTGGGAAGACCTGGAAAACTGTATAATTGTGGTTTGCTAGAAACTGGGTACGGGGGGGGGGCACCTCTGTCAAATTCTAGAAAATGTACATTACCTTATTACAAAGATAAAAATTCCTCCCATATCTTTAGGTGAATCCACCCTGCTGTGGGGTGGTCCTTTAACAAGAGGATTGACCTGCCAGCCTGGATTAACTCTTAAGGAAGGAGAAAATGATATGTTTCTACCCAGAAGTAGAGTCCATTCTTTTGGCTTGAAGGCCATAAGTTTCCCTAAATGGGTCTTAGGAGCCACTGTACTCCTGGCTGCAGACCCAGCAAGAAGTACCAAGAGAACACATATGTATGGCACCCTAAATCCCTAAAGATTATTCTTCTGTTTTTGATAAAGTTTGTTGGCTTTTGATACACGGTTCTCCACTTTGGTGTTAGGCTAGCTGCACTTATAAATACATTGATCCCCTTTGAAGGAGTAGCCTCCTATCTTGATTGAGTGATGGAATTCCTGTGCCTGCTCCCACCCGGCTGAAACCTAAAGTACTACAGAGTGCCCTTTCTGGCATCCTGATTGAATGGGAAAAAGAAAGGGCATGACTTCTCCAAGGTATGGTTGCGAAGAAGGTTTATTGCAGATATGAAGGTGAAAACAGCCAGAGTCATCTGTAAGGGTCTAGATTAAACTAGAACAACAGACTGAAGTGGGCGGTGAGAGGCTCAGGGGAGAGCAAGAGAAGAAAAAAAGAGAAAGGGTAAAGAGAGGACAAGAGGCTATGATGAAGACAAGAGACCAAGAGCACCAAGATGCTGTGTAGCCAGAATGGAAATCAAATGCTGCTTCTGTCTCCCTATCCTTCTACTGGAAACCTGCTCCTGGCTATAGAACCCCTCATCTCACCCATGTCCAGTGCTGAGCTCTTGAAGTCTACCTTATGAAGAGACAGCTCATGTGCACAGATTTAAAAATCTTGCTTTAATTAATTTGGTCATGAATTAGGTCAGTGGTATTTCTCTTCAAATCTTTGGGATTAATAGGGTCTTTGTAGCCAGGCAGTGGTAAGCACACACCTTTAATCCTAGGACTTGGGAGGCAGAAGCAGGTGGATCTCTGTGAGTTTGAGGCCAGCCAGGTCTACAAACTGTGTCCTGGATAGCCAAAGCCACACAGAGAATCCCTGCCTTGAAAAACAAAAGCCAAAAAAAAAAAAAAAAAAGGGGGGGGGGGGGGGGGTGTCTTTGTAGATGTGATTAAAGGTATGCATTTTTAAAATGTGAGCATTAATCATGATTATTCAGGCTCTTAGTTAATTTTCCTGCTCCTGAGGCAAAATTCTCTTACAGAAGCAATGTAAAGGAGAAGGATTTGTTCTAGTTCACAGGTAGATGTTATAGTCTTTCAGTGTGGGGAAGTAGTAATACCAGGAGCTTAAGGCAGCTGGTAACATTGCATCCATAGTCAAGACACAGAGCAGTGAATTTCTGCTCAGATCCTCCTTTCCATATATATATACTCTAGGGTTCCAGCTAAGGAATGTTATACATTTTAGGGAGCTAGCTAGGGAATGTTATGCACTCTGGACTACTACCTATGGAATGTATGGTCCTAGCTAGGGAACATTTCATACTCTATTCTAATTAGGGAGTGTTGTAAATCTTAAATCCTATCAAGAAAATGCTATACACTCTAGGGTCCTAGCTTAAAAATGTTGTACACAGCTGGGTGGTTGTAGCAAATGCCTTTACTCCCAGCAGTTGGAAGACAGAGGCAGGCGGATCTCTGTGAGTTCGAGGCTAGCCTGGTCTATAAAGTTCCAGGACAGCAAGAGTTGTTACACAGAGAAACCCTGTCTTGAAAAATGTTGTATGTCACCATACTTCTAGCTGGGGAGTGGTGCCTCCTGTAATAGGTAGTTCTTCCTACCCCAGTTAACACAATTATTACATCACCCCAGCTCCCAGCCCTCACCCCCACCATAGGCATCCTCAGGCCTATCCATCTCCAGAATGATTCCAGAGTCTGCCAAGTTGACAAGTAACAACAGCCATCACATCCAGAAAGGCCTAATTTCATAGGGCAGAGGTTGCAAGTGTAAAAGGATTTTATGGGTACGGCTCATTGGCATGTATTAGAAAGTCTTCTAAGAGTGAAAAATGGTCTTCTGTTGATGGCTAGTGAGCAAATAGAAATCTCAGTCGTGCCATTTCAAGGAACTGAACCGAGTCAGCAGTGTGAAGGTACTCTGTACCATCTCTAGAGAGAAGTGCGGAAAGTTGGTGCCTCCATCTGCGGAGACATGGGTCAGACTGCATACCTTCAGAAACCATAAAATAATTAAGGTGGGCCATTAAGCATCTGGTTATTTTGTAGAGCAACCACAAAAACATAATAAGCCTTGCACTTATGGTTGTCTGTGGTACAGTTCCCTGGTGTGTGGGTTGTCTTGAATCTATTCTTATGGAAAACTACCTGGAAGCATGCCTTCAAGACAATGTCATCAAAGTCCCAAAGCTTTTCCCAGTGCAGGATAATACACACACAACAGTAGCTTTCCCGTTAGCATACATACTCTGCACATTCTAATGTAAAAGCCCTCATTACACTAAATGTTTTTATGACATTCACTGATGATGTTGATTCTACTATCAAAATGTCAAGACCTGTATGAAAGCCATTTGGAGGGACAGTATGCAGCACATCCCTGGAACCCACCTAGTGTTTGTTTGGGTGGATGCTATGGTTTGTCTCTAGCTTGAGTGCGATCCTCCAGGACTTCATATGCCAGAACCTTGGTCCCCAGTGTGATAAGGTGGAAGTGAAATGTGGGAGTAGTTAAGGTAGTTCTTCTGAAATTCTAAATTCTTCTAAGAGTGTGCTGACCTCCACCAGAGCTGACAAAATGTTCCAGGACAGCGAGGGACTATCATCCCTCAAATCTGATAGTTAAATAAACCTCTTTTTTTTTTTTTTTAAAATAAATCTCTCAGATTGGAGTCCTTAATTCTAGAAACAGAAAACTGACTAATTTAGGAAATCAATGTAGGGCTAGAGATTTTGCATTTCTAATGAGTTTCTCAGGAATGCAAATTGAGCTGGTCAGGTGAACTTACTTTGATATTTAGCATTTACTAAAGTTAAATAATTCTTTGTTCATTTTATTTATTTATTTATTTATTTATTTATTTATTTATTTATTTATTTATGTATTTGAATCTAGTGGCACAGTAAGATTCATCTAGATGCACACCCTTCCTTGAAGAAAAGGATAATAGAAAATGGTGAACCTTTAGTGGGTTTTTGTCACGTTAATGAAGGTTACTGAAGCTTTGTAGAGCTGCTGAAGGTATGTGGAGATTACCTCCATCAGTGTTTCTCAACAGGGAAGAGCTGCTATGGGCAGTGAGGCCACTTTTCTTGTGCCTTATGTATTGAGGAACTTTTTTAATTAAAACATTTTATTGATTCCTAATGAATTTCACATCATTCACCTCAATCCCACTCATCCCCCAGTAGAGCTGGCCTTGGTGTCCTGGGCCCAGGAGATCCAGCCTGAGGTCATGAATGCAGGAGAACTAGTCCTGCCCCTCATCTGGGCAAAGTGGGAGAGCTGGACCTGGTGACTCTAGCACAAGAGAGCTGGTGTCCTGAGGACTTTACTGTCTCTAGCCCTTCTCTGCTATTCCACAGATGCCTTCTTGGAATATATGATAACCAACAATCCCCTCTCTTTTTTTCAGGTGTCTCAGTAAAGGGAGTCACACTAATGAAGAACTATCAAGCTCTGTTATTCAAACTTCCATGTGATTTCTCCCTACATTAGTACAGATTTTCAAATTTTGTTCTCATGTTTTATTCATAAGTGACACTTATTCTAAATATTTTAATTAATAGAATATATTACTGAATTAAACTCCCAAAGGCCACAATCAGGAAGACTGTGTAGCTGATACCAGGAACTGGATCACTTTAAAATGCATACTATCCTCTTTCAAGTATGCAAAGGCTGAACGGTCAGGCTCCCGGAGGTCCCCTACCTGATACAGTTCCTACAGTGAGGTGGCCCACCACGACCTAAAATTCGAAGGCAGCCAGCCACATGAAGAACAACTGACAAGGAAGCATTCACTTTCTTCATGCAAATCGTACTGACAGTTGTGGTCTGGAGGCAATCACTTCCTAATTTACTAGCCAATTTCCTGATTCCACTAGTTCCCACCATTTGTATCAGCAGACTCCGGCACAAACCTGCTTCACTGTATGGCTGTAGATCTCGGTCCCTCTAAAAAATATTTAGTCTTAGGTCAATTGTTGTAGTTTTTCTCCAAATTCTATAACCTATTTAATAGCCAGGAATAAATCTCCTCATATTCGAACTATCTAGGGTAGCATTTGTCATCTATAACAGAACTTTTATCAATAGGGTACACAATTAAAACTAAATAATAGTGAAAAGAACATGTGTTGGTATTGATTTTTTAATATAGAATCAATTAAACTCAAAGCTACTTAATATTTTACATAGAACAAAAATATGTAATATGTAATACTATATATGTTAAAAGGCCTGTAATGTTTAGCTCTCCTCTTTTGCAGTGTTTCTTTTCTTCTTTGTTTTAATAATATTTTACACTATTCACTTAAAATACAAATATCTTTTTGGTTCTAATTGCACCCTTTTGTTTTTAGACATGTGTATGGAGATATCAGTATTTAGACCACTACAGGACTGAAGCTTAGAAATATTTCAATGAAAATGGAACCGAATAGAAAATGCTCTCAGAGTCTCTTAGATATTTCTAAAACACAGACTTTGCCCCCACATCCATTCTGCTCAGGTGGTGTCCCAGCTATGTTCTGGTCCTACCATCTTTCTTTGTGTCTCATCCTGGTGGACATCTTTCTTCCTCTTCACAATGTTGCTTGCTTTTTTTCTCTGCCCCCTCAGAAGCAAAGTATATAAACTTGCTCTGTTTTCTTATAACAGTTTTCCCTCCATGTACACAGGCAATTGGATCCAGAACCCCACATGCCCCACCCCACCTTACAGATGGTGAGATCTGTGGATCTCAAGCCCTTTAGGAAAAAGAGGGTTTAGTGTTGCATATAGCCCACGACATCTTCCCACAACTTTGAGTTCTTCTTAAATCCTCATACAAACACAGTGTAGGCAGTTGTATAGTACGCTATGCATAAAACAATGTGAGGGAGCAGTTTAGAGACAACCATTGTAGGTCCAATTACACAACACATAACCAGATGTTCAGCTGGCCTGGGATGACCCAACAGATGCAGAATCCTTGGATGGAGACCCCTGCATTCATTGCTCCTAAGATTCTGTTACCAAATTCAGCAAAGCTTTGCATATTATGAGAACTCTGCCGTTTGTACCGTTGTGTCTTCTATGCTAGAGGACTATAAAGGGGAGAGGAAGCTACCACATGGAGGGATTCAAAGGCTCACATTCCCCAGCTATATGAGGATCCACAGTGTTCCTAATATTGCAATAGACTATATACATCTTAAGTGTATAGAGAAGTAACATACTTCAGGTTAGAGAATTAGGAGCAAAGGTGAAACCGCAGGCTGTTTGTTATAGACACCAGTGACCTTTAGCTGGCCTTGGTTGACAAAGAGCAGCTTCTTCCATCATGACCTTATCCCCCAAAAAGCTCAAATCAGTTCCTTTAATTTTCTAGAATACTGTTTCCATGATTTGTTTGTAGTTACAATTTCTCAAGAGTTATGAATACGGTCGTACTGTTTTCATGTGCCTCGGCATTCTAAAGTTGTGTCTTACCTCTTGTTTCAAGCACCTAACAATTCACAGTCTCTCATGGGTTATACTGATACCAAAGTTATTTCCTACTTTCTAATCATGTGCTTTGATGGCATCCTTCTTCTTCCCCTCATTGTCCAACCCAGCTCTATTTAGAAACCCCACTGGTAAAGAATGATTTTGAGTGAGACTCAAAGATATGCTCCTTAAGTTTGGTAATGAGAAGGAAAATAAGTTTAAACTGTCTTATTCTTGAACTGAAATTATTAACTGTGAATCCCTCATTTATCTTATTTAATGAGGTGATTCCTGTGCCAGCACACTCCCACTGTAAAATGTAATGTAAATGTTGGTAGTTATTTATGACAATAATAACAACCGCCAACTCTAACATGGTGTTTCTCTTCCTGTCTGTTCTATCCTTTGATTCTGATCATAAAGGACATCGACTATGTTTTCATCCTCTAAAACTTGGGTGAGGAAGAAGCTTAATTAAAACCTACTTTTGTTAGGGAAGAAAAAAAAGTAATAATAGGAAACATATCTCTAAATGTAGTGGTTTAATAGGATTTTCTAGTTGTGAAAAGCATTTCCCACATAAAGATACACTCACAAATGGCTCACAGAATAGCTCTTTAAACTGTGAGAACACAGCAAAGAATGCTGCCATCACCACTTAGGCTGTTTCACAAAGTAGTAGGAGACACATTTGACAATCACATCTGTGAGATGAGAGCGATGATAGTATAAAGTATGAATCTGGAGAAGCTCTTTGTGTTCCTTGGATTCTTGAATCTGCTCCCAGTCCTAGAGATAGCTATCTGGAAAAGCCATTTCTGTGGAGTGGGTGGGGAGCAGGGGTGGGGTGGGCGGGGAGTGGGGTGGGGGTAGATGGGGAGGTAAGTAGGAAGAACAGAAGCTTGGGAGTGGAAGTGTGGAGAATCAGAGACGGGTGTGTGTAAGGTGACCCTCCACCTGTGGAAGGCCCCAGAGTCAAGGTGTCTGAGAAGGATGGGGCACCATCCTGAGGAGTGTTCTGTCATCTTTGGCACGACTACAATGAAGTGTTTCTGACATGTTTTGTTACTTTTCAAAGATTATTTATTGTTCCTGAGATGACCCAGTGCTTTAATTACTCCCATTGCCACTCATCCCACCATCCCACCATCCTACCACTCCTTTGTTCATCATGGGGCTTGTTTTTCTTTTTCTGCAGTGTATCTAAAAATACATCAAATCCTGTAGACAATGCAAACCTAAATGTAAAGATTCCAAACACTGCTTCAGAGCAGACTGCCTGGTCCAGTTTCAGCTGAAAGGTGTGCCTGGCTTGGACCACACTCTTTGTTGGTTTTCCATTCTGAGGGTTTTGCTGTGTTGCAGCAGACTGTGTGTGAGCTCTGGTCTGGGTTCCACATGCATGCCCTGTCCTGAAATCACCTTAGCTCCTCCTCAGAGTCTTTTCTGCCCTTTGTGACCACGTGCAGAGTACTAAATTTGATTATTTTTAATCTAAGCACATGACATATAGAAAATTGTTATCATCTGTTCAGGTAGACATGCTCAGTTCTATTTAATACAAATTAATTTCAGTTGCATGAAGTTACAAAATAAATAAATGATGATAAAAATAAACATAACTACTATATGAAATAAGAAAAATCTAGAAAGTGAAGGAGGTTCATACAAAAACGAACGGGGATCTGAGTTAATACAAATTTTTATGATGGCATAATTAATAAATTGCAATTTTACATTAGTCCTCAGCAAAAGCAAATATCGAGGAGAAAAGCCAACTATTTGTTAATGAAAATTATGACAATATGATAGCAATATTAGCAGGAATGGAATTAAAATACATAAAAGAAAATTCTAGAAAGACAGCAGATAAAACAGCATAGCAGTCTAGATTGTCAAGTGTTTCATGAGACTTGTACTTGTTAACCTTGCCACTACACTAGAATTTTGACTTTGCTTTAAAAACTATGAATGTAAGAGAAGCTTTATTATGCCATCAATAAATTACCCATTTATTTCTAGAGCTATGAACATTTTCAAGACTTTTTATTATGAGAATTTCTTTCCAAATGGTTCCGATAAAGCTAGAGACCACTAGAAACTGAATTTTCCAGATGTTCAGACATCTGTTAAGCAGAGTTTCTCCTTCTGATGCCAGCCTCATCTCGCCTCATCTCCTTTCTGACCTCCTAGCCTCAACTCTGCTGTGTTAAAACAGTTTCATTCAATCTACACCTCCTTTCTCGTGGACTTTAGGATGAGTTTATATCAGCAGTGCCAGACTTTCCTTATGTTCTCTCATGTGGGGAAACCATGTAGTAATCCAGTCTGCTGATTATTGGACAGGAAGTCAATAAAGACCATTTGTCCTAGTCCTGTCTCCTGGCATTTCTTCTTTTCCCATTCTGGAAGAAGTAAGACACAGTTATCTAAAAGAGGTCAAGTGTAACTTGTAGGAACTGGTGGTGTGTGATTTGTTCCTTTAGCCAAGTGGTAGCCACTTTTCATACTCATTACAACAAACAACAGTTATTTGTGCTTTTCTGGATATAGCTTCCTTACAGATAAGAATTAGAATATGAAAATTCTTGGCCTTTTAAAATGTATTAATTTTGGTGGAAAAATACATATAGAGCATGTAAATAAAGAATTGAAAAGTATTGTATAACTAGTCAAATGGGTGCTGTGTCTGGCTTTTCAATTATTATACACCGAGCCAGGTATAGTGGCGTACACCTTTAATGCCAGCACTTGGGAGGCAGAGGCAGGTGGATCTCTGTGAATTCAAGGCCAGCCTGGTCTACAAAGGGAGTCCAGTACAACTAAGGCTACACAGAGAAAAATCCTGTCTCAAAAAAACAAATGAAAGAAAGAAAGAAAGAAAGAAAGAAAGAAAGAAAGAAAAGAAAAAACAATTATTATGTCCCAAATAAAAGCATAATTTTAAATGAGCTGGTGATACCTTCTATTTACTTTTTTTTTTAAACTAAGTTTCAGAGTAAATTAAAAAAAATAAGAACATTTAGAAAACTGTATTTTGTGGAAACACAGCAATGAGAATTTGAGTTGAATTTTTAATGTTTATCTTCCACTATACAGCTGCCTTGAGGTGAGTGTGTTAGATTCTAAACCACAATAGAAATGAGAGGCGAGAACCACTGTTTTCCTCAAACGAACTATTTCACATCAACGAGAAATGAAATTCACCCACACTGAAGTCACATGCAGGTGCTCACAATGAAAGACCTTGGCTGTCAAAAATGTCCTTATCCTAGGAAGGAAGCAGAGGCACCTGAGGGGTTTTGGTTTGCCTTTATCACTGCCACAGCAAGTGTGTGAATTGCTTGTGTGATTTGAATCCTTTTTTTTTTTTAATCTGAAGAATTTGTCATAATACTCATAGGAGTAAATAAATCTTAATCATCTCAAAATTTTAAATATTGAAATGAAAGAGGCAAAGGTGGGGGTGGGAGGACAAAGCACCCTCAGTTAATAATGCCTGTCTTGGTAATTCTGAGCAAATAAAGGATGAGTGATTGGTGTATATTGCTTTCAGGTTCTTTTCTGGCACGAGAGAATGAGAAGCCCAAATTGGACACTATGTGAGAATTGATTGTTTAATGCCTTTTAAAGTCTCTTTGAAAATGAATTGGTCAATAAAATCTCCCTTTGTTTATGAGGGAGCTGGGAGGCAGTCAGGGGCCTTCAGGCAAAAACAATTGCAGATGGTAAGGCATAAACACTTCCCCTTCCATCTTGAGGAAGACTTACCTTTGAGGTGGGGGGGCAGGGGGGGATAAGTTCTCTTGGCTGTTATACATGCTCTTGCAGAGGATGCTGGTGTTAGGAGCCTTTGAGACACAAACAAGTTAGCTGTCAGAATGCTGCTCCCCAGGTCAGCCTCAAGTGCTCCCCCACAGGCCTTTAAGCTTTTACATTTTTCTTACTGGACTGAGAACCCCTTGGATAGTCCTCCTGATTGTCATTTTGCTTGTAAGTCAAATTCAAGTAAAACTGGAAAAAAATAATGTCACGAACACACACACACACACACACACACACAGAAAGAGAGAGAGAGAGAGAGAGAGAGAGAGAGAGAGAGAGAGAGAGAGA
>OU015744.1:140479701-140516918 GCA_907169655.1 Acomys percivali
ATTATTATTATTATTATTATTATTATTATTATTATTATTATTATTATTATTTTGGTTTTTCAAGTCAGAGTTTCTCTGTGCAGTGCTGATTGTCCTAGAATTTGCTCTGTAAACCAAGTTAGCCATGAACTCAGAGATCTGTCTGCTTCCGTTTCCGCAATGCTGGAATCAAGGTGTAAGCCACCACCACAAGTGCTTACACAGTGAACCATCTCTCTATCCTCAGAACATTTCTGAAAGGCCACCTCTGCATACTGTCACATGGGCAAGCCCTGAAGGTTGAAAGGAATGCATTCCAACCACAGCCACAATTGACCTTGGAACTTCAAAAAATTCTGATAAATACATGTGCAATACCCCAACTGTGTGATTAGAACCCAATTTCTATATTCCTGTGTCTGTGAACATTAGTACAGGGACAAATTTTACTTTTTGTTGAAATCATGATTGTGAAATCCCTGTTTATTCAAATAAACATTTAAACATTTGGGTGAAAGCACACACATGCACAAGAGAGAGAGAGTGAGTGAGAGAGGGGGGAGGGAGAGGGAGAGGGAGAGAGAAAGAACACAAGGAAGGCAGTGGCTTGAATTCGTGGCCTTTAGTGTTGCTAGAATGTTTTGGCTCACATGTGGCTGCTGTAGCAGTGGTTCTCAGCCTTCCTAATGCTATGACCCTTTAGTATAGCTCCTCGTGTTGTGGTGACTGCAAATCATAAAATTACCTTTGTTGCTACTTCATAACTGTAACTTTGCTGCTTTTATGAACCATAATGTAAATATCTGTGTTTTCTGATTGGCTTAGGTGACCCCTGTGAAAGGGTCATTTGAAGCCAAAGGGGTCACAACCCAGAGCTTGAGAACCACTGTCTTATAGGACCCAGCATAGGTGTCTTCCAGGATCTTATGAGTATGACTTGTACAACTGCATTTGGTTCTGTTGTACATTCTGTTATCCACCAGAAAAGACCACTTGGACATGGGTTTGAGCCAATAGAAAGTGTTTATTATCCAACCCATACATACACTGGGTATTTGCAATCTGAGTGCAGACCTAAGCTCAGTTAACAAGAACAGGTAGCCTAAGTGGAAGTACAGAAGCCAAAAAGAAAGGTTAGTACATTTAGGGACTTTGCCAGAACTGTAGACATTGATGGATTCAGTCTTTGTTCTTGTTCTGGCAAGTGCTACTGCTGATGTGTTGGGTTCTAGGGCCAAGATGGTAGTTCCATCATGGTGTCAGTTATGCTGAAGTCTGGGGGGGCGTGTGTTACAGGTCAACTCCCAGCTGCTTCTTCCTAATAGTTCTTTATTTTTATTTTTAAATTATAGTTTATTTTTGAGACTATTATTATATCATTCCCCTATTGCCTTTCCTTCCTCCAAACTCTTCCATATACCCCTCCTTCCTCTGCCTATGAATTATTAGCACATTTTAAAAAGAGATTTCATAGTTTCAGTTTTCACGAGGCACATACAAATGCAGCTACTCCCAGTTCTAGCTGCTCCGCATTGTGTCTCCCAACAACAGGGAGGGCACATATATTGGTGTTGCATTCTTTTGTTTGCTTATAGAGTAAGTAAACAATTTTAGATCTCTTATTATAGAAAGTGTAACAGAGAGTTAAATCACAACAGCATTGTCTATGCTTTTTTTTTATCTTCATCTGTTTAATTCTAGATCGTTTTTATTAAAAAATAAAGAAAAATAAAATTAGGAAGAGAATGCCACTGAATCTAAAAAGACATATCAATAAGCAAAGAGTGCATATTCAAACCTTAAATGTTGAAATTTCCATCACACATAGAATAAGTAATGTGTAAACTGTGTAAATCAATTTCTCTGTAACTTCATTTTCCTTGGGCTCTTCTGGGTCTGACAGGATTACTCACGATGCCTGTGTGATCATTTGCATCTGTACATGTAGTGCATGTGGTCCTGAGGGGGCCAAGTGCACTTTATTTGACACATGATTCTTTTAGTCGTGACCAAAACATCATGGCCATTAAAATGCTGGCATTTTTATTGCCTATAAAGCCCTTGGAGTTCCTGTAAAACAAGTACACATAAATTCTTAGATAGCAGGCAACGGTATACATCTTTTAGAATTATTTTCATCTGTTTGTAAAACAAAACAAAACAAAACAAAAAAAAACCAAGAAGATACAAAATAGGTGTCAAATTTACAAAATTAATAGATATTTAATCAGAACATAAAATATGTTGATGTGGGGCCACTGCAGAACGAAAACAACTACACACCATTCGAGGGTTGAAGGACATCAGAAAGTTTCTTCTAGGCCCATTTGACCAAGGTGCTGGCAAGTTGGTCACTAGTGAACCTTTGTGTGCAGGTCTGGGGTTTGCTATGAAGGCTTTGAAAACACACAGCTCCCAAGGCGAGCAAAGGCAATGATCACAATTCCAATTATAACCCCGACAATACAGGAGTGATTAAATGTTGCTCTCTAGGGGAAAAATGCATTGATTCTGTTTCATAAAGGGGGCGGGGGTACATTTTCCTCAGATATGACATTAACTACATGGCTAAGGTTGGGTTTGAAGTGGAGACTGGCAAATTGAGGACGCATAATTAGCTGCTTCTCTGAGGTTTAAGCACTTACCACATGCAGAGGTGGTTATACTGACTAAGCATCTAATTTGGCATTGGCACATTTTAGCTGCTGAATAGATGTGACCTTCTTTTCGTTTCCAACATGCTAGCAGCCATCTAATTAGATTCTATCACTATGCCTCCCAATGCATCACCACGCCCAGCAGTGACCTTCTGTACACCTTAATATATACTCTCCATCTCTTAAATCACAGGCTATCAGGATCCTGTGCCCTTGTAGTGTTTATGTCCAGGTGCCTTGACTGTGTTTCAGTGGTTTTTTTCCTATGCCTTCTGACAGTTTTATTTATTTTTTAAACTATAAACCATATTAGCTTAAGAAAACAAAAACAAACACAAAAACACCGGTCTAAGTGTTCAGTACTCTCTGTTTCACAAGTAAGCAGTGCATCCACGAAGCTGATTAATCAGAGGCTGAAGTATTTATTTACATATTCATCACAAATTATCTCTAATTTTTTAATCCGGCCATTGTTTAGGAAGAAAAGTAATATAAACTAACCTCATTTATGTATGTCATTTTCTGTAAAGATTTTTAATCACACTCTAATGGTATTGTATAGCCATTAATTATAAATCATCCCCATACAAGATACTTGGCAATGGCTTCATATAGCAGGCTGAGTCTGCATCAAGGCAGTAAAATTGGAGACAGTTTGGAAATAAACTCATATGCTCATCATCCCCTCCTTGACGGGAGTTCATAGGCATGGCTGCAGTCACACATTTTTTAACTACTCACCTTCATAGAAAGGTTGCCCAGGTAGCTTTGGACATGAAGGTTATCCGCTTTGTTCCTACAGACTGATGTGAAATGAAAATATGAACGATAATAACCATAAAAGCCATTTTGAAGACTAAGCTATATGTTCACTTATTCACCAAATGCAGTGACAAGTCCTTGCTAGTTCTTCATTTCAGGATGAATCATAGTCTGGAAAGCCCCATGAGGCCTGATCTTGGAGAACCACAGATTTCTCTTCACTTCCTTGTGACTAAAGAATGCTGTCACCACACATCTAACATGCGAGTATAAGGTAAAATCACAGGGATTCAAGCAAATATACATGTGTATATGTAACCGTTTGAGAAGCAGTGGCTAAAATATGGAATTTTGTTGTCTGTTATTGTTTTAAGAAAGCAAGTAAATTGAAACTTAAATATTTGCCTTTTTTTGGTTCCGCATATATAGTTAGCTATAATATTATATCCCGGTTTGGAAAATGCAGAAATAAAGGACAGATATAGAAAAACCAGCTGTGGCCTCACAAAAGCACATGTGGAACTTGTGGTTGTCAGTAAGGAACAGTGGCATGCCTGGCTTGGTCTTGGGCATCCTCAGTGGATGTGACCTGTGTCCCTCTCTCCAAGGTCCCCTGTTTGTTCTGCACTATTTCTCTCTCATTTTCACTCTCAGCCTCTATTTCCAGCTCTAGGATGTCAAAGATCTGATGCTTTCAACTCCCAGTCTTTATTTCATGGGGAAAAGAAAAAAAGATGTTTTTAAAATTACATATATATTATTTATAGTTATATATGCTTAGAAGCTGAAGAGCTACATATATGCCTGTATAAGTATGTGACTTTTGAAACAGTGGAAACTTTAAGACACTTGGTGCTGATGGTAGCTGATGCTCTCATCAAGAGCTCAGCAGACTTTTATACACTAACACTGAAGGGAATGGGGCTGGAGTTCCTGACAGTAGAATACTTGGGAAGCAAGGGCACATAGCTTTGTGTGGGACCATCATTCTGTTTCTTTTGCCAGAAAGCCTACCCTTGCTCCCAATAGAGTCACGTGACTACGTTGTACTTGAATTATGTAAAACAGAAAAAGTGTAAGTCCAGGATTTTCTGTTTACATTTTTATTATGTTCTTCATCCTTTAACATTCAAATAGCTTATTTTTAAAAGTTTAAGTTTCCAGTGTGCCTTTCCCGTTGCTAGCTCAGTAATGTGCGATCTCAGTGGCTCTAATCGCATGTATTCTAAAATTCAGAGTAATCCAGACAGATTACCCTCCAAGGCTGCTAATCCTGTAGAACCTTCAAAGCTGATGGGGCACCAAAGCTCTCACTTGTGAGATCTTTGCACTAAGTTGGGTGCGAGATAAGCTGGACAGAGGTTTATACAAAACAGTTAAGGCTGATACTGCTGGAGACAAGCATCATCAATCTGGGAACCTAGGGCTTTTGCCTTACAACACTGCTTTTCCATTTTATCATCAACTAATTTATTGTGCGGGTGTGTGCATTTCAGAGGAAACTTTGTGGATTTGGGTCTCTCCTTTTACCATGTGGGTCCTGAGGATGGAACTAGGTCATCGGGCTCAATGGCAGTAGCCTCTATCACCTGAACCATCTCACTCGCTCATATTTTTCCATTTTAAAATTATAACGTTTTAATGTGTGTAGATTCACTGTAACTGAGTTATAATTGTCTTGCATGTACTAGTTAGTTTTTTGTTAACTTGACACAAACTAGGATCATTGGGAAAAAAGAAATACAACTTAGGAATTGTCTCCATCTCTCCATCTGATTGGCCTGGGCATGACTTTGAAGCTTTTTTTTTTTTTTTTTTTTTTACTAATAATTGATGTGAGATGGCTTACAGTGGTGGTAGTATTCCTGAGCAGGTGACCCTGGGTTGTATAAGAAAGAAAGATGATCAAGCCATGAGGAACAAGCTAACAAGCAGTGTTCCTACATGGTCTCAGCTTCAATTCAATTGCTCAGCTCCAGGTCCCCGTGCACCCTTGTCCTGACTTCCCTTGATGATAAAGTGTGATGTAGAAGTGCAAACCAAAGAACCATTTTTCTCCCCAAGTTGGTACTTATTACAGCAACAGAAAGCTGTGAGGGAGGAGGGGGTTGCGCAAAATGTTGAAATGACAGCTGCTTTCTGTGATGTGAAATCCACCCTGTGCCAAATCACTGGAAGTACCCAGAACATGCAATCGGCTGCAGTGTTTGTTCTTAGGTGACTAACCAATATGATTACTGAGCTACTTTTTGTTGCTTCACTGTAACTCATTTCATTAATAATGTTCCCTCCAAATCTTTAATTGATTTCCAATTAGCTTTGGAATCCTGTGTATTTGTTAATACTAACTAAAACGAGATTAGTAGCTTAGTTGTTTTGTTTTGTTTTGTTTTGTTTCTAAATAAACAAATGCAATTTAGGTCACTATTTCTCTGCTACGCGTCCATAACGGAAGCCCAAAGAGAAATGACTACTAGAATAAAACATGGAATAAAATAATGGATAAAATTCACAACTCAATTTGTGAAGCAAAAATCTATATTGAAATAGGTTTCCTCTCAGCACCAGGAATATGGATGTCTTTTTTATTTCAGTCTGAAAGATACGAATGTTGTGGTGTTTTCTTTGTCAGTGAGACTTGGTTTGAAAGAGGTGTGGGCTCTGGAGCAGCAGATGCTCCAGTCATAGATCACAAGGAGCAGGAGTATGTGTATGCGCCCTCTGCTGGCAAAATGGAGATCACAGTGACCGTCTTAGAGACAATGGAAACACGATTCCGAAGCCAGAGTACAGCCACATATTCAAAGACATTTTATAGAACCAACGAAACAGGCTTAAATTAAGTACTTAAATACCTTGAAAGGACCTCCCATAAATGCAGTATTGTGGCTTATAGTAAAGCTGAAAAAGGTTACAAAAAAAAAAAAAAGAAAAGAAAAGAAAAGAAAAGAAAAACCAATGTTACAATTTGTTCTTTACATTCTTGTATCAATTTGTTTAAAAAACAAAACTTGACTATGTAGCTTGGTTTATTCTGGTAAGGTTCTAAGCTATATTATCTTATCATATTCAAGCCTTGCAAGTTTTTGACAATAATTATATGATAATTCTCTCTGAATATTAAATGCTAAAGAACGTTAGTGTTCCTAGGACCATTAGGATGGTGGTACTTTATACTGAACTGATTTAATCTGATCTGTATTGGTAGCAGTCTTAGGAAATACATTTTTGTATCCTGATACATTTAAAGAAACAAGAATTTTTGTTTTTGAAAATTTTGAGATTTTCTTGCGTGTATACCTGTGTACGGTTATATGTAGTCCTTTCATTGTCTCCTGCTATCCACCTTCATTTCTTTTCAATTTCTTCTTTCTACCTAGCCTCTGAGAGTGAGTGACACTCACTCCTGCAACAAGCTCTAATAGCCAGTTATCTCTTTAGGAAGTGGTGAGTCTGGGAGCTACTTCTGTCCATGACGGGATGCTGAGGACCTGATTTGGAGCATACAGGTGTTTACCACTGCAGTATGCTTGTGACTGCAGTAGCTATTTCCTGTCTAGGACAGTCTTCTCCATCGCCTGGCTCTCTCATTTTTTCCGAATCCCCTCTTCTGTGATGTTCCCTGGGCTTTGGAGAATGGCAGTAAACAGTAGCCCATGCTTCGCTGCCCTAAGCTGAGAATCACACTAACCTATGAGTATAAATACAAATATTTCAAAAATAGTATGGTATGTCCATTTGAGAAAGCAATAGCAGTGTGTTCTGCCTTCTATAACCCCTCTCATGGAATGAGCCTCCAATCCAATCACAAAGCAGTTGGTTACCCCCAACATAGTCATGCCACTAGTATACATAGCAACACACTTATATTTCTTAACAGGTTGGTTTAAATATGATCAACAGTTGAGTTGATGGATTTCCTTCCCTACAAGCCTACATAGCAACTTCTGGAAATGCTATAACCGAAGCGTGTGATGTCTTCAACCACAGGTTCTGACTATCTAGTTCTGGCAAGCACCCAAGAACAATAGCAATAGCCAGTATTCTCCAAGGGACCTTTCTGGACAACAACACATGGGAATATATCCTATACCAGTCATTAGGAAAGCAAAACAAGTTTTTAATAATAACATGCAGTGAAATAAGTGCACTCAAGAATATCTGAAAAAAAAATCAACAAATCTTTCCCAAACTGAAAATATTTTCTGAAACATTAAATGGCAAAGACATAATTAATATGTGAGTGTCAGTTTGGAAGGTATGAGGAACACTGGTATGGATTAGTCACCTGAGCTGGGTGATGGTCATCTTGTAGTGAGATGTCAAACTATGACAATGTAGAGCCCATTCTTCACGCCTATAAATGCCATTGAGGTGCCAGAGACTGGCACGGTCGTCCCTTGGAAAATATTGTGTTGTTGGTTAGATCAAGGCAGGAGTAAACTCACTCAAATTCCCTTATGTCCAA
Source organism: Acomys percivali (assembly GCA_907169655.1). Classification (NCBI taxonomy): domain Eukaryota; kingdom Metazoa; phylum Chordata; class Mammalia; order Rodentia; family Muridae; genus Acomys; species Acomys percivali. The sequence continues at coordinate 140,487,568 of OU015744.1, forward strand.
ATGAGAAAACTGTGGTCCAGGAAGAGGGAATCAGGTTAGCAAGTATGAAATAAACTATTATTAAATAAAGAATAAAGCACAGACCAAATACAATTTGATAAAAGTAATTGTGTTTTTTATTAGAGAGAAATAAAAGTATCTGATAAATCTGACAGAAGATATAGCTTGAGGTTATAGTTTATAACAAGTGGGCCATGATATTAATATGAGAGTAGATATGAAACATTTCTTAAAATTAAATATTAACATACTGAAAGATTTTCAAAAAAATGGGAGAAAACATATATAGATGAATTCAAGGGCCATGTGACGTATTCCATCAACTGCCATAAGCTACTTAGCAAATCCATCCCTCACTTTGAAATAAGATTTCACTTCTAAAGTTTGACTTACAACTTTTCTATTTTATAATTGTGTAAAAGGAATGAACATTCAGTAGTACTATATATTTTTATTTTTTCCCCAGGCTACATATGCATAGCATTCCATTATCTTGGCCTCATGGAATTATCAGTCTGCAGTGGTTGGATTTATTAATCTACAGTGTGTTAAAATTATTACTTTTTTTTTTTTTTTTTAGTTTTTTTAAGACAGGGTTTCTCTGTATAACCTTGGTGTTGGGGACAGGCCATATGGCCAATGTTCTGCCATCTTGTCAGAGCCTAGGTTCCTATTTCTCCAGCAGGCTGACATTTACCAGAAACCACCTGACCCTGTTGTGGCTCGGCAGTTAGACTAAAGATAAGATTTAGACGGAGCCACCCTGTTGTAGTTTAGCAGTTAGATTAGATAAAGATAGCAAAATATTCGGTGTGGCAGAATATTGTGACCTGCTTGGAATTCCTCCAGTCTTGAGATAGCCTGCAGCTGGGTTGCTATAGCAATATGCTTCCTGCCCCCTGCCTTATAAAACCTTCTACCTGAACAATAAAGTTTGAGAGCTTGATCAAAGACTTGCTCTTCTTCATGTCTTGTGTTCTGTCCATATACAGGAGAATTCTGGCAGGTTGGGTCACCTTGGCAGTCCTGAACTAACTTTGTAGACCAGCCTGGCCTCAAACTCACAGCAATCCGCCTGTCTCTGCCTCCTGGGTGCTGGGATTAAAGGCATGCGCCAACACTGCCTGGCAAAATTATTTTTATGATAGTGTGTTTGGTACCCAGTTTCTCTCTTAACCTGGCTATCACACAAATAACTGAGATTATTTTATATTTATTGAATAACAAATTTCAAAGCACAATAATTGAGCAGTTATTACTCTATTCTTAACCCTTTAATCTGTTTTTTTTTTTTCCCAGCGTACATGCCAGAGATACATGCATTTTATAGCTTTCCTTGCTCCAGCTCCTCTCTCCTTATGTTTCTTGGACTGCTGCCAATGGCTCAATCCCCGACTTCCTCCTCTAAGCCCTTCTCCCCTGGCTAGCAGGAAGTCCCGCCTTATTCTTTACCATACTCAGTGAGTGGCTGTAGACTGCTTTATTGACATATCAGGGACAACTGGGGAGCAATGTTTACACAACATTGAGACAGGAGATGCCTAGAACAAGGATTGTAACCAGACCCGGAGGGCAGACACAGAAACCAGCATATGAATCACCCAATAACCTTATGCCTACAACAGTGTTCCACAGGGCAGGTATATTAAAAAAACTTTTCAATGGATTTACTAGGGCGTAATCTTATTGTTAGTCAGTATTAGTTAGTACATGAAATAAACTGTCCATTTAGGCCAATTGCTGTTAACTTCAGATAGACTGTGTAGTTATTGGTAGGTATACATACCAAAAGTGGGGTTCTTCCACATACGAAGGATGCTTACAAAAATACATCACTCACCCTTCAAAACTATTTAATTTTGTGAATTTGATAGAGTACAGTCTAATTGATGAGGCAGTAAAAACAAAAACAAACAAACAAACAAATAAACAAAAAAAAACCCCGTGGTGTTTTATAGAGAAGTGAAAGTGGAACAAGACAAAATAAAAAGTCTTGCCATTGTTTTATCACTAGAACACCAAATATTCTGAACATTGCATCTGTGTGAAAATGAGAAGATGGGTAAGTGCTACAGCGTGAAGGAGAGTGGAGGGTATCTAAGAGAAGAAAAGCCAACTAGATTTGCGTATCTACATGACCTTCATACAGTGACAAGGAAGCTTGTCTCCGTTACTGCGTCTACAGTGTAGAATAAAGAATCTACCTGCAGAGCGTTCATTCAACTCTCTTGTGAAGAAAAAAAAAAAAAAAAAAGATTTCTTAATTTCAAAGTCATTTTTGTATGCTCATTTCACTTAATGTATCTTCTCAGTGGTATTAGGCAATAGTCCTTGTTGTTAATACGTAAATGCGACATGAAATTTCTCAATAGGGTGTAGTGTAGTATGTGTTAGAACGGGATAGTGAATTTACAATACTGCCTTTGTAATAGATGAGAGAATCTCACAAAATAACATAGTATTCATTATTCACTGCTCAGGTAGCATCTTAGACATTCAGAGCACCCATAGTCCATGTTTCTGTTCCCTCAGGAAAAAAAAATAGCTATTAATTTGTCAAAAATAGTATTGAAGATATACACATCTATTTTAACTTATGCAGGAAGTAAGCGTTCAGTAAACAAGATCTTCACTCAGAAAAGGAATGTACTAATACTGATAGGGCGAAAGCCATGAAAGCCATGTGCCAGATGTATGCATAGTCAGCAAACTGTAGCTATATCTTCATAAAGAAATACAGCTAGAGATGTGGTATAGTTGGATCAGGAGAAGAACCACACAGAAATTTAAGCTGTGATGAATTTAACACTTCCAGTCAAGTTATAGATCAATAAAAAGGAATGAGATTCCAAGAGGTGACAGTTTGGGGTTAGGTGATAAAAAAAATTAAATAAAATTACATGTATAATAATTTTTACATTTTTTGCAACAATATGAATAGTTCAAAAGACAAATCTGAAACAATGCATAAAGGCTGACGAGCCAAGGCCAACCTTGTCATGACCAGACAGTCAAGTCGATAGGCTACTTGTGCTGTTACATCAGAACTTCCAGTATCTGTAAACTTCAGATAACACTAAAATGAAGGAAGTAATAGCTATGAGGTGGGATATAAAACTGAAACAGTTTTGGGGACCACCTCTGATGTGAACTCTGGTGCCCCCAAGTTTGATCATTTCCCCTTAGTGGGCAGGCCTATGCAGACTCAGGCTATCCAGATGAGACCTGATAGGCTGTGGTCATATGGTTGGCCAGGAGGTTCCCTTCTGTCAGAGTTCTAGGGAAGGGGAATAGGGCAAAAGAGGGAGGGAAGGTAGGAATGGAAAGATACAAGTGAGGGGATAATAATTGGAATGTAATCTGAATAAATTATAAAGAACAAACCAAACCAAACTGAAGCAATTGTCTCTGATGTAGTCATTTACATGGGGTTAAAGACTTGGTTATGACTAGGCCTTTAATGGTAAGCAAGGATTCAAGGGGAAAACAGCCCTATGGTGCCATTTTACTTTTATTGAAGGAAAAGAAGTCTTGTAGCTGGAGCCTTTGCCTGAAACCAGCCATTTCCAGTTTGCTGTGAGGCAATCAGAACATACTTTTCTTTCCTTTTCCTTCGTTTTTTTCTTTTCTTTTTCTTTATTTTGTTTTTTTTTTTTTTTTTGTTTTGTTTTGTTTTGTTTTGTTGTTTTTGTTTTTCAAGACAAGGTTTCTCTTTGTAGCCTTGCCTGTCCTGGACTCATTTTGTAGATTAGGCTGACCTCAAACTCAAAGCAATATAACTGCCTCTGCCTCCAGAGTGCTGGGATTAAAGGCCTGTGCCACCACACCCGGCTCTTTTTTTTTAAATTAATTAATTTATTTATTACAAATACAGTGTTCTGCCTGCACACCTGAAGGGGGCACCAGATCCAGATCCCATGATAAACGGTTGTAAGCCACTATGTAGTTGCTGGGAATTGAACTCAGGGCCTCTGGAAGAGCAGCCAGGGCTCTTAACCACTGAGCCGTCTCTCGAGCCCCAGGAGAATACTTTTCAACCTCACTAAATATCTAGTAGGTGACCCGCAGAGACAGGTACAGCTTGCCACTCCTCTCAGGAATACAGAGGGCAGACCTGAACCAGAAAGAGTATTAAGGATTAAGATTGTGGACTAAAATAAGAAGTAAAGTTTCATGCTTTAAAGACATTTTTCTATTATCTATGTGACTTTGTTTTTCTGTGAGCTTCAGTGATACTCACAGTTAGTGGTTTTCACATTTATTATAAAAGAAATTATAATAATCAAAGGTATAATGAAACAGTTTAAAAATATTTGACATATTACCTTTATCAAAAAGAAGGATGTAAAGGACAATAAAAATGACTTTTAGCATTGGAGATCTACTGTCATAATACAGTTACTATCAGCATACAAGTACAAAAGGTGTTTGAAAAGTTTAGACTCTGGAAGTTTTGTAGATTAAATAACCCAGAAATTGTTTCTAAAAGCATCGTACCTGTTACCACAGTACTTCACAATATCTATGTTCCCGAGTATTAAGCAGCAAGTAGACCACGCTCTCCGTCCACCACCACCACCCCGCCTGACTGTTTATCCACACATCCCCACCACACCATGTGCGCTCACAGCGGAACACTGATCTGGAGCAGACAGGACTAGGGGAATTTAATAGTGCGTGCAATGGCTAATCTGTAGCCAACATGATTTATATTCACAAAGGACACAAATCTCGATTTCTTTGGGAGGCTCGTTCCAGAAAGGTTAAAATGAAGTTGCGGTTTGGGGATGTGGGGTGGGGGTGGGGGTGGGTGGGGGTCAGCTCTGTACTTGTACTTGGCCACATCTTATGAACTGGGGTCCCAGCCTGAATAAAAGGAGGGAAAATAGGAATGCATCTGAGCCCCAGCATTCATCTCTCTAGGATTCCATGGCTCCCACAGCCATGTTTTCCACACCATTATGATGTGTTGTATCCACTCTCAGCTGGACCCAAAGCAAGCCCAGCCTTCTAAGATACTCTACAACTGCAAGGGAAAAGTAATCAACACTCTGCAACACCGCAGAGTGGCAGCGCGGGTCTGAAGCTTCCGGTCCTGACAATGAGGTTGTTCCCTTCTGGGTCAAAAGGATCTTTACTCTTGAGAAGAACAGATTGAAGATTGTTCCGTTTACATTGTAGTTTTCTCTCTGGGAATATATGAATTATAAATTTATCACCAGTGAAGCTGCTTCTGCTCAGAGAATGAAGACGGCTGCCTCCTATTCACCTTGCTTTCCCTCTAGTTTCAAAACTGGAGATTTACCAGACAGAGATCTGATTCATGTATGTGGATTAGGTGCCTGTGCCTTAACATCATTAAAATTCTTACTGACATCACATACAGCACGTCTGTGCCAACAGGCAAAAACAAATTTGGCCACTCTAAACCAAATTTGGAAACCAAAAAGAAAAGACCCATAAAACCGAAGTGCCTGAGTGTCCAGTTCCTGGCCAACACACCTGCAATAGTCTGTCCAAATTGCTTTTTCTATGTATCTTGGACTGTATTCAGCACTCACCTTCTCCAGAATATAAACCTCATTATTTTCTAGTTGTCACATCTCAAATGTTAACACTTCTTTGTGTCCCAAAGACTTTGCTTGCATCAAAGCTTTCTTTAAATAACAAAGAGTATATTCCAAGGACGAACTGTATGGAACAGTAAAATGGGAACTGCTAAAATATGGGAGGAAAAGGAGGATGTGGAAGGGTGATATGATTAAAGCACATCACACGCATGAATGGAAATGCCATAAGAAACCCTTTGTTCAATTAATATATGCTAATGAGAGAGACCAAAGAAAGAAGAAAAAGGAAGCCCAAACGTAAAATGATGACCCTAAATGAAACATGACAATAGAGGATGAAATTGTTCTTCCCTTAAGATCTCCTAGTAGTTTTGAGTTAAATGAACATAAATTCTTACTTTAAAGAGACGTTAATCTATAATAGGCAAGGCAATAAAGAGCCTTTATTGTCTAATCGAGTTAATCGTCCATAAAAGCTTTAATTTTTGCTAATTCTACAATTAAACATAAGTGTGAAAGAGATAACGACCCTGAAACTTTATTGATAGTTTCAGAAAGATAGCAATAAAAATAAAATATCTCTAAGTTTCTTTTAAACAGTAGACCTGTGTTATTAACAAGACAGAACCTAATAATCCAATCCTATCACAAGCTATCCTGTAGATTGAACTGACATCAATTTATCCAAAGACGATTATAAAAGCTGTAAGAGAAACAGTACGTTGTGAGATAATTTGATGAAGGTTGATAACACATGTCAGCCCCGTTAAGACACTGCAGCTCCTACAAGAGAGCAGAGGGAAATGTGGTCTCTCCTTTCACGTAGAAATCATAAGTAGGGCAGTTGCTAGTAACATGGGCAAGTTCTACAAATTAAGAACAAATGGAGCAATATAGGCAATGTTTACTTTCTTAGGCAGAATCTATATATTGCAAAAGAAGGCATACTCTTTCAACATCTATTCTTAAAACAAATTACTTCTATTTACATTTAAGGCCAATAAAACTGCTCTACAAAGCAATAATTTGAAATAACATTTGTTTTAACAGTTTGAACGCCAGTTTCAATTTTCTTAATTATTTAGAAAAAGAAAATTCCTATTAAATCCCATGTGTGAATGTACTGCTAGATTGATAAAGATAATAGAGTCCAACTTTTAATTGCAACATGCTAAATTCTTACAGATATATTTTCACCCAATGTTATTTGTTACTATTTGCTGATAAAAACATATTTATAAAGCCTTATTAACCTAGGAGAGCCTGTTAGGATTTCTCAGTGTAGGAATGCTTGTTAGCATGTAAGAGGCCTTGGGTTTAATCCTCAGAAATGTAGTAACATCAACAACAAAAATAATAATAACAATAACAAAAATCTATTATGAAATTGCTCTCCAAGAATATCCTTTAGAGCGATGAGGTCGGATAGCTCATTAGGCTAGAAGAAGCACATAAAGTGCAGATGGACAAAGAATCATAGGAAAACCAATTCTCTGTGGCCTAGTCCTCACTAGTAGGGTCATAGGCTCTTGGAATGATCTTTGTAATTGGATCTATGTGAGGGAGAGCATGCTTTGGATCTTGGGCATGTCAAAGGAAACTGAAGTGGGAAATAAATACTGTAGTGGAAGTTTTGGTTTCTTTAAAAACTCAGTTATGTTATGTAAACAGGTTTTTGTTTTAATCCCAAGTGTGGGAGGCGGAGCTGCTTTCCTGCGACTCAGAGAGGGGCATGGTCTTTGCCAGCAGCAGCAGTTACTGGAATTCAGAGGACTTGTAGAGGGTATAAATATCAGAGCCCAGAGACAGGAGGAGGAGGAGGAGGAGGAGGAGGAGGAGGAGGAGGAGGAGGAGGCTTCAAGGAGATGATCAGAGGAGGAGGAAAGCCCCTGGTTCATTTGCTGTCTCCTGGACTGCTGGATATCCTGCAGACTGAGATTGGTGTTGCCCCAAAGAACCCATTGACCCTAACCAGCATCAGGTAGCTAAAGAGAACTCCACCCCCTCTCCCCACTAACCTTCTTTATCTCCTACCTAGTGATGGGCAGGGGAATTGTGGAAGAGAGGTAGAGGCATAAGAAACCCAAATTAAAATAGAAAATATAAAGTAGATCCAACAGAATACACTAAGTTTTTCACTATTAGTAGAACTCCAGGGGCCTGAGAGATTGCTCAGTGAGGGTAAAAGCATTCACCACTAATTTCAACATGTTGAAGGAGAGAACCCTAATTTGTCCTCTAATCTACCCCCACACATACACATAAATAAATAGAATATAACTCTTTAAAAAAAAAGAGAGGTTTTAAAAAGTTCATTTTAAATCAGTTACTTTCACAGTGAAATTGAGAGGAAATTACAAGTATTTCAGATATACCTTCTGCCTCTGCACATGTTCGATTTTCCCCTTGTAGGCATCTCAGACCTGAATGCGAGATACCTTTGTTACAGCTGATGATGCTGCACTGACATGTGAGTACCGCTCAAAGGACACAGTTTAATGCACTAGGAGACACTCTTGGTATTGTGCATCCTGTGGCTTTGGAAGCATGTGTAATGTGAATCCATCATTAGTTTCATGTGCGTCATAGAGGATTTTACCTGTGCTATAAGTTAGTCCCCGTACTCCACTCATTCACGCTTCTTCACTCAGCCCTCACAATCCTGTTCTTGGCTTTTTGAGACAAGGATTTCTCTGTGTAGCCTTGGCTATCCTAGACTTGCTTTGTAGACCAGGCTGGTCTCGAACTCACAGCGATCCACTGCCTCTGCTTCTCCAGTGCTGGGATTAAAGGCATGCACCAGCAAGCCTGGCTTTTTTAAAAAAAAAAATCACATTGAAACTTTGCATTTTTGAATATCACATAGTTGAAATATCACATAGTTGTATTAGCTTCTGAAATCATGAAGACTGGCTTCTGTTTCTTAATACTATGCACTTAATCTCTGTGCCTTGTCATGGTCTGGAAGCTTGTCACTTTATATTACTAAATAATATAATATTCTCAGGATAAGCCATAGAATATTTATCCATTGATTACTGAAGCATATCTTGGTTGCTTCTAAATTTTCATAATTACTAATAAAAGTGACACACATATGCATAAAGCTTTTCTTTGTGTCATATGTTCTTAATATCTTTGAGTAAATACTTAGGCATATCCAGGCTTCATCTCTTGCCTCTGTGATAAATACTCTGACCAAAAAAAAAAAAAAAAAAAAAATAGGTTTGGCGTTTTTTTCCTCTGGTGGCGGCCATCAGGTGAGCCAAGATGGGTGCGTACAAATACATCCAGGAGCTATGGAGGAAGAAGCAGTCCGAAGTGATGCGCTTCCTTCTGAGGGTCCGCTGCAGGCAGTACCCATAACTCTCCGCGCTGCACAGGGCTCCCCGCCCCACTCGGCCCGATAAGGCGCGAAGGCTGGGATACAAGGCCAAGCAAGGTTATGTCATTTACAGGATTCGTGTCCGCCGTGGTGGCCGCAAACGCCCAGTTCCTAAGGATGCAACTTACGGCAAGCCTATCCACCATGGTGTTAACCAGCTAAAATTTGCGCGAAGCCTTCAGTCTGTCGCTGAGGAGAGAGCTGGGCGCCATTGTGGGGCTCTGAGAGTCCTGAATTCTTACTGGGTTGGTGAAGATTCCACATATAAATTTTTTGAGGTTATCCTCATTGATCCATTCCATAAAGCTATCAGAAGAAATCCTGACACCCAGTGGATCACCAAGCCAGTCCACAAACACAGAGAGATGCATGGGCTGACATCTGCTGGCCTCAAGAGCCGAGGCCTTGGAAAGGGCCACAAGTTCCACCACACTATTGGTGGCTCTCGCCGTGCAGCCTGGAGAAGACACAATACTCTCCAGCTCCACCGTTACCGCTAATACACGTAATGTTTGTAAAATTCATGCCCAATAAACAATTTAGGACAGTCAAAAAAAAAATAGGTTTGGAGTGGAATTGTGGTGGAAATGTTTATTTTGGTTCATAGTTTCAGGTTACAATCTATCCTACCAGGGAAGTTATAAGAAGCAGGAACTTGAAGCAGCTAGTTGCAGCCAGTTAAAAACAGAAAGAAAATGAAAACGTACATGCTTTCTCTCAGACCCCTTTCTGTGCCATTATAGTGTAGGGTCCCACTCACAGTGGGCATGCCTCAAGCCTTATTACCATAATCAAAATCATTATTCATAGACATGTCTATAGATCAAACTGACCTACAACATTCCTCACTGAGACCTTCTTTTCAAGAGAGTCTACACTGTGTCAAATGAACAATCAAAGCCGATCATCACAATATAGGGGTCTAGATAATTTTGAAGAAAATCTCCCAAGTGTCTTCCAGAGTAGACATCACATTTCTCATTCCATCAATTCGTCAGCATACGATATTTTCACGATTTTATATTTTTGTGATTCTGATGGTCATCTCTCATTGCTATTTTGAATTTTAGCCTTTAATAAATGAACATGTTTGTATATGTAGAACATTTTTCCTTATACTTATTTGTTACTTGTATATATTCAATGAAGTGTCTTTTACTACTTGTTTTTTTTTTTTTTAAGATTTATTCATTTATTATTTTTGTACACTATTCTGCCTGCCAGAAGAGGCACCAGATCACATTATAGATGGTTTTGAGGAACCATGTGGTTGCTGGGAATTGAACTCAGGAAGAATAGGCAGTGTTCTTAACCTTTAAGCCCTCTCTCCAGCCTGTCTTTCACCACTTGTAAACCAAATTATTCATTTTCTTATTTTTGAGATCTAAAAGTTCCTTATAGATGTTGGATTACCAATTATTAAAAAAATATGAGGTCTTACAAGGATTTTTCTCAAAGTCTGTGGTTTCTCTCTTATTACTAGAGTTGTCGTTTGGAAAACAGATCACACCAGTTGTTTTCTTTGTGGCACTTACACGTATACCTTCCTTGTACCTGAAATGCCGTCACCATGACGAAGAGTGTCAAAACATTTGACGTTATTTTCTAGGTGTCTTAAAACCTCACACTTTATATGTAGGCTAATGAGCCATTCCTAGTCAGTTTCCGGGATGCTTGTGAGGCTGGATCTGAGTCACCTTCCCCATCTGGATGTCCACTTGTTCCAGTAGTGTTTTGAAAACACTGCTTTCGTATTGTCCCAGCCTCCCAATTAAAGGAGGTTTGACTATATTTAACAAGGTTTATTTGGGATCTGTAATATGGTTTTTCAAACGTTTTGTTTTCCATCAATATTGTAGCAACTTTCTCAGGTATCTTTGCCTAACTATATAGGTGTTAGAATCACTTTCACATCTCTGGCATAAGCTTATAGGCATTTTGTTAGAGCTGAGTCAGATTTATGAATCAAACTTGGGAAAAATGATATTGTGACGCTATAGGATCCTATTTATAAGCATGAAGTATCTCTGCATTTACTTAGTTCCTGTTCCTGTTGGATTTCTTTCACCAGAATTTAGTGGTTTCTCCGACATAGACTTTGTATGTAATTTGGTTGCTTCAGTATTTCTCTGAGATGAGGGATTGAACTATATATAGCAATTTGTTTTAATTGTAAATTCCCCTCATTAACTGTTCATATATAGGAAAATAATTGACTTGTGTATTAAAGTTGTTGTGGTTGTCATCTGTGAAGGCCAAGTGTCAGAATCTTAGACTCTAACTGCTGGTCCTCTTTTGGGAGGTTTTGCAAATGTGTGGAGGTGTGACTAATAGAGTAGGTCGGTTGCTGGGTGTAGGTGGGTATCCCAGAATCTGTTTCCTGTCCCAGTCTTGTCTCTTATATCTGTTCTGCTTCTGTGAACAGCAACTTCCTCTATGCCCACCCTTACCTTCGCCACCTAGGGCACAGAAACAATACAGCCAAGGACCATAAACGGAAATCCCAAACAGCATGAGACAAAATGAGCTGTTGCCAACAAGCTGTCCTCACATATTTCCTGACAGTCACAAAGACGTGCCTAATGTTGACATATCTGTCAACCTCATTGTAATTGCATAAGTCCAGAAGACACTGTGTCAATTTTTCAAATTTCAAGATTTTTCTTTTTAATCTATTAGTCACTGGATGCTAGTTCTAACACAGAGGTGGGCAAGAAATGGCTATTACAATGGGACTCTACCCCAAGATAAGGTTATTAGCCTCTGGGCCTGCAACATTCCAACCTGCCCACACCATCAACGTTCTCGTCAGTCTCTGCACACGCAGCTTCTTCCTAGGAATTCTCCTTTGCAGCCTCAGCTTGTCCTTTAGGCTTTATGCAGGTGCCCCTTTCTTACCCTAGCAGATCCTGTAATCTGGTCTAGTCCCTTTAACTCCTTTGCTGCGTTTCTACCTACTTTCTATCACTTCAGCCTGGCTGATTACTGATACAGTGCACATACCACATCTATATGCTCGGCTATTACTCATAGCAAGCTCCTAGCCCTAAACATACGTATATCCTGCCAGATTCATCTCATTCACTCTGGACCTTCTTGTACCCTAGTTAGCCTTTCTCCCTCTCATATAGTGCTTGGCGTCAGTCTCATCTACGTTTTCAATTCTCAGCAGTCATACACATCTTCTGAGTCACTGGGACTCTTTTTATACTGTTCGCTTCCTTAATTTCTACCAGTCAGTTTTCAAAACTGTAAAATAAAATTTAAATGATTTTTTTTCACTCACACATACCCTTTCACCTTCTGGCCTTTTTTCCCCTCCTCTTACAGCTGTTTTTCTTTCCTCACTTTCTTTCCTTGCTTCGTTCCTCCCTTACTTTCTTCATCCCATCATTCCGGTCTGAATCAAGACTGTTTCTTCTTCCAATGACGTACTTATTCCTGGACTCTCACCTGTGTTGACCCTGCTATCTTGCCCTGATGAGTTCTTCCTTTTCCATTTTCTAGAAAATAAGTACAGCAGTCATGGAACAGTTTCTTAGTGCCTCATACAGTGGCCAATAAATACTTTGTTCTTTCAGAGATAAAGCTTTCTCTTTGAATGACAAAAAAGAAAAAGAAAAGAAAAAAAAGGAAAGATTCAACATTACATGTTAATTAATAATCCGTCAGTAGAAGGGCATGACTGTTCCTAGGTGTGGAAGAGGAGGATTCATTGTCGATAAGAGAGAGTGAGGCCAGAGGCATAGACATCTGAGAGAGTTCAGAGTGAACATGACCCTGAACTAGGAAGGAGAGTGGGGAAGAACAGGGAAGAGGAGCCACTGACCAAGAGGGGTGACCTGGGCCAAGTAACTGTGACCAAGAAACCAGGATAGTAAAAGGTAGGCAAAAGGATCAGTTAACCAAAATGACTTGATTATATAAGGAAGGACATCTGAGAAAAGGGCAGCCCAGCCCATGGGGTAGACAAGTGTAGGGTAAGTGTTTGGGAGAACCCTATAACAGGCAGGGCGTGAAGGATGCTAGGAGAACCTGGCAGCCAGGATCCAATTTGATATGCTAAATAGGCACCTTATCGATTTGTCCCAGGTTTGAAACCTGGCACTCTTAAATGCACACTGCTGGTGGCAGTTACAGCCTGTAACTCTGGAAAGAAAAGAAAATCACTGCTTGCAGATGGCTGCTGTAGATGTCTCCTGCACTTCCTTGCTGTTATTTAGCTGTTGTATTTGGCTCACTCACTTTCTGCCCTTAGATTCTTATAACGAAACCATGTGGACATCTAGGAATGAGAGAACAGTTGTTCAGAATGAATCTGGAAAGTGGCTGCCTTGCTTCTATGGCCTAGTGAGGTAATGGTTGGAACAAGTCAACAAACAAACAAACAAACAAACAAAAACACTGGCTCTGAGGAGATCGCCGCCCCTGACTACTTCCATCCTGCCTATGATACTCATGCAAACATCCAATAGCTTCATCAGCAAAATCCCCGAGTCTCAACAAAAGAAAGACATTGCCCCTTTTGTATCAAGAAACCTTGGCATTTTGCCTGACATCTACTGTATTTTTCCATCATCTGTTTTCAAGCTTTAAAAGCAGGAGCCTATAGTTCCAAGAAACATGTGTAGAAGATCAAGAGACTATCAGACTTGCAAACTGGAGCCAATAAAAGAAACCAAATGATAACCTGAAATGAGCTGGCACCAGTCCACCTGGGAGGGAAAGATTTAGATTCCAAACTTGTGCTTAAGACCCTATATAACTTTCTTTTGAGAGTGCTGTATTTTTAAAAGCTTGAGTCCATTTAGTTAAGGTCCATGATAGTTTTGCATTCTATGCAAATAAGTTATTGACTAAGCATGTTAGTGAGGGAACATTTATCATGTTAAAGAAAAAAATGGAGAGGAAGGGAGGGAGAAGGGAGCGTGAAACAAAGGGCAGAAGGACTTCACTCAGAGACAGCAGGAAAAAGGATCCAAATATACAGACAGGAATGCTTCTTTGTCACATTATCGGCTGCTAGCATTCTGGCAGTATCAAGGAACAGCTGTATGAGGGCGGGTGGCAGTGGGAAGAGGCCCAGGTGCACTCTTCAGAAGGCTCACGTGACTTGTCCAACAGGTACTGCAAGTCGCAGATGAGAGGACCAACCTAACTGCAGCATGAGGTTGCTTTAAGACCCTGGCTTTTGTGGGAAGATGATAAAGAACTGGAGAAATGGCTCAGTGCTGAGGAACACTGGCTGGTTTTCCAGAGGACCTGGGTTTGATTCTCAGCACCCATATAGCGGTTCTAACTCAAGTAACGTCTGTAACTCAAATCCCAGGGTATCTGATGCCAGATCCTTCAAGCCTCTGTGGACACCGCATGCACATGGTGCAGATACATACAAGCAGGCAAAACAGCCATACAAGTAAAATAAAACAAAAAACCAAATTCTAAAAGAGATGATAATATTTCTTGCCTTGAAGGAAAAGATATAATATTGGGTTTCCAGATAAATGATTTTAGCTTTGCTTTGTACAATGCCATTTTTTAATCCTAAACCAGTACAGTAGAAAAAAATGGAAATTATACCTATAAAAATACTTTGTGTGTGTGTGTGTGTGTGTGTGTGTGTGTGTGTGTGTCTCGCGTGTTTTACTGATAGGCTGTATTTCCCTGTTTGTTTTCAGTCATGCCTGAGCAAGCCACATCCACCCAGGTTCCCAAGAAGGGCCCAAGAAGACTGTCACCATGGCTCAAAAGCAAGACTACAAGAAGCACATATGCACTCACAAGGAGGGCTACTCCATCTGTGTGTACAAAGTGCTGGGACAGAGGCACCCCAACACGACATCTCCTCCAAGGCTGTGGGCATTGTGAACTTGCTGCAGTTACGTCTTGGAGTGCTTTGCAGGCAAGGCTTCCTGCCTCAAGCACTACAAGGAGGGCTCTACCATCATGTCCCAGGAGGTCCAGATGGCCTTGTGCCTCCTGCTGCTGTCTGGGGAACTGACTAATGGGAACTGGGAAGCAAAGTGGGAGAAAAAGGGGCCAGTGCTCTGGAGTCCTGTTAAGTACATACATGCTGCCCTAATTTAGCTTCCTACACTAGCCTGCAGCTACTGGAGTTCCACCACCTCCCAACAGCACTTCATGTTCTGGAACAGACTTTGAACACATAGCCTGTGGAGGGCATTTTCAAACCCAACTTACAGCACAAGGCTCATCTCCACTGTTCCTCTTTAAAAGTTTATAAGTGCCCGGCGTGGTGGCGCACGCCTTTAATCCCAGCACTCGGGAGGCGGAGGCAGGAGGATTGCTGTGAGTTCGAGGCCAGCCTGGTCTACAAAGTGAGTCCAGGACAGCCAAGGCTACACAGAGAAACCTTATCTCAAAAAACCAAAAAATAAAAATAAATAAAAAAATAAAATAAAATAAATGTTTATAAGCATATCCACAGAAAATCAAGTCTGTCTTAGAAGAATTAGTATCTTATTAAAACGAAGCCTTCAAGAAAGCAAAGGGCATGCACAAATCTTTTCCTGTCCCGGGTACGCACATCAGTCTAGATGTGTTTTGTTGCAATTGAAAGCAATTTCCTTTGAACTTTGCAGTGACCTTTGCGAGAGCAAACATCCTCTACTCAAGCCTGCCTCCTGCAGGATCTGGCCAGGCATCCAAAGCAGCCGGTAATTGGCACTCCTTTACAACAACCTTTTTCAGAGTCACAAGGTTAAGTGGAAGCAGAGGCCAAAGCAAGTATTCAGCTTGTACTTCCCTGGCTCAGTTAAAACCTTTCTTCACTTATTTGCTCCTTTCGTTTTATTTTGTGATCAATTTTCGTAACAGAGCCTTGCTCATAATCTGCCCATGGAAAAAATAGTGCGTGATTATGGTCACATGGAAAAAAAAAGTCCACATGGTGCATTTGCTTCCTACGCTATTTACAATCACTGTAAATGGTATGAGAAAAATGTCAGTCTGAATGCACAAATGTCACTTTAACATCAGTCATCATCAGAGCACTATAGTATGGTATACACAAGCTGGGTCTGTCAAATCTAGAAGGACGGGCTTTCAGTTACCTCCGTGGTAAATTGTACAAGCTGCTCCACCGTCATGAGGCTGACCAAGGGAGCATTCTCTTCTTCTGTGATTTGATGATTAGTGGAACACACTATAGTAAATTAATTGGAGATATTTGGAGATTTTTTTTTTAATCTTAATATTATAGGCACAGGGCTGTTGGTTTGTTCCACTACTGTGCTTTGCCATCTGGGCTGCTGCTAAGTGGTAGTGTCCCTTTCTTCCCAAAAGAGAATACAAGATAAATGCTCTGTAACATTTCTTATGCCACTTTAAACCAATTTCTGTGGCTGCACAGTAAGTCTCGCTACCCCTACCCTTATTCCCTTCATTCTCCCTCTCTAAATAACCTGCCAAGGAGGAGAAAAGAAAGAAATCTATGTCCACCAATTTCCGATTCTGATCCCCAGTGTGGTGCCATTAAATAGTCTCCTTTTGGAGTGGGTCTAATTGGCCTATATATGAGGGCTTTCTATTGATGCTTTCTAGTCAACACGGAGTTCGGTGTACTTACATGTATATAATTTATCACGTGAAGGTCACTTTCTTCACCCTTATTATTCTGCTATGTAAATTGCCATTCACTGTGAATTTCCATGTAATTAACTGGTTCGGTGGCAATTTCAAGCCGTTCAGAAAGACAAAGGAAAAACCTGAGAAATGCCGCACTTCATGCTTCGGCTTACACCCGAAGCATTGCTGGTCCACTCCCCTGGACCACCAGATGTCAGCCTAAATTGAGGAATAGAGAAGAAACCATGTTTCATAATGTGCTGGCTCGTGTGCCAGATGGAGTGTTACACAGCCATGCAGGAAGGGCCAGGCAGTAGCGCTTAGGCTGCAGCTTTCGCCCATCCCACACTGCTCGCTCCACAGCGTTTTGGATGATGGAACATAATTGTACTGCGGGTCACTGATAGCTTAATTTATGAGGATTGATTTTGTTAATTCAAGTGGTTCAAAAGTCACTGTTAGAGCTTTAGTCCATTTAATTGCATCTGACTTTAGCTTTACTCATGGTATGGGAAGACAAATTGCTAGACAGAGGACACAGTTATTTTTGCTGCTGTTTTTCCATTTGATTCCACAGATGCTGTTTACTGTGATTTACATGTCAACCAGCACTTTTACATACAGGAAACAGATTTTTTTTTTTTTACTTTCAGCTGAGTACAAGTAAATGTAAATGCAAAGCCATGGTTTTTGTTTGTTTGTTTGTTTTGTTTTTACTTTTATTGAATGTCTATGATTTATATGTCATGCAGCAAAGCTATGTTAACTGTGAGTAGCTTTTTATTTTACAATAAGAATTCCACAATTAGGAGATGTTAATATTTTCTCCTAAATGTCAGTAACAGGCTCTAAGTGGGAAGATGGTAGATGTTGCTTGCAAGGATTAAGTGGTTAGCAGAAGACATTTGTTGTCATTTTCATTAGTGTACTCCACATTAGACATGTTGGGAAATTCCATTAACACATGCAATAAGACAAATGGTGACAGACGCAAGCAAGTGGATTTTCCTTCTTGTTGTTTGAAGTTTACATAAGATAGGTCATACATTAAGAAACAGAGTAGTGGAAGAGAGGAGGAAAACAGAAATTGAGAGTCAGAGAGTGAGAGAGGAGAGAGAGAGAGACTGAGAGACAGAGACTTCGCATTGATGTTTGTTTTGTTTAGGACTCGCTATGCTGGTGTAATGCCATATTCTATATATTCTGCAACTAATGCCATGGTCTGTGAATGTTCTGTGAGAACTTGCCCTCTAGGTGACCCTTCTCCCTGCGTTCTGGGAATGACACCTGCCAGCAGTCTCCAGAGACTCCACCAGAGCGATTACATACAATTAGCTCCCAATGTTCCTCTGAGATAAAAAACCTTCCTCTCCAGACTCAGTCTCCACCCAACCTGCCTAAAGATGGACATTCCTGTGACCTATAACTTCCCTGAAAATCCAGCCTCCCACCCAACCTGTGACCGCCATTTCCCTTTATAAACCCATTGTCCTTGAAGCTGGGGGGGGGGAGGGGGGTCACTCTCCTATCCTGCTGTGTCAAGAAGGATTGTGGTCCGAAGCTTGAGCCCATAATAGAGGACCCTGTATATGTTGCATCAGTATCGAGTCCTGGTGGTCATTTTGGAGGTCTCGTGATCTGGGTGATCTCAGTATTATACTGGACTATTTCAGTATTATATTTGGGGGCTTGTCTGTGATCCTCCAGACCCCCAGGACCCTGAATGGAGGATCCTAGACCTGTCGGTAAGTGTGTGTCTGTGTACATCTGTCTGTGCTGTGTCTCTATGTTTTTAGGCATTCTGGGACTTCTGTATCCTAAGTATGAGATTGCCTGAATTATGGGCCTTCTCTTTCATCAGATATTGTGCAATCTAGAAGGTTGCTAATCTCTACAATACTACAGTCAGTTTAGGGTATAGATTTTATATTACTTCCAAAAATAATTAATCTTCAAATTGTAAACATATAAAATATAGAATATTCTTACACTTTACTGGACATAATCCAAGTATGCATTATGAAAGGGAACAAATAAATTTAACAGATGTATTTATAGTAATACATTATGAAGAAAACTGAAAAGATATCCAACAAGCTTTTCCAAATGGTTGACATCTATAGGTGTGGTTATGAACTAGCAACTCTATTTCCATGAGCACAATTAGAGATTGAACCTGAACACATGGTTTCAAACAGAGAATGAAAGCACATACCACCGGAAGAGGTTTATTATTCTTTATTTTTTTATTGTTGTTCCCTTTAAAAAGCAATACAGGCTTCATTTGGCCCACCTGAGCCTGGCTGTGAGCAGCAAAGCATCAGGTCAAGAGAAGAGGCTGGTGAGAGTGCTCAATGGGCAAGAACAAGTCTGGCAATCTGAGTTTGAGTCCCTAAACTATATAAAGGAGGGAGCAGGGAACTAACTTCTCAAAATTATCCTGTGATCCCTATGTATGCACATACACACATATTGATGATAATAATAATATAACAACAACAACAATAATAATAACAATATAGTCACAATAATATAAACGGGTATAAGGTTGGGTATAACCAACAGCTTCTCTCGGCCAAGCAGAAACTGTGGGTTGTAGGAGGTGGGACTGGCACCATTCTGCGTTCCAAGTAGTTGTTCAGCCCACAGAACTTGGTGAGAACTCCTTCCAGGACCTGTCAACCTAGATCTGCAACCACAAAATCTGAAATCTGAATGGGGTCTCTGTCTTTCTCTGGAATCTTGATCTCACATTGATTATACTGGCAGTCCATCTTTTCCTTCCGTTTTCTCTTTCTGTCTATTTCAGCCAAGCTGTGGTGGTCTGAATGAAATGGCCTCCATAGATTCATAGAGCATGGCGCTATTAGCAAGTGTGGCCCTGTTGGAGTAGGCATGGCCTTGTTGGAGGAAGTATGTCACGGAGGGATGGGCTTTGAGGTTTCTGAAAGCCTATAGGCTGCCTCTTCGTGCTACCGGTGGATCCAGAAGAAGAACTCTCAGCTACTGTCTGGCACCATGTCTACCTGTGTGATGCCGTGCTTCGTGTCGTGACAAAAATGGACCAAACCTCTGAAAGGTAAGCCAGCCCCAATGAAATGTTTTCCTTTATCAGAGCTGCCGTGGTCATGGTGTCTCATCACAGCTAGAACCCTAACTAAGACACAAGCAAAACAATTTTTTGAACACATTTACCCTCTCTGCTCTTGTTAGGGTTAGAGTTAGGGTTAGGATCGACCTTCATAGGAAACATCTTTGGATACATAACCTTGTATTTCCTCTCTTCTTTACACAGTGAGGTCTATTTCACAAGCAATCTGCTTTTCAGGAGGGAGTCTACCCGAGTTTCTCTTAAGGCTTCCATAGTCCTGCGTGAAAATGATTTGTCATAGCCAGTGTTCCAACAACAACACAAAAGCGCTGTACACACTGAGCAAAGGGAGCTCTCATTCTTTCCGGAAGTGGCAGCAGAGTGGGACAAGAACTAGCCCAACCCCTAGGCATGGCTAGCAAGTCTCAGTGAGGTTATTTGAAAAGGACTATATGGCAAAGGCACATATAGGCAAAGCTGCAGAGCACCTTAAAGAATCACATGCTACCAGTGTACTTGGAAAACCTGTCCACACAACATGAAGACATGTCAACCTTGACTCTACGTGCTCTGTTTTAACCCACAAACCTGCCTTCAAAACACGTCCACCAACTGTAACTCCTATTTAGTACCTACTGTACCATAGACTTTAGGGAGTAGCTACATCTCAAGTAATTGCGTACTTAAGGTCAGTTTTGAATATTCTTTAGCAACCTCTCAGCATTTTTTCTTTAAAAAAAAAGTTTCTATGGCTTGAGAACATCAGGTGCCTATGCTGATTAGTCAGTTTGCCACAAATTATAGCCACCTGGGAAGAGGGAACATCAGTTGTAAAATTAGCTCCATTGGACTGGGCTATAACTAGTCTATAAACATATTCTTTATTGATGTTTTATATGGAGGGCCCAGCACACTGTTGGTGGGCCACTCATGGACAAGTGGTCCTGGATTGTATAAAAAAACCAGGTTGAGCAAGCCATGGGGAGCAAGCCAGTGAGCAGCATTCCTCCATGGCCACTGTTTCAGTTCCTCCCTCCAGGTTCTTGTTCAGAGTTCCTGCCTTGCTGATGGATTGTGCCTTAGGAATTCTAAGTTGAATTAACCCCTTCCTTCCTCAAATGGCTTTTGATCATGGTGCATGTATATCACAGCAAAAAGCTAATTAGAGCACTGTGTTAGAAGCTGCAGCCCTTTAATGTCACCGAACAAAACCTTTAAATTTTTTTCTTAATACTCATATTCAAAGACCTCCTCAGATCAACTAAAGAAAACACTCAAATGATTGCTATATGGTGTGCCTGTTGTAACTGTGTAAGGAAATCTGCTCTTCTGTGTGGTATGTACCAAGGCCATAGGGAGAGTTGGTAGGACATAACTCTATACATCTATACTAACCCAGGTTAACCTCTGATGACCTCTTACAACACAACTTCTACCTTTCTTGAGTAATTAATCTTGCAATATCTTTCATTGCTCTTAGTTGGGTTTTGGAGAAGGAAAGAGAGAGAGGCTTGGAAAGAAGTAAAGACTGACTTTCAGACAAAAGGTCTTTAATAAGCCTGGCCATACAGTGGAGTTCTGTAGCAGAGTTTCTAGCCTGAGACTGGAGGAAAAGGGTACTTCCACGGTTTCATGGGGAGAAGGGGAAGCCGTACACTGCAAGAGAGAAGGCTTATTTAATATGTGGCCTATGCTATGTGGTGGAAGTATGAGGATGAGGTCCACAGTAATTAGGCTGTGTGATGTAAACCACTCATTATTTTTTAAAAATATTTTTTATTAATATATTCATATTACATCTCAATTGTTATCCCATCCCTTGTATCCTCCCATTCCTCCCTCCCTCCCATTTTCCTCTTACTCCCTTCCCCTATGACTGTGACTGATGGGGACCTCCTCCCCCTTTATATGCTCATAGGGTATCAAGTCTCTTCTTGGTAGCCTTGATATCCTTTCTGTGAGTGCCACCAGTCCTCTCCATCCAGAGTGGAGAGTGGGGACTGACTTTCACACGAACTCTGGTGCCCCATATTAAACCATTCATTCTTTGGGTGAGGCGGTGGCATCTGGTGAAACTGTGAGTCAGAGACTGTGCCAGTGGTTAGACTCCTAGGACCATGAACAATGAAGAACAAGAGCACTATCTATATTTCCATCTTACTCACAACCTTTCTGCATAGGGCCCCAAAGGGCCTAGGTGCTTTTGCATCTGTACCACCATATGAGAGAGAAAGAGAGTGTTTTATTGTCAGGAGACAGTAGGAGGGCAAAGGCTTGGTATGTACTAAATTCAGTTTCCAATTGTTTCTTATAGAACTAGAGCATCATTGAGTCTCCCATCCTATGTTGAGTAGTCAAATGGTGGTCCTCAGCTCAGTCTGTATTCACATCCATGCATAGGAGGATGCCTACATCTTCTCTACAGGCTCGAGCCCCTAATGCAGGACCTTGTGTATGTTGCATCTGTATTGAGTCCTGGTGGTCCTTTTTGGGGTTCTTGTCATCAGGGCTATCTGGGTATTGCAGTGTCAGGTGGTATTTTGCTGAAAGCTGTCTTCTGGAGATCACATGTTGTTTTTCTGGAAGAGAGGGCATGTGATGTTGTAAGGGAAAAATTAATAGCATATTCTATATGTAATGTATATTCTGCAACTAATGCCATTGTCGGTGAATGTTCTGTGAGAACTTGTCTTCCAGGTAACTTCACTCCTTCCTGCATTCCAAGAATGACCACACACTGCCATAAACTAGACCTGCCAGCAGTCTCCAGAAACTTCACTAGAGCAATTAGATACAATTAACTCCCAAAGATCCTCTGAGATAAAACAACTTCCCTGGAGATTCAGCCTCCTAGATCCAACCTGCCTGAAGGTTGACACTCCTGAGACTCACAACCCATGCTTATGGTTGACCCCAACCCCCAATTACAGTTGTTTCTTATAAACCCATTACCCTTGAAGCTCTGGTTTCACTCTCCTATCCAGCTGTGTCAGGAAGGATTGTGACCCGAAGGTCAAGCCCGTAATACAGGACCCTGTGTATGTTGCATCAGTATTGACTTCTAGTGGTCATTTTGGGGGTCACATGATCTGGGTAATCCCAGGATTACACTGGGCGATCTTGGTATTACACTAAAGGAAAGGGTTATTGTCTTTAGTGATGCAGCCATGGGTGAGATAGCTTCACACCCACACCCAGTGGTTCTGCTTAAACCAAGGGTATCAAAAGCATAAACAAGAACACATGAAAGTAGGCTGGGAACTTTGTAGAAGAGGGAAGGGGTTATTTGGGAAGAGGAATAAAAGAGAATAAAAAGCTGTTACCAATATATAGTATATACATGCATGAAATCATCAAAGAACATATCAATAAAACCTTAATTTTTAAAGAAAAAGATTACACAGACAATTACTCAAAAAAAGACATCATATAAAACTAATCTTTAGCATCCTTACTATACATGTTCCTATTTCATCTCCCTCTGTGAGAAACCAAGACATGTTACCCAATCAGGAAAAGTAGACTTAGTGGAGCTTTCTGCCTGTTTCCTTTCCTCTAATAAGAAGAGGAATTCACAAATACAGCAGGTATCTCTGCCCACTATAGCAGAGTGCCTTTATACACTTATGGGCCTGGGAATTCCCTGGGAAGATCTGCATCCACAAACTATAGGCGATTGGCACCTGCCAGTTACTGTTTTTTTTTTCCTCAAGCTACAGCCCTGATAGATTCACTCTCTTCCATTTGTCTTCTGAGCCTCTAAAAACTTGTTCTTGCCGCCGCCGCCAAATAAACTGGAATTTAAAACTGCCCTCTGTAGAATTACTCATTCCCTGGACGCCTTCCACCTGTATGTGACACACATATGTTAACAAACGTAAGCATTGTTTGTGCCTTGTTAATAATAGGCTATCTCTGCCAATTGAATAAGCCAATTTAAGTTACAGTAAAAGTATAAAGGGGGTAGGTTTATCTGGGGACTGGTGCTCCTGGGTGAGTTCACCAGCCTCAGGGGATGTCTCCCCAGACTATGGTAGGCAGAGTTTTTAAGGGTCGTCGTCAAAGGAAAATGACTTGTCTGCCACAAGTTGGACTTGTACCCAGATATGGTTCTAGGGTTCTAGGATGGGGACTTGGGAATCTGGGGACTCTAGGTGAGGGGGCGTTGGGACAGACATCAGGAATGCCAGGAATGCAGACTAGGCCTCCCAGGCTTTCCTCTCAAAAGGCAAGGTTGAAGAGAGAGAGAATGGGATTTGCAGGATCATGGGAGGAGAGGGTGCTGCAAACAGACTCCAATTGAACAGTTAATTTTTTACTTGTAAAAATCCACCTTAGTCTTAGGGTTACATTATTTGAAAACGTTTGTATCTTTAGAAACTTGAAACTATGAACTCAGAAATGTTAAATCATGTAGTCATTTTTTTCTGAACACTCTAGAAATTATCTACATAACTGTAATTAGGAGAAATTTTCATGCTGAGTAGTACAGTTTTAATTTTTAGTACTGAATTCTCTGTATTTCAAGCTTAAAGGTAAAAGGGAATAAAAGGGAAAGAAATGAGCAAGCAATCTAATCTTCACTAGGTGTGAGAACCTCAGAGAATTTAAAAACTCCTTTTGCTTTCAATTTCCTCATTAAAATGGTAAAAGGCATTGAAATTGCATAAATAATGCTAATTAATATTTAATGAGTGATTGACCAAATGCCAGATGTGAACCAGCTGTGTAAAAAAAACAAAGAAATTTCCTTTCAGGGCCAGTGTCCTCTGGGAATCAATTTTCAAATAGAGTGTTCCTAACTTTCATAAGCAGTCATGTATCTTCCCTCTATAGTTAGTCCACAAGAAATACGAATATTGGGGCTTCTAACTGTTTGGTTGGTGTCTTGGTTGTCCCCTCTCTTCCACATGATTTAGTAAATCCCATTCCCTTTCTCCAAACCTGCCCACTCCAAGGAAAGTCTCCACATTGCTGGCATTCCTGGGGTCTGCCCCAACTCTCTCACCTGAAGCCACCAGCACACAAGTCTCGCAAGTGGCAGAGGAGTCATTTTCCTTAGCCTATACTCCTTAAAAACCCAGCCTGCCTTATTCTAGGTGCAGCGTCCTCTAGCCTCATTCCCCCATGCTGGTGAACTCACCCAGGAGCCCCCGTTTCCAACCGAGGTGAAGCTGAGCTACCCACCCCCGGCAGCCTCCCCCTCCCCCCCATGAAAATTTGGATCTGCTAAGTGCCCAGTCACCACCGGGGATGCCCCTTCTGGGGTCGGTGACCCTTTGGACTTGTTCTGCCAAGCCGTGGCCACACTAGAACAGTCTTCTGAAACAAAGGACAGGCCTTTGTTTTGGGGTAACCTTACTTTTGGAGACATCTGATTGTAGGTTAACCCCACCAACCTGAATGATCCCAGAATATCAAATTGGGACACCACTTCCATATTCTTGGGATTTGCCAAAGGCTGGTAAGATTCTGGGTCTAAAATTAATCTCCAGATGCATCTTGGATGTCTGCTGCAGAATCTACCTAAATTGGGACATTCTGAGAATGTGCACTGGAAATGCCTGGCCTTTCTCTCTGCTCTATGGCCTGGCCACAATATACGTTAGATAACCAATCTTTTTTTTTAATTTAATTAATTTATTCTTGTTACATCTCAATGGTTATCCCATCCCTTGTATCCTCCCATTCTTCCCTCCCTCCCATTTCCCCTTATTCCCCTCCCCTACGACTGTTCCTGAGGGGGATTACCTCCCCCTGTATATGCTCATAGGGTATCAAGTCTCTTCTCGGTGACCTGCTGTCCTTCCTCTAAGTGCCACCAGCTCTCCCCCTCCAGGTGACATGGTCAAATGTGAGGCACCAGAGTACGTGAGAAAGTCATATCCCACTCTCCACTCAAGTGTGGAGACTGTTCTGACCATTGGCTAGATCTGGGTAGGGGTTTAAAGTTTACTGCCTGCATTGTCCTTGTCTAATGCCTTAGTTTGAGCGGGACCACTTGGCCAAACTCTGCCTATCATAATGTTCTACTTGTAGGTTTCTAGGACCCACTGGATCCTTCTACATTGCTATTCTCACATGGTTCTCTCATCTAGAGTCCCAATAGGATGTCCTCCCCTCTGTCTCAGTTTCCTGGTAAGGGAAGGATTTCGTGGGACATGCCCCTTGGGCTAGTATGCAGATATAAGTGAGTATATACCATTTGAGTCTTTCTGCTTCTGGGTTAACTCACTTATTATGATCATTTCTAGCTCAATCCATTAAGTGGCCTCCAGAGGGCACTCTAGATTTTAACATTCTCCATAATCTTGAAAACATTTGCCCGTGTACTGTGAAATGGTTGAGCTTCCTTGTGTTTAGGTCTTTGGGGAACTGCCCTCCCGGGGCCTTCTCTTGGTAGCCAGTGCTCGACAGGCCAAGTCTTGTTGGGTAGGGTTGCGGGGCCCCCCAAATGTTCTCTTATCTGGGGGCTCGAAGGCTGAGTCATCTGCCATGAATGAGTCACCCATGTCACTGGCTCCGGACTTCTTCCTGGATCCCAACCTGCTCTTCTACCCCCACTGGAGAGGCAGGTCAAGAACATCCCTCCCCCCTCCCTGGCATATTCGCTCTCCTCCTACTCCCCTCCCCCAAAAGCCCAGAACCCACAACCTGGTCTCTTTCTTCACACTGGCATACCCCACCTGAACTCTCCCCTGTGGTGTCACACACCTCATCCAAGCCGACCTCTGCTCTTCCCAGCCCTCTCTGGGATGGAGCAGGAGCTAAGGGGCTTGTTAGGTTCACATTCCTTTCTCCTTACAAGACCTCTCCCAGATTGAAAAGGGATTAGGTTCCTTCTAGGCCAACCCATCTGTTAGCATTTTGCTTCAGTCTGCCTACCGGTGATGTCATCCCTTACCTGCCCTGGGGGCGTGACCCTGCCCAGGGCCCTATGAAAGGACAGACCTCCACTACTACCTGCTCTACCTTCTTCCTTTCCCTCTGTACCTCTTCTGCTCTCTCTTTGGGGTACCCTCTTCCCCCTTTTCATTCTTCCCATGCTCATTTAATAAACTCCATATAACATAATATCTGGCACCTGGTACTCTCTATCATTGCTTTAATTATTAAATATAAAATTGGTGGCCCGTACTGGGAAGGCTCTTCCAGAACTGTCTTAAGTCTATCTCGTTCTATCTAACACACTTCCCACAATAATTTCCACGTGGTACAAACATCACTCTATACCTCTATTCATTCCCTTCTAAACCCTGCGATGCTAAGCTGAGAGAAATTTCTTTCCTCTCTCCCAGGACTGGAACTCAAGGTGTCTCTCAGCCTTTCGCATGGCTTCACCTGTCCCCACCGGCGCTGCCTGTCTGTCTCCTATACTTCTTGATAAACTAAATCTCATCCCCCATCCATCTGCTCCACTGGTTGTAGACTTCTCTGGAGTTACCTCGAGCAGCTCTCCTCTGATTGGACTTCAAGTCCCCCAGACTGCGTGTATTGCCTCAGCCTCAGATGATCTACTTTGATTCCAAGGAAGGCTAATAACGCCCCATCAACTGGGCCCCTCATGGCTCCCTGCCCCTCTGGCTGTGTTCTGGCACTCTCATGCACCCCCTACCGCTGTCCCCCCCCCCGCGCGCCCCCCCTCCCCCGCCCCGTGCATCTCTATTCCTTTTGTTCCTGTGGTGCAGGCTGTGAGGAGCTGGGACTAAGCGGAGCTGCAGCATCTCTGCTTCCCTGTCTCTGCTACGTCTCTGCCACCCTGAGTTTTTCAATCAGCAGCAGTGTGCTGCTTTTCCTCTCCTTGCCTCTGGCTAAGTGACCGCTAGCTTCCTGCTGGCCCTACCCCTTCCTGTTGCAGGTATGCTGGGAGATTCAGTGTGTATACACATGTGTGGCTCCTACTCCCTGAGCCCCACCTGCCAAAGGGGGCGGGGGCTAGGGAAGTCTAGGGGCGGAGTTAACCTCCACACAGTGACCAGTGACTGACAGCTGTAACAAGTCTGTATTGTACTTTGGTTCTAAATGTTTTTTATTTCAAAGTTATAAAGGTCTATTCAAATTGACAAGATAAATGCTTTTACTTTGTCATCAGCTAACCTGGATTCAACTACAGGCTTTCTGGCTAATGGGTTTGATACAGTTTTTTAAGTTACTCTATAACGCTCTACTGTATTAACATTCACTTGTTTATAATATTAAATTTAAATCACTGTCTTAAAACATGTTTAGCCTAAAATTCTAAAGTTATTGGTCATACAAAATTGTTCTGCTCCTTTTGGACTGTACTTGTGTTATTAACGTTCCAAATTAACAGAGATAAAACCTAAAGTCTTAGTCTTTAAATATTAAGATAAACTATGAACAAAGTTGTCTATTTAAATATTCTTAAGATAGACAAGACTGGTCTCATTGCCATTTTAATTGAAAGGCTGAGTATGTGTCCTAAGGCCCAGCTAGGACTTTTTCACTGGGTGAAACCACTGCTCCCACTACTGCTGTTTCTGCTTCCACTTCCGCGTCTGCCGCTGCCACTGCCGCCCATGAAAAACAGTCCATTCCCAGTTTCTCCAGGCTCTCCTGGGATGCCCATCTGAGAATCTCAAATCCCTACGCCCACATTAAGGGCTTCTAAGCTTACATGCCTCTGCAACCAAACTTCTTGGGCAATTCCAAAACTCAACTGTTTTAATTATTGCCAGTAATCGGATAAATGGAAGGAAGTTCCCATATCCAGACCTTTTCCTTGCTCTCCCAAAAATTTCACGAATTGTCAGCGTTGTCTCAAGCCTTTTCTCTTTGCTCTCCCAAGAGTTTCAA
Organism: Acomys percivali; assembly: GCA_907169655.1. Lineage (NCBI taxonomy): Eukaryota > Metazoa > Chordata > Mammalia > Rodentia > Muridae > Acomys > Acomys percivali. The sequence continues at coordinate 140,516,018 of OU015744.1, forward strand.
ATGCACACCTAAAGGGAATATTCTCCCAACCCTACTCACTTTGTCTTCTACCCACAGATATATTCTAGTATCCTGTCAGACTGCCTACATCTGAGACATCGTCAAAGCAGCTACCCATAAGTGCTCCCGGCCAACCTCAGAAATCGTGCCAGCTGGACCTGCATTGTTCCCCCTAACTGGACCTGCATTGCCCTTCCCAGCTGCAGATGTTCTCAGACCCTGGACAGCAAATCAGCAGCCTGTTCTTCTGGAACCTGGCCAACATTTCAGCCTTTTAACCCCCTATCACGCCCTACTGTCAGCAGGAAGTAGTTAAGATGATTACTTCGCCCCTTATCCATTTACAAAAGGCTGAAATGGTGTGCTCCAGGCCCAGGACAGACAGCTCCAGGTTCCCCCAGCGCTCCTCGATCGGTCCCTATCTGCTGCAGGACATGGCTGACATAGCCTGCCCTCCACCTTAAACTTTCAGGGCAGAACTTTTCCTTCCTCTTCACCATATACGTGGACATTTGTTGCTATTGCTTTTTCTCTCTCTTTTCTCCTTTACCTACATTTAACTTTAACTTACCTTATATAAAACAATCTAACGTTCCTCATTTTTTAATTATAGGAAAAGGTAGGGATGTTAGCATTCTGCTTCAGTCTGCCTACCTATGATGTCATTGTTTCCCTGTCACGGGGATGTGACCCTGCCCAGGGCCATATAAAAGGACAGACCCTCCATGTGGTCTCTCTCTCTCTCTCTCTCTCTCTCTCTCTCTCTCTCTCTCTCTCTCTCATACCCCTTCCCCCTTTCCTTCTCCCCCCATGCTTATTTAATAAACTCCTTTACAACAGAATATCTGCTGCCTGGTACGTTGTATCTACCTTCTATCTACCTTTAAAAAAAAAAAAAAAT
>OU015744.1:140534679-140546154 GCA_907169655.1 Acomys percivali
ACACACACACACACACACACACACACACGTACAGGAGCATTCTGAGATTGTTACCATTGTCTCTATGTGAAGACTTCTAGAAACACCAAAAACAAACACATCAAGAACCCTGAAGATGTGCCAAGCAAATGCTGTGTACCTACTGATTGATTTAATCCTGCAAAGCTTTGAGTTAGGCACATTTAACTCTCATTCATGTTATAGGAGATGGAGCAGAGGCTCAGGTTAAAAAATAAGCTCTGGTCACACAACAGGCTAAGAAAGAGTCAGGTGTAGAGTAATCAATCTTGTTTGTAACACTGTATAATCCACTTCAAACCAATAGTTTTAATTAATTTAGGAATTAGTTTAATTAGTTCTTTTCCAGATTGCTGGAGTGAGGATAGAATTTTTATGTCATGAGGCATGGTCGAGCTATGGAGCATAGACAGTCTCCAGCTGCAGACCTTCCTGCCTAAGCTTGAGTCTGGGAGAACAGGCAAGTGTTACCAAGAAAGCGAGAGGAGGATGCTTTCAGTGAGACAGCTGAAAACTCTCAAGTTAGAGAAGGGACTCAAAAAACTCTAGCTGAAGCGCCTGACCACTGCACTGACTATGGCTATAAAACGATTTCCTTATTGAAACAGCTTTGGCTGCTCCCCTGCTTGCATGTGCTATTAAACTTGTCATATTAATATTTGTGGTTAATATGTTACACAAATGTAACTACAATAAAACTGATCCTGTAGGAAACCCAAAAGTAGATAAAAGTAGTTTTTAATTGATTTGGTTTCAGGTATCACTGGCTGTCCTGACACTCACTATGTAGGATTTACATTTTTATGAAAGAATTAAAAAAATTTTTTTGGCAATGATATTTCTGTTTGTTTTTTGTGGTAATGGGAATTGCAACTAGGGTCCTGTCATGTCGACCAGCACTGTATCACTGAGCTACATACACAGCCTAGCAACAGGATGTTAATATGTTCTTATGGTTAAGCCTTTTTGACACTCCTGCAAGATTTGTTTGATGTGAAACAAAAATAAAGAATTAATATAGAACCCAAAGCTCAACACGTATTCCTTGTTGCTTGTTCTTGTTCAAATACCCTTACTTCCTGTGACAGCCTTGAGTCAGCCTATATTGCCCAAGATAAAAAAAGATACATCTCATTTAGAAGTGTCCAGCATTACAGATTTAATTGAACTGGTAAGTGAGCAGGGGATGACAGGCATAGGGGATACTCTATCTAGACTTAACAGCACTGTTAACTGTCTCTGAACTCTTAAAATCTATGCTATGCATTTCTCCCTGGTACTTTCTGCTTAAAATAATTTTAGTTACTTTCTCTGTAGTGCACCTTGTTTGTACACATCTTAAGAAGATCCCTAGAATACCTAATTCATACTTTATTTTCCAAGTCAAGTCTTCAGTTAGAAAAAATATGCAATAATTGTTTCCTATATATTGACCTTGTAAACTGCATGAAGTGTGTTCTCTTTCTGTGAACTTCCCACCAAATAACCAGAAAAGTAACTGATTATACAAGTCTTTTTTCCTACAGTGGATATGCCATTTATAATACATATTAAATAGCATTTTATAAGGAAAACTAACAAATAGGTGTTCAGAAATCTTCTTAAAATTTCAGTCATTTGTAAATCAGGTTGGTTATATAGAGAGGTCTATAAATTATCCTCCATTCAAAAGTCTGTGATTTTAATCATGTTATTTTAATTGCTTGAGGCTGTAAATTTGAAATAAAATAACAAGACGTAGGTAACAACAGATGTTCTGTCAGGGCACTGGCTTCAGTGTATACTGTACATTCATCATGCTTAACTGTCTTCAACTGCAGCGGACTGACTTGCAGGAACAGGGTCTCTGCACATTCAAGGGCATCACACACAGGAAGCAGTCGGGTGGTCTTTTCAAATGGGTTTTAACAATGCGATTTACTCTGCTGATTCTGTGTCTCGATTGTAACTGTATTATTTCAAATTACATTTTATAGAAGTTACTATTAAAATACACAGTACTTATAGGTTTTCTTCCTTACTCCTTCTTTAAAAAATTTGGTCACTTATGTGTCTTTGCACATGAAAAATATCTCACCCCAGTAAAATGAATTATCTTATTTGTTAGGCTGGATTTCATTTTAAAACAACATCTGTAAAAAAAAAAAAAAAAAGAAAAAGAAAAAAGAAAGAAAAGAAAAGAAAAGAAAAGGCTGTTTTGAAAGTACTGCTCATATAATGGTTTAATTACTTTTTCTAGATAGCTGCAGATACTATGGAATCAGGATGATTACTTTTCTAAACCAAACACAATTCAGGCACAGTCCATATTATATACAATAGAGACTAATTTAACAGCTATTGAAGTAGCTTCTACATATGTTTTAGATCATTGTTGAGCATTAACATATATGAACCAAGAGATAAAAGGGGACAAGGGATGGCAGGATCATGTAATCTGAACATCCCCTCCATGAAGGCTGATGAGAACATGCGTGGGGAAGGAAGGAGAGCATTCAGGGAAGGTTAGAGACTGAAGTGGCAGTCAATACACAGATGACAAGAAATGGCGAGAGGAAGGAAGAAGGGAGGGCACAGAGGTAGAAGACGAAAGGAGGAGGAAGAAAAGGGAAGAGCAGGTAAAGAACAGGAGGAAGATGGAGAAGAGAAACCAGTGTGTATGAGGTGGGCTGGGTGGTGGTTGGTGGTGGTGGTGGGACACTGCAGAGAAACAGGACAGGGAAGTGAGACCCCAGACCTCCTTCTCAGGTGGTGCCAGACCTGTGGAGCACGGAGAAGCTGCAGAGCAGAGAGAGGTCTTCCTACCCTGCCTCAGGCTGGCTGTCAGAGAAAGTCAGACAGGAACTGGAGTGTTCTTGTTAGTGAGACCTGGGAGGGGCTTTTAGGTCTGGAAGGCTCTTGGGTTCTACAGATGTATTAATCTGGGCCGTATGGCTACTGGGTCTGTGGTTGCCAGGAAAGTGATGGCAGTTTGAGAAGCAACCAGCAAAGATCAAAAACTGCCCCAGGACACAGGCTGTTGGATGTAGAGGGCAACATTAAGAGAAAAGATGTGGGAAAGGAAAAAGAATTAGGTTTTCTGCTTTTTCACTGACATGCTTAGAAAGCTACTCTGTGATTCTGTCGCTGTGGCCTGAGCTCCAAGTCCATCAGCCTGCTTCAGGAAAGAAAGTGTAAGAGTTTCTCTTAATTGAAGGCAGAGGATAGAACGTGCCTCCGACACTGCATGGAGCTGAGCACGTGTCTTTCTTCTAAGCATCTTCCCCTAAATCTACTTATTCACGAATTTTCCTGTGAGCATAGCACCCTCCCCAAGAACAGACACGTGCTGAAATCCATACATTTTTCTGTAGATAGAAATTTCTTTCCTTTTGTCTTTTCAAAAGCTGTATTTGGACAAAGAGAAATATATGTTGTTTGAGGTCATTTCCTCATCAATATTTATAAAACTGTACTTTCTGTTCAGACTATACTAAAGTCAGTATGGGTTTGTTTTAAAGCCACAATTCTCAGTAATAATTTCTTCTACAAGACATCTGAGATTTCCTATAACACTGTCTTCATTAACCCTCGAGGGACACAGGAAAAGTGTCCTTTGCCAGTTTCCCTCATGAATCCAGCACCAATGCTGGCTCTATTATTGACATTATACCTGTTTCAGCCACCTGTGTTTTCTGTTTTAACCTCTCTTTCAAAGTCTCAGGGAATGTACTGAACCACCAACTCACTCATAATCTCTTTAAAGCAGGAAACCATTAAAAGCAACTCTAAAGGAATAGTACATTTTCTCTTGTTATACAAATTACCCCACTTTAAAAAATATGAGTGGTAAAATGAGAACCCAGTGACAAAGAAAGTTTGAAGCTGAAGCAGCCTTCTGCCCTTCGGGCGGCTTTATGAGGTCACAGTTGAGCCAATCAGAACAGCAACTTTACAAAGTCCAAAGGACAATGTCTTAGGCTTGTTTCAAGACAACATTATAGATTTACCAAGTGGCAGATGGAATGGGTGCACAATGATTAAAACTTCCTCTGCCAGCTGGTGCAGTGGCACATGCCCACTGTCTCAGTACGTTAAAGGTCGAAGCAGGAGGATTGCTGAAAGTCTGAGGCCATTGTGAGCTCCAGTGAGGTCCAGTACACTGTGTTATATATGCAGACTCTGCCTCAGAACGAAGGTTTCCTGGTCTCTCTCATTTGGCTGGAGACGTTGACTAACTGGTTCCAACATTTCTGTCCCAGTGACTTTTCTGTCTTTTACACTCACTACCTCTAGATGGATTTGGCTGCAGCTCAAGCTCAATGCTGATCAACACAGCTGCCTTTGCCTTCCTCCCTTCTTTTCATCATCACCCTTCTCTTTCTCCCACTCTTCCTCCACTTTCTCTTTGTTCCTGTTCTGCTTGTGGCAGGAGAGTGGAGACTCCAGACTGCAGCATCAAGAGTGTCATAAAAGAAGCTGTTCATATATAGGAAAGATTAACATCTCTAGCTAACAACAGGGACAAGTTTGGAAAAAATTGAATTAAATTCTGCATAATTATTACATGGAAAGGAGTCATTTTTGGGGAACTCTTGGCCTTTTGAGCACAACTTGCTCACAGAGGCACAATCAGGGACTTTATCCATTGGGGGACACGGCATACCTTATTGACAAAACTGTGAGGATATGTTAAGGCCGCAGTTGCAAGATACAGCAACTGCAAAATGAAAAGACGATACAATTTGCTTTCCTCGTAACAGGCTTAAGTTTCTATTAGTGTGGACAAGAGAGTAGCTAAAATGTAGATGAATTCCTTCTGTAGACTAAGAACAATCAGGAGCATTAGGGACTGTGAATTACAATGTGTCTCCATTACAGTGAGTAAGTTGAACTTTCTAGAAAAAAACTTCACAGTTCGATAAACTTACAAATTCCAAAAGTTCTATTCATGATCTGTGATCTTTCTTCTTCACCTTCATTCACAGCATGTTCTTTGTGTGTGGCTGGTGATTTCAATCTTTTCCCCTTAGCTAGAGAATGAAGAACTTCATTGGCATGCCCTTCTGTTATCTGCCATGCTCTGTGGCATGGTGGCCTTATTATTCTTTAGACCCAACTATGGAATAGATAGGAATATTGCTGAGTTCTTTAACTTGTGTCATTCAGCTTTAGAAGGGCAGCTTGTTCATAGATGTCCATAGTGCTTTTAGTAGGCACGGGTATGTTGTTCATTATGTTTTTCCTTTCTCAATGACATGTTCTTCTTGGAGTGCACCACATGGGAAGAAAAAAGCCACAGTTACACAGAAACACAGCAGCAGTTAGCTCTCTTCCTGCTCCCTTTCATTATGTGGAACAGAATTATTAGTTTGTTTTTAGTGGAGTACGGTGACAGGGAACAACACAGCAGTGACCTATTAGTATTCCAACCGTTTGGAGGAATTAGAATTAGAGTTTATGAAACAGAATCATGATTTAAGCCTTTAATAGCAAGACTTAGAAAGGGCAATGAAAGTCACATTAAAAAGGCATGAAATCTCTGGAGGGTTTTTGAATTTCTTCTACAGAATAATTTCCATACTATTTAACTTCCTCATCAGCAGAAATAAAGGGTTATAAACATTAGTTAAATAGCAAATCTACAGAGAAATAGAAATAGCCAGTAGTTGCAAAGTGGACGCTTATAGAAGCATCTTTGTGAGACATTCTTTGTAAGAGCAAGATTAGTATTTTTTCTGACAAAGAACTAGGTTCAAGGGGACAGGAGCTCCACAAGGAGACCAACTGATTTAAGGGACTTACAGAGACTGAAGCACCAACCAAGGACCATGCATGGACTGGACCTAGGCCCCTACACAGGTGTAGCAGATGGACAGCTCAGTCTTTATGTGGGTCCCTTGACAAGGGCAGCAGGAGCTGCCTCTGACATAGACTCTGTTGCCTGCTTTTAAATCATTTCCCTCTGGTGGGGCTGCATTGCGTGGCCTCAGTGGAAGAGGTGACCTCCGTTCTAATACAAATTGATGAGCTGGGGTGGGTTGGTGTGTGTGTGTGTGTGTGTGTGTATGTGTGTGTGTGTGTGTGTGTGTGTGTATGTGTGTGGCGGGGGTGGGGGGACACGGACTGCCCTTTTCTGAGGAGTAAGGGAAGAGGCTATAGGGGAAAGAGAAGAGGAAAGAGAGTGAGACTGGAAGGAGTGGAGGGAGGGGACTATGATCCGGATGTAAAGTGACTAAAAAAGAAGGGCCTTGGTTCATGGCAATAAATGAAAACAAATTAGGATAATAAGAAAGGCACTTGTTTTTGATGCATATATAACTAAAGCTAGGTGCATTGTCTAAATTTAGTGTTTTCCTCATGAATTGTGTATCTAAATACCTTAAATCACTTTAGAAATGGCTAGTAGTAGAAATGCTCCCTTACGTATGTTTTCTGGCAAATGTTTGTATTCTCAATCCACAGATTTCATGTAGATGACCAAGTATGCAAGTGGTGCTCTTTATACATGTTGTGTGCAGCTACGAGGCTGATTCTAATGATGTTGATAGGAGGCATAAGCAAGAAATAAATTATAAAACAAAAAAAAAATTACTTGTCATTGTTGGTATTCTGGTCAAAATGGGCTTCAACAGTAGTGGCAGTAAGCAAAATTGAGCAGTCCTGAGAAGGCACATGCTCAGGGCAGCATAGTGCGATATTTTCACGGTTGAGCAAAGTTGGTGTCTACTTTAAATCCCCCAAAGAAAACCTGAGTAACAGAATTGAACTAACACATTGAAAACTACACAAACCCCTAGACCATGTCACTTAACATTTTCAGTGTCATTTTGAGAGGGAGTGGCATAGAATTGTGTCAATCGAAGTCATGAGGAACTCTGTTATACCCAGGGTGTAGTACATGTAAACAGTTTACAACTTAGGAGAATAGGGATTTTGAGTACCATTCTTTACATTGCTGCAATGGGGACCTGGTCCTGTGAATGACATGTTTGTTCCCTTTAGAACTTTGTGTATTGAAACTTCACTCCAATAGAATGTGATTGGAGGTAAAGACTTCAGAACAAAATTGTGTTTAAAGGAGACCATACATTATGTGGGAGTGGCCTTCGTGTGAGACAGTGACAAGGTCTCACTATGTCTATATGCCTGGCCCAGAACTCATTATGCAACCCAGGCTGGCCTTGAACTTGTGACCTTCTGCCTCAGCCTTGCAAGTGCTGTGATTACCGGTGTGTACTACCACACCTTGATGGGCTAAGGCCCTTCTAAGGGAAAGAGCAGAGTTCTTCAATCCACACCCTCTCCATTTAAAGGCACCCTGAAAAGATTTCTGTAAGCTGAGGAGCAGCCCTCACCAGACACCAAATGTGCTGGCACCTCTAACCCTCAGCACTAGAAGACTATCTGCTGCATAAGCCTGAAGCCAGTAGCACTTCCGCAGGGTAGCCAGAGCTAAGACATTGTTATCTGGAAAATGTTTTTATTAAAACCTGGGTTTTATGGTCAGGTTTAGCCACACATGCCTATAATTCCCAAACATAGGAGGCTGTGGCAGGAAGTAACAAGCTTGAGGTAAGTCTAGGATAGATTGTGACCCTGTCTCAGAAAACCAAACATGGAACAAAAATCAAATCAAAACTATCATCACTACCACCAACAGGAACCCCCTCCCCCCGCCAGGCAACCCCCTGGGCTTTTACAACCTGTGACGGGATTCATCTGTAAATCATAACATATCCCAAATTTGGACTTCTTCCAGAGTTTTGTCTTCAATTGGAATGCCAACCGAGACAAATAAATGCAAATTCACTGCATTGGATGGCAGCAGAGTTCATGGAGAATTGTTGATGGACTGTGGTTCAGGCACTGAATGATGATGCTGGAAAACCAACCTCTGCAGGACGGAGGCAGCTTGTGGGTGAAGCCAGAGAGCGGGACTAAGTAGCACATACTGGCAAGGCAGGCCTATATTTCACTTTAATGTGTCTCGAGTGTACCCCATGATAACAGATGGGAGGTAAATACTTTTGATTGATGACATTTTTGCTACATTTGAAATTGGCTTTGATAATGACAGGATGCTACTCACTATTTTTCTAGCATGAGGAAGGACACACTAATAAAATTGTTGTTTTTCACTGAAGGAACTGAGGCACCCTCCTGCTATGTTCAGACTCAGCTGACAGTGTCTGACAAACCTTGTACATTGTATGTTCATATGCAATTTAACTAGATTCATAGTAATTAAATTATATATAAATGAGTGGTAATTTGTTACACATAAACAATATGAAATATTTTATGTAAATATTTAACATGGAAATATCATATAAATGACATTTTATATACATGAAGTATATAAGACATAAAGCATATATTTGTATAATTTAACTGAATATTTACAAATTAGATTTCTTCGAAGTAGTATTTTTTTTGAGCAAATGATGAAAACAACACCATAGCCAGCCAAAAATATCTGCATGCTGTATCTGAATCCTTTGTTAGTGTTTAAATAAAATTATTTCATTCTTCTGAAATGAGATGTTTCTCCTTTGGACTGGTAAAATAGTATGAAAAAGAACAAACTTAGATACCAATGGTTCTTACTATGTACTTGTTTAATTAATTAATTGTGTATGTATGTGTGCTGGGGTGCATGGAGGTACACCGTGTGCATGCAGGAGCCCTCAGATGCCAGAAGAGCACATCAGATCTCAAGGGACTGGGGCGATAGGGGGTTGTGAGCTGCCATGTGGGTTCTGAGAAATGAACCAGATCCTTGGCAAAAGCAGAAATAGCTCTTTACCAAACTGCCAGATCTCCAGGCCTAACAAAGGGTTTTTAAAGTATGAATCTCAAGGCCTGGACTGTAAGTTTGGTCAAAAGCACAGAAGAAAGAGGAGTGCTTACTAAGGCAAACCTTTTCTTCCTTTCTTCTGGAGTGTGCATGAAGCAGGCCTTGGGGAACACCTTCCTGACTCTGGGAGCTGTAACCAACTCAGCACGTGTTTGTACTGACTTACAGGATATTTGCTTTTAGATTATGTTATAGATGGCTTTTAAGACTGATCGTATTATCTTTTAAGTATGAATGAGAGAATGGTGTCAGCAGGCAGAGTCTGGAAAAAAATCTCTGGAGCTTGTGGGGCAGAAAGACGTGACGAGGGTCTCTGTGACCAACTCTGTGGAGTGAGGAGAAGGAAGCTCACTAAACACCGCCCTGCCCTGTGCTGGCCTTTACTATAATATGAATGTTTATCATGACAGAAAGTTGCTTAAATTATACTTGTTAACTTTTAAAACACAACCAAGCAAATCCAAGCAACTTGTGGTTGTTGCGTGACCTCTTAGCTATTGGTGACAGTGTTATCTTACTTTATACTCCACAAATATGTACACAAAAATTAATGTTAATCCTTAAAATTCCAAACACCCACACCCCAGTTAATGCTACAAGTCAGTTACTTAATTAGAGAACTCACAGCTCAATAGGGGCTGTTGAGCACTTTCCTTCCTTGCTTTCCAGTTCAGAAAAGTAGAGCACTGACACTACTGACACAGACACTGAAAATGCATGTGAAAAAGGGGGAAAAAAAAGTATACTTACTATTTGAAGAAACAATAAACATCTTAATTATGGTAAATTTTTATTCATGGACTACGGAAAGTATTTACTTCCTGAATGTTCTTAAACACCACTGATTGATACGCAATCAGAGAGAAATCAGCGAAGCCTTTCGGGTTCAGCTTCTAGGTCACACTCTCTCCCCATAGCCCCAATCTGCTCTGAGTATGTGCCTCCATATGTGCAAGGCTCACTTGCAGTATTGGCTATAACTCTCAGCATTCTGCATCACTCTTTCTTTGGTCATAGGTGCTGTAATGTGTCTGTCTAAGGATTTCTTTTTATTTGTCCACTGTATGGATAAATAGATTTTTATTTGTCTGTTGGACACATGAGTGACATACTGCTCTGAGCTACCTTGAATAAAGCTACCGTGAACATTTGTCTGTATTCCTGATATAGAAATATGCTTCTGACTTTTGATAAATATGAAAATATTTCAAGTGTCTATTATATGAAAATGGTATTTTCATTTTAAAAAGCAGTAAAGCTTTGATGAGGGTATGTGAGGTAGTTTTATATCAATGGACTAGAGGTTGGTAGAAATGTTTAAAGGTTAACTTGTTAGTACTTATTGAAATTAAAAAATATTTATTATCTATCCAGTCGTTCATCCTTTCCTACACTGGAAAAACCTCTAAGCTTCTGTTTCTCATGGGCAGAAAGAGGATGGCAACACATAATATGTATTTGATAGATTAATATATAATTAATGAAGGTATAGTGACCATAAACATTCATTCATGATAAATGATGGCAACATAAAAAATGTTCTCACTATTTTTATTACTATTCATGAGAATATATTCAGAAATCCTTTGTCAACTATGAACAGGATACATTATTTTAAAAATATTGTTCTAAAAATAATCGTAGCTTCATTGCTGCTGACATGACACTTTTCTACGTGTCATGTGTTACTGTAGTCAATGAGATTGTCTATACACGCATATTCTTTGGAAGACAACATAATAGCCATCCCAGAATCCATTGCATCATACAGAATAGTAGTTACCCTTTTAAGAACAGGGGTGGGTCTGCAGGCTCTAGTTCAGGTAGCTGAATAAGGATTAGCAACCTTAAAGTCCATTGGGGATGAATTTCTCTCATAATCAGCTGTAGTTCCCATCTCCTACTTCCCTAGTAACTTGAGAAGGAAAACATCTCAGTCCCCGCCCCCCTCCATATGAGCATATTATATGGAAGGATGGTGGTGTCAGGGCTTTGTTGAGGCCTATTAAGGGAAAGCTGCTTCTCGTGTCAAAAGAATGAAATCTGAATTCTACCTTTGGCCCCAGGTGGAAACAGGATCTGCCTCAAAGATTAGAACATTACGAACATTATTGTGCCCTCCGTTAAGAATTATTCCACATAGGCTGCTAATCACCTTGTTAGGAGACCCCCACAGGAAAGTGATTCAGAAAAGACATGCCTTTATATGATAGGAATAATTATTTCCCTAATGGGATAAGGTACTTATATTTCCTTAAACCCTTCCCCCAAAGCAGTGCTCATTTCTTTCCCGAGACATTGATTGAGACTCTCAAAAGAAACTTGACCTTCTTTACAGTAATTTTACCCTACATTTCTATCCCTTATCAATTGTAATCCAGCCAAATGTTGCTCACAGTGATAAGGACCACCCAGTTCTGAAAGCAAACCTTCACACTCTACCAAAGTCTCACAGATGAGTATTGTGGAAACCACCTCAAAGAATAAGTTGGAAAAGTAATCAAGGGTGAATCCCAACACCAACCTAGGGCCTCCACATGCATGCCGACCCATGTGCAGAAACATACATACAGAGAGAGAGAGAGAGAGAGAGAGAGAGAGAGAGAGAGAGAGAGAGA
>OU015744.1:140546164-140590023 GCA_907169655.1 Acomys percivali
AGAGAGAGAGAGAGAGAGAGAGAGAGAGAGAGAGAGAGAGAGAGAGACAGAGACAGAAAGAGAAAAAGAGAGAGAGAGAAATGAAAAAGGAAGAAAAAGTACATGATTTTGTCCTTTTTTCTTCTCTGTCTTTTTCTACCTGGCAGTTGCAAAGCTGCCCAAATGTACAGCTGTTACTTTTTTCTCAAACTTTAAAGAAATTCCACTTTCTTCAGAGTCCATCTTTAAATTCCTTTATTAACCATAACAATCCACAAAAGAATACCTGAAATGTCCCACAACACTATAATAGAATCAAAAAGCATTCTACTTGTCTCTTTGTGGATGTTATATAATGGAGGCAGAGAAGTCGTGCACGTCGGAATCTATACAGCTAGGTATAAATGTCCAGAGAGCGTCAGTTATGTCTCCATCTTCCAGTTTTCACAAGACAATACTTAAGCATATCAGCATATCATATATTTCTAATTCACTTTTCTTAGTTTTGAACACAAATGCAAATGTTAGTATATAAAACTGACTAGCCCAGCAATAAAGAAAAAATGCTGTGAGTTCGAGGCCAGCCTGGTCTACAAAGTGAGTCCAGGACAGCCAAGGCTACACAGAGAAACCCTCTCTTGAAAAAAACAAAAAAAAAAAAGAGTTTTTTTTTTTTTTTTTTTGTAAAAACTTTGAATTATTTACTGGAGTTGTTATTCTTTTCTACTGTTAAATATAGAAAATATAACAAAAGATTCTTTGAGAAGTCTTCTGGGACTGGCCATAGCATGTGGTTGACATTTTATTCTACACTGGGAAGACTTATGGTGAAGGAGCATGGATAGGCATGCTTTCAGGAGCATGCACATTTGGTTTCTGTGCTTCTACATTTCCTTAGGAGAAAGAACCCCTTCCCGCACAGGCCATCCAATTCATTTCATGAAACAAACACTGGGGTTCTTAAATGACATGTCTCGCCTAGGGTAGAAATGCCACAGCAGAGCCGATGTATGTGCAGGGGTAAATAAACAGGGAGGCAGCATTGGAGAGGATTTGACAGTCTGCCTCTCGGCCATACTTAGGTTCGGTATAACAAGTAACCACTGAATGTGGTCACAGGGGGATATTTGATTGGAATTGTCCCTTTTACAAGACGCAGCCACACTTCCTGCCCATAATTTAGTTCAAATAAGGCATCCCCGGTCAAAACTCTATCACAATGTATTTCATTGTCAGTATTTTCAGACTCAAATCTAAGCTTATCTACTCCATCAACCACTAAAAACCCTGAGATATGAGGACTGAAGGACTCAATGGTGTATTTGAATATGTACACTCCAAGGTATGGAATTCTGAACTTGCCAGTGCTTGGGTTATAGGAGGCCCCATAATTGACACCTAGATCATTAAACAGGATAGGACCCGGTGCTGTCATTCCGTGAGTGTGAGATACGAAAAATGCCACCATCGGAGCATATCTGTAAGATCCTTTGGAAAAATCTGTTCAAGGAAAAACATGGCATGCGTTAGTTTTCAGGTTTTTATCTAGTTTTTCTTCCTAGAGTTCTCATTTTATCTCAGTCACACAGTCTCAGCAGAAGCACAAAGCTCTCTGTCAAACTGAACAATGGCCATATGTTGGGGTGCCTGTCCCCACTGTGAGCTAGTGTGGAAACACTCAGTCTCCTGGAGCCTCAGTTTCTCCATTTAGATCAGAGTTGATTGAGGGAATAGGCAAGTCTCTTGTAGAAATGCCTACAAGGTCATTTGCATACTGTTTTGCTCTCCCTAGAGATAAAGGAATTCATAATACTGAATGGTTATTATGGGATACCAGAATGTCCTGCAGGAACAGAAGCCTCCAGGATGGAGAGACAAGTTTCTATGATAATTTTTAGAGGCGGAGACTGTAGTGAAACAAAGCCATGCTCACCAAGGAGAAGCAGGCAAAATTGAGTTTCTGTGTAATAAATGCCACAAACACTTAGGAAAGATTTAAAATGGACTAAAATGTGTTCTTGCATGCAGGAAATAAACAAGGCCTGATTTGAAATATTCTATGACCACTAAAGATAGTATATTTTAATTGCTGCACATGTTTTCTTATTTAAAAGTCAGGAGTCCTGCATTAAAATTTATTATTATTGTATGTGTAGTGTGTGTGTGTGGGGGGGGGGGTGTGCATGTGTGTGTGTTTAGGCCATAGGACAGCTTCCAGGAGTTAATTCCCCCCTTTCCCTGTGTGATGTGAGCATCAAATGCAGGTGTCAGCTGCTGCCCTCCAGGACCTGTTCTTGCTGAGTAGCCTTAGGGACAGGGGTGCTACATTCTCACAATAATTGTACAGCACTACCAATCGACAGAGGTGAGGAAAACATGAAATACAAGCTAAGAAGGCACAAATGGCCTTTCACAAACATGTCCAGCATGTGTTTGTGTGACACCGAGAGGCATGGGAAGAGAATGGTTATACCTGGTGCTATGGCATTTTCATCCTCCATCTTCACAGTGCAGGTGTCCCCCATGAAGGGGTGTCGGCAGGCGCAGATGAAGTTGGTTCCCACACTGATGCACGTGCCCCCATTCTGGCAGGGATAGCTGCTGCAGCCAGAATGTTCCTGTGCTCCTGAAAAGGAATCACAACAAAACGGGCTAATCTGTTTTTGTCTTCAATCAGAGTTGTGCTGCAGGATAGTGGAAATGCTGAATTTGAGTCCTTAGACAGAAGCCACTCACCAGGGCGGGCATGGGATTTAGTGCAGATCTCTTATCTCTGAAACTAATCAGGGTGGGCATGGGACTTTATGCAAAACCCTCAAGTATGACCCCATTTTGGGATGCAAGGATAATTTTGTGACCAAGTATATGTGAGTATATTAAACTTTTGGTTACCTTTGGAAAAGATATGACTATCCAAATACAGGACTAATTATATTTGAACTAGAAAAAAAGAAAACAAGGTTAAGGTTTCAAATCATTAGAGAAGAGAGACACCTTTTTATTTTCTTAAGGGTGTGTTATCCTTTAAGACATTTATGTGTTTGTGTGCACAACTGAGTGAATTTATGTGTGCTGTGTGTGTGAAGATCCTATTCATGCCAGCAGAGGGACTTGGATTCCCTGGGACTGGAGTTACAGGCGTTTTGAGCTGCTTGGCATGAGTGCTGCGAACAGAACCAGTGTTCTCTACAGGAGTAGTATGTGCACTTGTCTTCTGAGCCATCTTCCCGCTATACCTTTTCAACATTAAAAGAAACAAAACAAAAATATAAAAAATAAAAAACTCATATTTGATCACCTTAATTTGAAAATTAAAATATTCATGATTGACAAATTAAAGAGAACAACAATCTCAACACACAAATGTAATGACTTGTATTTATAGGTCATGAACATTTCTGACGATAACATACAATGTAAGAATATTTCCATATAAAAAAAATGGAAAAAATGATCAATGACACAAGCTGACAACTCACTGAACTAAACCATGACAACTCTGCAGGTTTGTAAACATCTTCAATATTCAAGGGGCTTTTAATAACATTTTTTCTATTTTAATTTAATTTAATATCAAAAATTAAAACACAGCTTCCTAGTCAGTGACTCACAGTATGATGCTACAAGAAGAGAAGTAACAGCAGCTAAAGAATGTGGTAGAACGTCATCACACTGAGTTTCCTGTGGGGCAGGTTGTAGTTTGTACAGTCATACAAAATACTTACTTTTGCTCGAACCTTAAGTTACAATAGCAGTTATTAACATAGTGCAAAATTATGTAAATTCAGAGAAAATGCTGGAAGAATCCTTCTGTCTTTGCCACAGTTACTGTTATGGCACCACCTTGTGGCAGTAATGTAAATTTAGAATTGACTCATTTCAAATTTTGTGATCATAGATCACTTAAATTTTGGATCCTGCATAGCCCCACTCTGGCTGGACTCACACGTGAGGAAAATTACATTTATATGAGTCTGTATTGTTCTACTCACCATAATGACATCCAGTTCCATTTAGTTTTCTACACATGAATTATTATTATTTTACAATTAAATAGACTTTCATTGTATGTGTACATAAAACATTTTTCTGTGTCGTGTGTGTGTGTGTGTGTGTGTGTGTGCGTGTGTGCGTGTGTGTGTGTGTGTGTGTGTGTGTGTGTGTGTGTGTGTGCATGTGCAGGACAGAGGCTCATGTCCAGTGTCTTCCTTGATCACTCTCCACCTTATTTTTTGACATGGGCTTTAATTAAACCCGTATCTCACTGATTTGGCAACTTGGCTGGCCCACAATCTTCATGCCTTCTCCTTCCCAATTATGAGAATACAAGCACAAGATGCTATGCCAGGATATTTACATAGGTGCTGGGGATCTGAACTCAGGTCCTCATGCTTGTATGGCGGGCACTTTATTTACTGAGTCCCATACATTGCAGACAACATATTTTTTTATGTACACAGATTTACATAAAGACACAAAAGACACAAATATATGTATACACATGCATATATATGTGTTCAACAAATGCATGTTGATATATATACAAAATACATATATAAAACCACAAATGCATACCTATAAAAACATAAAATACATACATAGAAATGCATATATACACATCCATACATATATACTTTAAACACAGATGCCCATATACACTCATGTATACAGACATATACATAGACACAAATGCACACATATACACAATAGTTGGACACACACAGTGTGATAGAGAGATATGTGAAAAAGCGCTGAGATGCAGGGTGGTTTTTAAATGTATTAACACTGAATTTTGCTAGATTAGAAGGAGATCAGAAAAGGGAACAATACAACTTCAATAGAGCAGAACCTGCAGTTGAATGGCTGGATGAAATGAGGAACCTCTACAGCTGGCTTCTAAAATCGCATGCTCTCTTTTGTTTAATAATTGTTTTGTGTATCTGTGTAGTCTCTGTTTCTAATTGTGTATTGGCAATTCATTAAAAATGTGGTCAACCTTCATGCCTATATTATTTAATGTTTTTTAAAGAGAATATATTATTATGTCCCTTGAAAATCCCAAAATAATTTTAATTTTTATGACATACTCTCTACAAGCTTCTTCTCTAATCTAGAAAAGTGTTTGAACAATTTAGGTAATATATTTCACACACACACACACACACACGTACGCATGCACACATGTACACACACACATATATAACATGCAATATTGTAAACTGACCTGAGTTTGTTGACTACTTTTGCCCCTTGAGTCATTCTTTCTAGCCTTCCACTTGCAGTTAGCTCTCCAGCTAGAACATAGCCTATTTGCTAGCTTGAAAACTACCAGCAAGTCTCCTTTGCTTGCTGAAATATGAATTTTTAAAATATATTCTATTAATTTATTCATATTACATCTCAATAGTTATCCCATCCCTTGTATCCTCCCATTCCTCCCTCCCTCCCATTGTCCCCTTTCTCCCCTCCCCTATGACTGTGACTGAGGGGGATTACCTCCCCCTGTATATGCTCATAGGGTATCAGGTCTCTTTTCGGTAGCCTGCTTTCCTTCCTCTGAGTGCCACTAGGCCTCCCCATCCATGGGGCACCAGAGATCGTGTGAAAGTCAGACCCCACTCTCCACTCAACTGTGAAGAATGTCCTGTCCATTGGCTAGATCTGGGTTGGGGTTCAAAGTTTAGCTGGGGATCACTGGCTGTGAAATATGAATTCTTGACTGCAAAGCACCAGCTCCATTTTCTTTCTATCCTCCCACCTAGCACCATGATTCGCTCCTGAGAGACTGCTCCATTAATGAGCTTTACTAGGAAGGAGTCGATTACACAATAGAGTTGCAGGATAATGAATTATTTCTGCAACTTGATCAGCTCTATAATTCTAACTTTCCCAGATGAGAAAGTCAATCCTACTTATAGACTCAGCCAGTGAAGATATCAAACCTACTCCAGGGAGAAAATAATCAAGGCACTGCGAAATGATGGCTTTCTCTCCCTTGCAATCAATTCCATTCATTTCTTCAAGATTTCTGTTTGGGGTAAGCATGGTGGTGCACACCTTTAATCCCAGCACTCAGGAGACAGAGGCAGGCAGATCGCTGTGAGTTCAAGGCAAGCCTGGTCTACAAAGAGAGTCTAGGACAGCCAAGGCTACACAGAGAAACCCTGTCTCTAAAAACGAAACAACAACAAAATATTTCTCTTTGGTGTTCATGTCTAGGTGTACACATAGCTGTCCTCTTTCTGTCCCATTACTTTCTATGATGGAGTGTCACTCTGCTCTCATTTCTTAGCATTGCAGAGCACATTGCCTACCCTTCATCTGATATTGTGTGGAGTCAACTAATCTGCAATAAGGGCCCAATTCTGTCTAGCTGAGGATCTGAATTTTATCCTCTCACTGCAGTAGTCCAAAATTCTTGTGACCATATAATTGCCTACTAGGGCTTCTGCCTTGTGCTTAATCTTATACCCAGGATGAGTCATGACATTTTGTTTCCAAGGTTTCTCTTTCATGTTTAATTCTTTGACTCAGTTGCTACTTAAGGTATTTCTGACCATCAAGTTGTGGACAGAATAATTCACATTTTAACATGTAATATCCATGAGATGTAGGACTGGACACTTTATGCCAACTGAGTCTTGATGGTAGAGATTACAGTGACAATCGCTAATTGCCCTGTCTGAAGAGATTTCACATTTCTTCCAATGCAAAATAAGTCATAGGTCTTATATAGCTTTGCATCTGTCTTAACCTTTGTCATAACAGGCCATCTATACTCTGATGTCATTGAAGGGCTGTAAATGTCTACATTAATTTATTTCAATGTGTGATTATGAGTAGTACTGACTTGCCATCTTTGGCCATAGAAACCATGCCTTGTTTCATTTTGTGTGAGTCAGCTTTGATAGAATTTCTACATTTATGTTGTTTGTTTATTCAATCAGTGCTGAAACACATCAGGACTTCCTGTCAGGTACATTGCCTCACAGACAGACAAGCATGGTTGATAACAGTACGGCAGTTGGGGTTGCATATAGCTTGCTACGACTTGACTTTCACACATCCTATGACTCACATTGTTCTCCTTTATTTATATAGTAACTTTTGAATGGTGAAGTGTTCAATCAGCAATTTGTTCTGCAACTAACACAAAAACAAACTCCAATAAAACAATTTTGTTCCCATCTCCCATCCCTGCTATTACACCTCACTCTCTTGCTAACTGGACGATATTGTATGTGTTCCCTTACAGAACTTACCACACCTGACTATAGCTGCTCATGTGTCTTTTATTCCAACAGAATGTCACACTTTATGACGTCAGGCTCACAGTTTACTCCTTAAACACATCATTATAAACCCACACAGTGTGTGACATGTACAAAATGGCAAAACATTGAAGGATGAATGAACAAGTTAATGAAAGTTTGAATTCTGGTTAGCTTCTTATCCAAATTCTGTTCACAGTTTCAAAAAGATCACATGGGGTGTGATGGAGATCATTACAATTAGTCAAGCAGTTTTACCAACTCAATATTCTGCTATCTTGTGCAAGCAGCATGGATAATCTTTCAGAGCTAATTTCCCCACATAGAATGTGACTAAAATTAATTTTCTATTGTCTTGGCATAGTTTGGGAATTTCAATTTGTTCTTGCCCCTGCATTCTGTGCTCTAATATGTACTCCAGTCTCGCTTACATCCTATTATTACATTTCGTTAAAGGTCTGTACTAATTTGAACAAATTAGAGAGCTCCTTCCATTACAGAGCACCTTGCCTTTATAAACACTTGCTGTTCATGACTATGACTGCCTGCTCCATGTGTGAGGTACATGAAGATCAACACTGACTTGAAACTTAAACTCCATCTACTTAGTTTTTCTCAGCACTTAATCAGAACTTATTGGGAATTTCATGAAATCAGAACTTATTGGGAATTTCATGACTGAACTAGCACACTGTGTTCTTTTACTTTATTGCTAATTTACTTATTCCATATGCAATAGAGTATGTAATTTATAAAACATGGTTATATATACAAGTTATTGTTATTACTTTATGATTTCATTATATACTTATTTTGGCATCAATATCTTAGTTTGTATTTCTTCATTAAGGCAGAAGTTCTCTGGGAAGGAAGAGACAGGTAGATCTCTGTGAATTCAAGGTCAGCCTGGTCTACAAAGTGAGTTCAGAACAGCCCAGGCTATGCAGTGAAACTCTGTCTGGGGAGGAAAAAGAGCTAGTAGTTCTCAAGCTGTGTGTTGTTGATCCCTTTTGGGGATTGAATGGCCCTTTCACAGGGTCACATATCAGATATCCTGCATGCCTGAAATTTACATTACAATTCATAGCTGTAGTAAAATTACAGTTATTAAGTAGCAACGAAAATAATTTTATGGTTGGGGGATCACAACAATACGAGGAACTATATTAAAGGGCCACAGATTTAGGGAGGTTGAGAAATACTGATTTAAGCAACAACATTGCAAAGGGCCAATAACTGTGATTCCCTACTCATGCCACAGTAGCGTGTCAAAGAGACTAGTTAGGGGACCTGCCCTGCTGCCCCTCGACAGCCTCACAACAACAGGTGAAAGCAGCTTGCCAGTCACTATGTAACTCTGCTCCTGAGTGGCTGCTCTCACATTCTCACTTTTCTTTCTATTTCATCCTGATTCCAGTGAGGAAATCCTTGCGCTCTCATGCTTACAGGCATATTTCAGGGTCATTTCGCTTCCCCACTGATTATGTAAGACTTATCCTTCCATTGTTCTAAGAAGAGTTCACATTCCCTTCCTGAGAAGTCTTGAAAGTGTCCAAATGTATGCTTATATTCAGTATTCAGATTTATTCTATTTACACATATTGTGCTCACTAACACACAAATGTGTAAAACTCCTCTTCTAATGTCTTTATTTCTTTTTAATAAAAATGTTAATTTTTATGATAATTTTTCTTTTATATTATATCTGTTTTTCTTGATATTTTCTTTGCTCCTCCTTTTGGTAACTCTTCAAATGTTTTAAAGAACATTTAATTATATATGCAATCATTGTCAAGTGTCACCCATGCCTCAGAAGATCTATTCTAACTTTTGATAAAAATACTCTGTTATCATAAGGGACGAACTAGAAAATTAGATGTTTCATCTGATATTACCAATATTTTCTTTAGACTCACAATGTTCAATCAAAATAATTGAAAGTGCTCTCAGCAGATACATTAAAACAGTGTCTAAAGTCCCGAGTCAAAAGAAAGATGCAAAATAAACAAGAAATGGCATGTTTTACACACTAAATTAACACCCATTAAAATTTACAAGGTAATATGGTAGCAAGAATGTATACCAAATTAAAAGGTTCCCATATAGTATGGATGTTACAGTGGGGCCCCTAAAGTTAAACCTAGATTTCCCTCGTAAGCAAGCTATGGTGCTACTGTTCATTAATGCAAGAGAAAACAATACGTAACTGTTCTGAACAGCTTTGTGTTAGTCATCTCAAAATGAAAACAACCCAAGTAATTATTCAACTGTTAAGTAACTGTACTATATAGTAGACTAACAATCAGTAGCAAAGAGTTATCAATGTAGAAACATAAATGGATTCCAACATAGTACAATAAGTGAAATAAGTCAGATTTAAAAGAATGCTTGTAGTATTTAATACCATTTACAAGGTAATATAGAAAAGAAAGCAGATCATGGTTGCCAGTGCCTACAGTGGTTTAAGATTTTTTTAAAAAAACAAAAGTATAGACTATACTTAGTTTACGTCAAGTCAACACAAACTAAAATCCCATGGGAAAAGAAAACGTCCCTACCAGATTTGTTAGTGGGCATTTTCTTGATTAATAATTGATGTGGGAGGGCTTAATCTACTATGGACAGTGCCACACCCTGGCAGTTGGTCCTGGGTAATAAATGAAAGCAAACTTAGCAACTCCCGGAATATAAGCAGCATTTCCTCATCAGCATCTACTAAGCATGCTCTTCCTGCCTCTACCCCTCTTCTGGCACACTTGGTTACTTGCATTTTCACCTGGTTTATTTTTAACCACACCAAAAATTTCAAAACAAGATTGGCCTGCTGATGTCTCTCAAGGCTAAATCAAAGAAGTTCACATTGTATTTATTGATGATGAGTTCTAAATTCAATCAGGCTTCATAACTGAAATGCCTTACAGTTAGTCATTTTATACAGAGGTCATCTTTGTCAAATACACCTTACCATAAAGTGTACTTAAAAATTCTATTTTAGGTAATGTAGAAAGTCACATAAATAAAAATTTTTCTTAAAGGAAACCATCCTTTAAAGACTTTGTAGAGGATTAACAATAGTGTCAGCCAATTGCTGTTCAAACAAACCCTTAAATGTGAAATTAAAATAAAAAAGCAAAAATCTTTGGTATCTATTTTAGTATCGTTTAGAAATAAATCAACTATTTAGCAGCTAAGCCAGAATAACTTCTTAGCATTGGTCTGATAGACACTATAGTGACTGAATGTAGGCTTTGCCTTTTACTACATCAGGTAAAGGCAGTTTGCATGAATAACTGAAGAGACTTCCCATAACTGCCAGTGGCCAGGTCATGGGAAAGTCAAACTGAAATCAGTACCTTGGCTTGCAGGACAGTTGATATAGTCTTTAAATCCTTGATGATGGAAACTCCCTGGGATATCAACTTTGACCACATGAAATGCTCAGTCATAGCCACACTCTGAAGAGCATGGGATGCAGGGAGAGAAGCAGAAGAAGACACATGAATGCCTTGCCCCATCTCTGCACTTGAGAGCTGAGGGTGGAGTCTGAGGCAGTAGATCAGGCCACTGGACAGCTGAAGGATACTTTGGCTAATCTCTCTGACTATCCCTGGTTCTTCAAAGTAGAATGGCAATACCTGTCTCGTAGGTTTTGTTGAATGAATCGGTGTTATCCAGTATATCTACAAAGCCCGGAGTTAGTGAATGGTAACAAATAACTTGTAAAATAGTATTGATGCTAGGTCTCAAAGTAAGTTATCATTCATTACTATTAAAACTGAAATGTAGATTATACTCTAAAAAGTCACATTTTGTAAATATTGCCAGCATACAAATGATCTGACAAGGTAGTTCTAGAAATGGTGCTGTTATTCCCTGGTTTTAGTTATGTAGAAGAAAATGTAACTCTGGGTTTTACTCTACAATATCAAAAGTCAAGGGACATAGTGGCATCTGTTATTTCTTGCTCTTTTGGCTAAGAGCAAGTGTAAAAGACAGAGCTGAATTCAGCCAGTGTGCTGGCTGGTATGTAGCACAACTGATAAGATGGTGCATCAGATGAAGTGTTTTATTTTATAATGACTTTATTTATTTGCTTTTATGTGTGCTCTATCTGTGTGTCTCCATGTGTGTTATGTAGTATACACATGCATTTGTGTGCTTGTGTGTATCTGAGTATATTCCTGTGAATGAGCCAGGGGATTGGTATCAGATGTCTTCCTCAATGGCTCATAATCTTATTCTCGGAGACAGGGTCTTTTCCCTGAACCCGGATATCAACATTTCTGCTAGACTTGTTGGCCAGTGAAGTCTAGGGATCCATCTGTCTCTGGTCCACTGTACTGGAGTTACAGATTTTGACAGCCATGCCTGGCCTTTTCTACAGGCTCTGGGGCTCTGCACTCAGAGCCACAGGCTTTCATAGCAATGCCTTACCCTCTAAACCATCTCTACATCTCCTCAGCATGTCTGGTTTCATTACCTTATATAGTCCTTCCTTTTCCTACCAGTTTATAGCCCACAATAGCATGGCCAGGTTAATGGATGAGCAATTGCTCACCTACTTGAAAGGATCCATTCTTTAGAAACTGAATTCCCTGAAAGTGATTTCTACACTGCACTTGAAATTAGGCCAAGGCCTCTTTGTTGTCATGGCATCATTATTGGTGCCATTGCACTGAGGTGCAATAAAGACCACTTAATGATTAACTTCGGTAGACAGGACTAAAAGATTTGATTGATGAATACATAAGTAAATAAATAGGAAATAATTTTACCAAGGCACCATCAGAAAAACAAAACTCAGAGCTGTGTTATTTCCTATCAGCCCCTTATATCAAATATCAAGCCAATCACTGAAGGAAGCACAGTCAGCAACATTTGTGGGTAGAACTGCTATCCCCATTACTCAGGTTCAAAGCTTTAGAGTATATTTCTCTCCTCCACAAATGCCTTGCATCTGGGCTGTGAATGGTGGTGCTTCTCACAGTGATACACTGCAGTACGTTTCTCCCAATGAGCCCAGTAAATTACCTAGTGCCATCTCATAATTTCAGCAGAAGAAATAGAGGCAGAGGGAGGAAATTTTTTTGTTTTGTTATGTCCTATTTTGTTTGAAGGCTACTAACTAAAGTACTTGTTGTTACAGTGAGGACCAGAATCAAGACCTGACACTTAGGTCCTCAGCCGTTCCAATGCTCCTGTCTTCTGTTGATTACATCCTCATAGTAGTTTTCAACTCGGCTTTCAGCCATCTCTTCTTACTTCTTACCGTCACTGTGTTGGTTCACATTTAGTTAGCAAGGTCCTAACTTGTGTCTTAGTGTTAGTCTGTGTGACAATGCTTGTTAGCAGTAAATCAACTTCATGGTTCTGAAGCACAATGTCACCTTACCCAAACCACTGTAAAGATATCTCACTCTTTAGAAAATGGTATCTAAGTACAGTTATTTTCAAATTCATGGATTTCTGTGGCCTACTCAAATTCAGTTCTTCAATAGTTCCTTAAGGCAGTCTTTTGGAGATATTTATTGAGAACTTACTTCGTATTGTACCCATTAAAGCCCAAATTAATTTATAGCCTTATTTATAAAACTCATTGTGTAACAAATTTCTTTAGACAGCTATATAGAGAGCTGTTTTATAGAAGAAAGTTTGATTTTTTTATGCTGTTCTGGTAAGAAAGAGTTGAAACTTGTAGACAGGGTGTCTACTCGAGTTCAGCTATGCATCTACACCTAGTTTATGTTCAACCGGATACAACAGAGTGTATCAGTCACCTTGCATTACCCTATGCTGACCAAGCTCAAAAAACTCTCTTCCATGCTCCAGCCTGGGTATACAGTAGAATCTGGTCAATATCATGTAACCTATTGCAAGAAAGAAGTTTAAAGTTGTTCTTCAATTTCTGCTTACCAGAGAGTGTAATGCTGTCCGTGTTCCGTTGTGTCCGGCCTATCAGGATGGTTGTCATGTTCACTGCTTTCTTAAGTGTGTTGGCTTTCTTCTGCAGTTTTACCTGCTTCTGAGCCTTGGAAACATTTGCCAGACTATCAGACAACAATCGGTCAACATTCCAAGTTAAATTAGATAGGGCGGCTTGAGTTTTTACTTCTACTATTGATTCTACAAGTTCGGCCAGATATTTCTGAGAACTCTGACTCTCTTTCAGAAGGCCTTTGGTCCACATGGGTATGGGAGCATTCTGTCCACAGGTACTTATAGAAGCGTTATGGCATGCCATTGAAAGCTCACGGACAGTTTTGTTAAGCAAAGAGAAACTGACTGAGAGATGGATGGATTTTGCTTCCAGTGCCTTAAATCTGGAATTTAATACCTTCAGCTGAAGACTAGTATCTTTCTCATTTGATGCCATGCCACCTTTTTTAAATGAAACATAGTAAGGTATGAGTGTGTTGGTCACTTTAGATTCAACACTTTGCAATCTGGTTTCAAACTCTTTGGCACTTTTTGTTATCGAGAGTATATTTTTTTCTAAGTAAGTCATATTTTGCTGCCATTTGCTCACCTGGGAAATGGTTTCATTAAAGATTTGATAAATCTTTTGAAAGCTTAACTGACTTAGTTTCTCATCTTTAGGAACAGCTGTAAGGGCTTTAGCAACTTGCAAAGCAAAATTATACTTCTCATTGTCATTTACCAATGTCTGAATAGAATCATTCAAGTGCTGGAACTCAGAAATAAATGTCAAAATGGTGTCCATATTTTGGTTACACTCATGAACCTTGGGATTATACGTCATTGTACTTAAGGTCTCCTTTAGCACATAGTTATCTTGAACAAAATCAATGGCATTGTTTATAACAGTCATTGTCTTATTTAGGGCATCTTCTGTTTCCAAAGTGTGGTCACTGATGCGTCTTTCAAAGGCTTCGTCATGGCTCTGCACTTCATTCCTGAGTAAGTTATGTCTTTTTGTAAGTTCTTTGGTAAGAACATTCAGGCGGTTGATGGCGACAATCAGACTTTGCAGCTCTCTGCGGGTAACTGTGGACTCCTTTGGCTCCTGGGTAGCCTGCTGTTGAAGTGATGACCTCTGCTCTAGCAAAGGCTGGAGGATCTCCATGTCATATGTCAGGTCATTCAGCTGCTCGCTCATTTTATCCACCTTGAGGTCCATGGGAAAGATGACCTCAGCCAACGTTTGGTTTAACACATGCAGATTCTCCTCTGTGTCCTTAAGCTGAAATTTAAAGTCATGTCTGCATTTAGACAGCATCTCTTCACATTCTCCCCTGACTGATTCTTTCTCCATCTCCAAAAGGATGGTGAGGTTGCTGAGCTTGCTCTCTTGGATGTGCAAATCACTGAGCATCTGCAGCAGCATCAGACCTTGCTTGCTTGCTGTCTCATGTAGCACAGATATATACTTAGTGACATTACTGCTGCCCAGTTCCTCGGTGACAACATTCTCTGTTCCTGATGCTTGTTGAACTGATAAGAGCTGAGTATGTGCTTCCTGCATTTTAGAGAGAGTTTCATTGAGGGATTGGTGGTACCGAACAAGCTGTGAGTGCTCCTGTCCTAGAGCTCCTTCCAAATGAGCTTGCTTTGCTTCCAGCTCCTTGACAGGTTTCTCGCAGGTCAAGGTCATTTCCTGCCTGATATTTGTGATGCTATTCTTTAGATCAGTGATGTCCTTCCATGTGGGCTGTTTTTCTTGCATTAAGGCAGACTTGTGCTGTGCTGTTACTGAAGCCAAGGACTGGTTCACTTGTAGAACTGCCTGCCTGGTACTTTCCAGGTCCTCTGATAGGCTTGACACAGTCTTGAAGAGCTGGGCGGTGGTCTCCTGTATGTCATCTTGGAAGACTTTCAACTGTTCTTTTACTATATTCCTTAGCAGATCATTGATGCTTTTTGATTTTAGAGCTACCGACAAGATAATAAAAAGTAAAAATAAATAATATTTAATCAAAAGACGTATCTCTAAAGAGTTAAAGTTTTAAGACCAAATACTAACTTACATATATGAATGAAAATAATTCTACCTTGTATTCACTTGTATACATTTGAAAAAGTTGTTAGGATTCTTAAGGCATAAACACATATTGACAGATAAATCTGACAGGAAAAATAAATTACCATGAAGAACAAATTAACACCATAAACCAATGGTTTTATAGGCAAAAGGGAAAAAAAGAACTGCTATTGACTGCAGTGACAGACATCACTCTACAGTAATCCTAGGTCTAGTTGTGAATGAGAATAAATGGTGCTGGGCTTTGTTTGAGTCAATACCTGTCATTAGAATATGACTATAGTCAAATGTCTAGTAATGAGGTGTAGTGCTTCCATTGTAAACTCATGAATGCTAATAAATCGCAGAGAAAAACCAGTTGAAGGAAAATATTGATGGCTTACAATAACAAGTACTGAAATTAATAATTTTTACAAAATGAGTGAGACTCATATTAAAATAGAAATGTAAGGTATATTTATAACATGACATTAACTTTTACCATAAAAGGAAGATGAAATGACCATAGGATAGTGTTTTCAACATTTGGAAACACTGAGGTTGTATGAAGCGATAGATAGATAGATAGATAGATAGATAGATAGATAGATAGATAGATGGGGTTGGGGAAAGAAAAAGGATGGGGAAAGAAAATGGCTTGGGTTATTCCAACTGACTTAAGTAGAAAGTAAATATTTGAAAAGTTTAAAACAAAACAAATAAACAAATCAAATCAAAACAAAACAAAAAACAGTAGCTCATAAAGAAACAATAGGAAAAATAAAATACGTACTTATAAAGTCTGCCTATAAAGATTTACAAATAAAAGAGATATTCATTAAAATTTACCTCCAAAAAAAGCACAATGATCATAATATGAGATTCAGGCAGCAAAGGAATTTTAAAAAGAAAATTCTGCACAATAGGCTGTCAATAACTACAGAAGGTGTAGCTATCATGTAGCCAGTACACAAAGTTGGTGAATGGGTTGCATGGCCACATGTTTTTAAAAGTACTTAGCACACATGAATATTTACATAAAAAGTATGGTAAACCAGACATTTTAGAAGAAGAAAATGTCTTCCTTGAACATCTTATTAATTATTTTGCTACCAAAAAAACTTATAAACTGTATTTCTGGAAATATTTCTCCAAAGATTTTGGTTGCTAAATACAGTCAATCAGAAAGGAATAAAAATATAAAAACCATGAAATATTCACTAATACATGTCAGAAAACTATGAAGAAATAATAAATTAGAAAAATTGAAGAGCCACAATAGAGAGAAATGATAGAAAAACAGTTTCACTTTCTTTTCATTTACTAACAAGCCATAAGTGTTGGCTAGAATTTGCCAGTTACACATTTATTTAAGGACTATTTTGTGAATACATTTGTATATTCTATATAGATAGCAAAATCTGACAACTTAAAATGTAAGGCAGTTTTAAGGCACTATTCTATGGTACAAAGATGCCTGTACATTCTACAGAATTATTTAGCTATTTCCTGTTGAAATAATTTCTAATTCTCACAGCTCCCAAAACTTGATAATGTACAATCAAATATATGACTCTCTGAGGATTAGTTCTTTAAATCTGTAACTTCATATTAGGCACCCACAGTGCTTTGAAGATTGATGAGGAAAAATAAATTTTAAGTGTTATTTCTTGGTATCATGCAGGAGGAACAGCAAAGCAACTTTAGAACTCATGGAATGTGGTCCACTGGTTAGCACAACTACCATGGGGTGCCTGACAGACTTCCTCGCTGTTGTGGAGTTTTGCTCTGCCTGTTGTCTTAATGTCACCCTGTCCCTTATAATCTGTGAAAACTCTAAGGGGCTTCCAGCCCCTCACCAGGCAGTATCACTGGCACTTAGAATAGTAGTGAGTGATCTTGTTCAAGCATTGCTGCTGGAGCAGATTAATGATTCAATCACTACACGTGGAAAGAACTCAGAGATATAGATTTATAGCAATGATTGCCCCTACCCCCTTAGGAAGAACTTGAAAAGTAGATTGTTAGCAAAGTTAGGTTAAGATCTTTCCATTAGTGGCTTTGATGTAGAAAATCTTAAGGTACCATTTGAAGTTCAGAAAGATACTCTTAATGAGGGATATTCTGGGCTCAGGGAAGAAGAACAATGGTAGGCCTGTATCATTGGCTGACATGACTCTCCTGCTAACGTAGAGATGGTAACCAAGATGGTGATCAATTTCTTGAACCCATTTTTACCCTTAGCTTCCTGATATAATTGAATACAAAATTGTTAATGAATGGATGTGTACCCTGAGGATTTAAAGTAGAAATGACTGATTTTTTTATATTTAAAAGTTTAGATTTGTTATTCTTTTAAGATTGTTTTTATAAAATTGCCTTTTAAGATAAATAATAAAATGATTGATCCTTTCTTTATACCAGCAAATTGCAGTCTGCCAGTAAGAGAAACTGGCTGAGAAAATGAACTTGCTTGCTTACATTTGTTAATCTATAACAATTTGCTTAGTTACAAATATATGTGGTTATTGAGAACAATTTGATTTTCATATATAATACATAAAGCATGTGATAATGTGAGGGTATTGGGGAACACATTTTCATATACTCATTGTAATAATTCACTAGAAAAAATAGCATGTAACCACATTGTAATTTTCTTTTTGCTGGGATATATAAGCTCTGGGAGAAAAAAATAAAATTGTTGCAGCTTTGTTCCATCAACCAAGTGTGTGTGTGTGTGTGTGTGTGTGTGTGTGTGTGTGTGTGTGTGTATGTATGTATGTATGATGTATTATGTATTTATCTTTGTATGTGTGTGCTTCTCACCAGCCATAGGGAGTACTTTGCTGATTCCAATGAATCAAGCTTCATTCCATCAGAGAAAAGGTTGCTGAGTGATCAACCACTTACTCCCCACCCTGCCTCAGTTTACCCTGACCTATGGAAGCTGGCCTTTAACTCCTTATTGAATTATCTAGCTGCAAAAATTGCTGATAGTGCTTAATTTCAAATACCAAAAATGACATGACCTGGAGGTGAGAGTATGATTGACAAGCTAGGAACACTGTGCATAGACAAGGTCAGTATGGAATTTACTGAAGGACGTTAGGACGAGACCGAAACATAGTTGGCTCCTTAGCTTTCATTCTTTAGGATATCACTGAGGTGAATCCCAGAGGAAATCTCAAAACCATAGCACTGTTTGGAAAGACACCAACCCAAACATTACCTCAAAATCATGTTTCCTTATAACATTTTTTTTTCCATCTGAATTTCTACGACTCCTTGGTAAGAAAACATTTGCCTAAGTTTCTGAATTTGCAAAAACATGTCACCATCTTCCTGTTAATACTTGTGTGAGATAGCTCTCCAAACTCTACTTGTTTCATGTAACTTAGATATCATTGTTATTGTTGTTGTTATTAATATTCAATCCTTTAAAAGTTTTAGATTACAATATAGTTACATTTCTCCTTTTTATGTGTTTCCTTGTGCAGCACCACAGGCACTCTTTTCTAACTTCTGTGACAAACTTGGGGGCTCATTCTACCTATACATCTAAATACAACACTGTACCTAGGTATCAAATACCCATCCAGTGAGCATATGAAAATATATCTCAATGCACAATTTCCAATTATTTTGAAGTTATATTTTAAAAAATTACATTCTTAAAAATAATCCATTTCTTTGCTATCCAACCTAAAGCAAATATCTTAGATGACAGGAGGAGAAAACGTCAAGAGGTAATTTGTTTTTGTGTCCTAACTGAATGAATTTTATATTTTATTTATTTTTACCTTTTAGAATAGACTGAAAGTCTCTGCCATTGTCTCCGTTGAGTTTCTCTTCTAGGGAGAGATATGCATTCTTCATGTCATTCGCAGCCAGAGAAACGTCGTCAATCTTCTTCTGCAGAAGCAAAAGCTTCCTCTCCTGCTGGCTCATTTGCTCTGCCATTTTTTGAATCACACCTGCATATAGGAGAGAGAGTCAGGACCATTTAAAAGCATAGGCTTAAAACATGTCAAAATTTATGTTGTATGAGGATTTATACAACATAGATTATATAGATTATAGATTATAATAGATCACAGATGCTTATAGATTTAGAAATATAGGCTACATTTCAGTGGCAACTTCAGGAGATACATTTACAAAAGTATTATAATATTTTTAATTTTTATATTTTAAAATTTTTATAATTTGTCTTATTAAAAAAATCTTAGACTTGTCATAGCATTCTGAATGAGTAAAAGTATTGAGTGCTGCTAGGCATGGTGGAACACGCCTTTAATCCCAGTACTTGGGAGGCAGAGGCAGGTGGATCACTCTGAGTTCGAGGCCAGCCTGGTCTACAAAGCAAGTCCAAGACAGTCAAGGCTATTTAGAGAAAGCCTGTCTTGAAACAAGAACAAACAAACAAACGGTATTGAGGGGCGGAAAGCCAAAGTAATGAGCTTGTCATCATCCAGCTAATAGCTCATTTCTACTATTAAACCATGTCCCAGCTTTCAATGTATGTGGTTTTACATATGCATGGCATTGTAGCTATCCAAGTGTTTCAATGCTGACTGAAACATCCCTCAATGAGAAGCAGATGCCAATTTAGAGGGAG
This sequence comes from Acomys percivali, assembly GCA_907169655.1. NCBI lineage: Eukaryota > Metazoa > Chordata > Mammalia > Rodentia > Muridae > Acomys > Acomys percivali. The sequence continues at coordinate 140,566,014 of OU015744.1, forward strand.
TCACTGTGGACAACAATATTTACTACCTTACCTATGCATTGTACTGATTCAAAGACTTGCCAATGTTTTACTGAGTCACAATACAAATTAAAGAACAATTTCTGGGTACATTACCCTAATTCACTTTTTAAAATTAATTATTTGAATTATCATCCAAAATAACAGATTTCATTATGGCATTTCCTACATGTTTATCATCATTCTTCATTCATATTCAACATTCATTATCTGCTTTCTTGTCATCATTCTCCTTCAAGTTCTCTCCTTCCTCCTCCCAAATGAGTTCCCCTACTGTCATGCTTTCTGATATACATGTCATATATGATATTTTCTGACATATCATATGATTATATATATAGTGCCAGATAAATATGTATATATCAGAAGGCAAGACAGTAATAACTTTTCTGTAATATGTATATGATATATACATCATCTCTATATTTACACATAAACCCTATATGTGAATATAGACAAATCTAGATTTCACATCTGAGAGAAAACATGATGTTTGTCTTTCTAAGTCTGGTTTATTGCTCTTAACATGATGATCTCTTGCATTTTTTTAAATGAGGTCCCTTTAAATCTCAATTCTCAAATGAATGCCTGTTTACCAGAATCCATGCCAAACATAGTCTTAAAGAGGTGCTATATGCATTATCTGACCTTGTTTTGGGGTTAAAGTTAAGCCTAAAATGGCAAAGTATTGAATTAGCATAGAAAACATGCCTCAGGCTAACTTTTCATCAACACAAGGTCTTAGGCATAAATAACCCTTTTCCCAAATTATTAGCACCCATTTGGGGTCTTTTACTAGCCAAAACAGCCTTCCCAGCTGCCTTAACAGAGTCAAATTGCTCCTCAACATCAAAATTCTTCAATGATTGAACTGTTTGTAAAACAAAAGCTGAGTTTGTTTTTGGGAAACCGTTCTGTTTCCCTTGATGTGTGATGGCAGCATTTTCATAATCCAAACAATTTTCAAAACAGAACAGGACTGAGAAGTGTGTTTGTCCATCACCACTGATATGGTGTTGGCAATAACTTTGTTGAAGGTGACAGTGATCACAGTCTGAGACCTGGGTCGCCACAGTCTTGCTTCTGTTGCTGGGCTGTTCCTTGGTCAACAGCTGTGTGACTTTCAGCCTGGTTACTGTGTGCCAGTTGCTGCTGTTCTTCGGCTAGACAGAAGGAGAGAGAGGATAAAGTGTTAGCATTGGAAGGGCCTCCTGTTTCCCAACTTTCAGTGATAACTGGGCTGACGCTCATTTTCCCGTGTACTGAGGCTTGATGATGAGGTGCACTGCAGAGCGAACTGCTCTGCCGCATCCGTGGGGCAGTGAAATGCCACATGCAAGTTAAGGCACTAACCCCCCCCCCACTCCAAATTCAGAATTCATGTGGGAGAGAGGTGACAGATGCAGCCTATGACACTGCGTGGAATTTACAATCCATTATGGTAAAAGCGACAACAGCCTTTTAAGTGAACTGATTTCTCAATAACGTATTTCTGGTGATTGCTGGAAGAAGTGAAAGCTGCACGAACCCAAATCAGCTATTTAATTAATAGTGCCATTTAAATACGTTGCTTTAAGATTTAAAAATAATACATCTAATAAACTAATAGTGTAATTAAACAATTACAGGCATATCTCCAAGGTGATTACCCCATAACATCAGTGAAATTCCATCAAAACAGAAACAGTTGTATCTATTTTTAAGAAATCCTATTTCTTACAAGCTCAATATTTAAAATATTTATATATTTCTCTGGGAAAACAGTTTTGAGAGAGTCATTTGAAATATTCAGCACCTCAAATAATACATCTTTAATTTACATATTCTGAACGAACAGATCTATTCATTGATGATTGCACACAGACATATGAAAATACACATTAGATGTCTAGCTGGATTGCTATCCCTATGAAATTCTACAACAATGAAACTGCACTTGTGCATGCTAATGACCCCCTGATGCACATGTGGCTATGCGGACAATCTTTAAGTTTTCCCATTCCCTAAAACATGCCCAATATTTGCCATGAATTTGGAATTGTCTCCATTGTTATGTTCAATTTTTGCAATAATGTTCTTCAAGGCTGTGGGCTAAATCAATGAATTTCTACTTGTGTACAGTTTGTATTGACATCCCCTCCCACCATAACTGATTAGTTATTTAGTAGAAAAAAGGGATGTAAAGCATGGAGAGAAATACAGTGATTTGGGAATTAGGATAAGGAGGGGAAAGATTACTCTCCTGTTATGCCCCAGCAATAAGGTTCTAAATTCAAATTGATTCATGCAAAAGTATCTATGAAATAACTGGGTAACTCTCCTGCCACTCCTCTATGTGTGGGATAATAAGGCATGTTCTTGCCAATTGCATCTCTGTCCACTCCAGCATATTGCTAAAGAGTAAATTAATGGTTAGCCAATTGTAGTCTCTGCAGAAACCATGAAAACATTCCCCGGGAAAATGAGAACCTGCAGCTTCAGAACCCCACCCTGATTTAAAGAACTCTGGGACAGTAATCTCTCTTTTACCAAGCTGGTCACATGATTCTAATGCATGTTAAATCTTCCAAACCACTGAATTAAAGTCCTCTGCAAGCCAACTGTACCACACAGCCTGTTTTACTGAGCAGGGAGGGCTCGGACCATAAACCATAAATACTGACAGCAGAGCAAACAAATGGGAGTAACAGGGTAACAATGTCCCTTCCCTACTGCTCACTTTCTGGAGCTAGACCATAGAGAGGAAAAGGCAGTAGTGCATTTAGAAGTGAGTAAGGAAGCCAGGTGACATTGTAATCCAACTATGGTTTCATTAAAAATAAAAAGGACTAAAATAAATAAATAAATAAATAAATAAATAAATAAATAAATAAATAGGAGTGAGGCTATGTATCTGGAAGTAAAGCAGGTTCAGAGTGGCCTGGGCCATGGCAGTGTGACCCGAGCTAATTGCCATGGGACTTTCTCACTTTGTTTTTTATACATACCATGCATCTTTGTTACTTTCTACCATTTAAGAGTACTGTTAGTTTTTTTCTTTGTTTGTTTAATTGCACTACAGATAAAAACTAGATGTCCCCACTGACTTGGAAATACTAAAATATCCCTGCTTTTCACACTCCCAGGATCCTGGGTCATTAGACACCTGGGCAACTGGGCACATGTGTATTTAAATTTTTTGAAGTCTTTAGGTGATTTTGATTAATGGCTCTGGTTAAGAGCCACTACTTTAGGAAAGAATTGATAGCCAGAATCTGGAAACTAGCTAGATGTCATTCAACCAAAGAATGGGTAAAGAAACTGTGGTACATTTACACAATGGAATACTACTCAGCTATTAAAAACAAGGAAATCATCTGGGTGTGCTGGTGCGCACCTTTAATCCCAGACTCAGGAGACAGAGTCAGGCAGATCGCTGTGAGTTTGAGGGCAGCCTGGTCTACAAAGCGAGTCCAGGTCAGCCGAGGCTAACACAGAGAGACCCTATCTCAAAAAAACAAAACAAAACAAACAACAACAAAAGACAAAACAACAAACAAACAAAACAAATGAAATCTTGAAATTTGCAGGCAAATGGATGGAACTAGAAATAATCATCCTGAGTGAGATAACCCAGACTCAGATAGACTATTATAAGTGGATATTAGCCCAACATAGATGTCCTCTGAGAGACTCCACCAAGCGGGGGATTGAGACAGATGCTGGGACTCACTACTGGACTCCAGGTGAGAGTGGTTTGCAAGAATGAGAGGATACAAGGACTCAGAGGATACAAGAAGACCGTCAGGACTGGCAGAACTAGACCCAATGGGGGCTGCACAAACTCCTGTACCAACCAGGACAATGCTTGCAGTAAACCTAGACCTCTTATTCAGATCTTGCCAATGGACAGCTCATTCTCCACGGTTGTGGGTAGAGCGGGGAGCGCCTTTGACATGAACTCTGGTGCCCTCAAGTTGACCACTTCCTCTTGGTGTGGAGGCCTGGTGGCACTCAGAAGAAAGGGAAGCAGGCTATCCAGATGAGACCTGATCGACTGTGGTCAAATGGTGGGGCAGGAGGTTCCCTCTGTCAGACATCTAGCAGAGGGGAACAGGGTGAAAGGGGGAGGGGGTGGGAATGGGAAGATACAAGCGAGGGGATAACAATCGGGATGTAATCTGAATAAATTATTAAAAAATAAAAATTAAAAAATTAAAAGAACTGATTTTCTAAATCAAATAAAATGTATTGTTACAAGACAGAAACACTTTCTATTTTCACAGTAAAACTGAAATACAAAAGTCTTCATAGATCTTTAAATACGGTCCCAGTTATGACCAGAACACTTTTTTAAAGGTATGATTTATTATGAGTCTAACGAGTGAAAATCATGTGTCCATCAATGCATAAAGATGTGGGCCATTATAGAAAGTGGCATTTGCGGGCCCTGCTCACGACCTCTTCGTTCCTTCATGCACACGTTCTCCCTGCGGCTAAGGCAGTAAGGCCCAGCAAATGGCTTGCAGAACATGAAAGATGCTTTTGTTGTCCCCCCCCCCCCCAGCTGTCACGTCTAGAAGCTACTGATTGTTCAACCTTAGACTCTGATGCTAGGCTGTCAGTCTTCGTTCCTAGCCAGCCGTACACGTGCTCCCCACCCCAGGTTCTAGTGGGGATAAAGCGATACGGCTTATTAATTGTCAAAATATTGACAATTATGAACCACATCTTTCAAAAAACACATAATAATATCATATAATAATGACATAATTCATCTTAAAACTGGGATTTTAACTTATTTCAAGTTAATTGTGTATATGTGATAAAGAATAAAGCATATATTAGTAAGCATATGAGATGAATGAAATTCCTATCCCAGGACCATTTAAAAATATTTCCTATGTCATATAGTATAATAACAATTCTAAAGTAGAGATATCGTGGGCAAATCAATTTTATGCTACTATTCTTTCTGAAATAAATATCTAATGAAATGAAAAATAATGTTTAGGAAACCAACAGTCAATTAAATAAAAATTTAAATTTTATTAGTGAAATAAATATCTTTTATACATAACTATTTTTTATAAGTTAACTAAAATGTGAATATCATGAATTTGACTGAAGTTAATAGCTTTATCTCAGAAAACTGGAAGGTAAAACATCTTTAATATTATTAATTGTCATATATAGTAACACTCAAGAAAAAATTTTCTGTGAATTATGATTGTGAAAATGTAGCCAAGCCAGGTGATTGACAGCTGTAATTCCAATGCTTGAAAGGATGCTTAGAGTTACAGGCCAGCCTGGGCTAAAGAGAAACTCTGTCACTAACAACAACAACAACAACAACAACAACAACAACAACAACAAAACAAAAAACCCACCACTGTTGGAAAACAAAGAACAATCGAGCAATACAACAAGAGTAAGAAAATCAGCCTGGAAATGCAAGCACAGCTTCAGATATGGTCCTGCTGCCAACAGTCACCATATTCAGACATCTCCGATGGAGACAAGGTGAATACGGTGTCTGTCACCAAGCATCTAGGTTGTGCCAGTGTTCAAGTATGAACACTGAATTTCCTATAATGTAGCAAATTCATGACAGTCTAAATACAGAAGAGGGACAGAAAGCCAGAAAGAGCTTGTGTTACAGGTTCAAACATGAAACACTGCAAGAATGTTTAAACTTCAGAAGTACCTGCTGGAACCAAGGCTAAGAAGCCATTTTAAAATCATTTTTCTCATAAAAAATTTCACATATATGTGATGTGAAAACACCTATATTTGAAACAGATGCTATTTGAAACATGTTATTTGAAATATTTATACATGTATTATTTGAAACCAAATATAATATGATCAGTTTCTTGAGAAAAAATAAGTAGATCTTTTAAAATAAATGGAATGTGTGTGTGACAAAACTATAAAATTAAAAATGCTCCTTCATTTAAGTTGCCCCAACTATAACCAAATGGTGCTTACACAGCTTTCAAATACAGGTACCTACATTTCGAATTGTTCTAGGAATTTTCATGATGTAGCTGGTAAGGATGAGGGACAACATTTAAAAAGCACATAGCTTTTACAGATCACAAACATGAATATGATCACTTCTCTTTCATATAGCCCAGCAGAGCAGGACATCAAGAGCACTGATGTTAATAGACATTACAAATGTGCACAGACCTTGTGAAACCAAATAGCTCTGGATCTGAGTGGGAACTCTTCAGAGAAATCCATAACAGTCTCCTATGTTTGATGATTTCTCTGAAAGTGACTATTTGTGTCACTTTGTCAACCATGACCAGTGAAAAAGCATGCAGTAACCAGGAGGCATCAGCAAGTCATTAGGGATTAATAGAGTATGAGTGGCTTATGTTTATGACTTCTGTGACTTGGCACGTGGCTAATTTATTATGACTAATATATATGTTAATTTAAGAAAATAAGTAATGCTTTTTCCCAGTCTGGAGGCTGCTGTTTGGTTCTGTTGACAGGGTCCTTTACCTTACAGAAGCTTTTCAGTTTCATGAGGTTTCCATTTAGTAATTGTTGACCTTAGAGCCTGAAGTATTGGCCTTCTGTTTAGGAAGTTGTCTCCTGTGCCAATGAGTCCAAGGCTCTTCCCTACTTTTTCGTCTAACAGATTTAGTGTGTCTGGTTTTATGTTGAGGTCTTGAATCCACTTGGAATATGGATCTATTTTCATTTTTCTACTTGTAGGTAGCTCATTCCCCAAGGCTACCGGGAGGGGGGTGGGCAGCGAGCAGGGACTGCCTCTCACAAGAACCCTGTTGCCCGGGATTTGATCACTTCCCCTTGGCGGGGAGGCCTTGAATGCACATAGAGGAAGGGGATGCAGGCTATCCAGATGAGACCTGATAGGCTGTGGTCAGACAGTGGTGGGGATGGGACCCCCATCAGGGGTCCAGGGTAGGGGAATAGGGTGGAAGAGGGAAGGAGGGTGGGAAGGGGGAGATAAAAGCAAGGGGATAACAATTGGGATATAAGATAAATACATTATAATAAATATAAAAAAGAAAATCTGTAATGCATTCTTACTACAGTCTATCTATTTATATTACTGAAATCATGGGAAAATGGTTGAAAGTTACTGTTGTCCCTTCCTGTAGCTCTTACATTCACAGTCTCAAAATATGTCACTAAAGCTGTTGTTTAAAGACTCAAGCTTTGTTTCAAACACTGTTATTGCATTCTAATGAAATCAAGCCTGGCCATTTTATTTCTTATAAAGTATGGCATGCCATATATTTTAATGTGAAGGTTATAGCATTTCACTTAGCATCTTTCTAGCATTGGGAAGCTTAGAGACATATTTGATACAAACACTACATAATAATGCATGCACACTGTCTTCATCACTACTACAGCCAAGGCAACTCTCACAAAAAAGAGAGTGTTTAACTGGGGGCCTGCTTACAGTTTCTGGGGTTAGTCTGTCATCATGGCGGGAACCATGGTGGCACATATGGTGCTGGAGAAGCAGCTGAGAACTCTACATCCACCAGTGGGGTGGGGTGGGGGTGGGGACTGGGCCTGGTGTCTCACTGACAGGTTTCATCCAACAAGCCCACGCCTCCTAATCTTCTAATTCTTTCAAACACTTCCACTCCCTGGTGACTAAACATACAAATATATGGGCTTATCAGGGCTCTTATTATTTAGACTGGACATACACTCTATATGGATCAAGGATTTTCTCTAGCATCATAGTTGCCCCATGTACTAACCAGTTTAGACCAACCCTGTATCTTCAGGTGGTAAGAAGCCCAGCTATGAGGTAAAGTGAGGAACAGAAAGGAAGATGGCGCTGAACACCAAAGTCTAATTTTCTATTAGCCTTAGAGTAAAAAGGCATAAAATAACATTCATGAACCCTTAAAAAAAGATTTTTTTTTTTTTTTTTTTTATAAACACAAAACAGAGAAATAGACGATAGCGAGCTAGAGAAGTCAGAAGTCTGGAAACAGGAACTGAGAAGCACAAGGACATATTTCAGTTAATGACAAGTGGAAGAGAAAAAGAAATCAGTGAGCGCTGGTGAGGTGGCTCTGCCTGCAGGCTCTTGCCCAAGCTTGACCATGGGGCACCTTACCTCAAACCCCAGCTTCTTACCACACTCTACTCTTTGATGATTAAGACATATATGGTGGAGAATTGAACCCTTTTTTCACAGTTTGGTGAAGTTTTAAGAAGACTGCTAAGAATGAAAAATACAATTGAGCGATAAATTTCAAATGTTCTTATGCATGTGTGTGCCCGTATAAACTAGGTGAGAAAATTGTCCTACAAATTGCAGGGCATTTAACACCACACAAAGGTCCTTGGGACCTTGTATTTAAAATGTAAATTCAAGCAGTTTTATAAATTGTTGAATATTCTCACATTTGAAAAAATAAAATATTTGGCACATGTTTATGGTGTATAATGAGGTCAACTTATTCCATATCTGTACATATCTTTTCAGTAGTCATAAAATCTGTGGTAGATATTTTAAAATGTAATTTTATGTACTTTTTTTCTTTTCAGAAAACCTGTGTAGGCTCTAATGTTTAGCAGATTTGCAAAAGGATCCTCTCTAATCTAACACCAATTGAACATAAATTGCTTTCTTTTATTATGGAATAGCAAACCGTTATTTCCTTGTCTCACTTCAGAATATTTTAGAGACATCTACTGGAGAGGTATGTAATTGCAAATTTTATCTCATGGGCTTAAGTAGAGTGTTACTACAGACATTAAAACAATTGTCTCTAATAGGGCATTGCAAAATAAGATATGTATCCTCTTAAAGGGAAAGATGAAATATTTGTGACCATTACCTGAAGCCATAACAAAGTGAAAACTATTGCTTTGATGCTTGACCTAATCTTGCTCTCCCCCTCCCTCCCTCCCTCCCTCTCTCTCTCTCCTTCCTTCCTTCTTTAATTCTTTCTTTTTTTCTCTTCCAAAGTTCCAGCCACAAAACATAAAAATTCCTTTTGATATTATTCTATTTTAGTAGGTACACTACAACTAGAACCCAAGTGTTCTGATTATTTGTGCTCAGGTACATGCCCAGCAGATGAGCACACTGGAATAGGAGGCAGGAAGAAACATCCACAGGATTGATGAGCAGCATCTCTTGCCAACAGCCAGCAAATGGATTTCAGAAAGAAGCAGAAGAAGAGCTGGGAAGAGGTGGATACATTTGGGGAAGGATAAGGAGAACACTCCAGCTGCCAACAGACTTTCTGATATTTATCACGTGTTTTGTTCACCATACCATTTCTTTGCTGTAATCAGATTCAAAGGAAATCATCATGTTTACAGAATGAAATTAATTTTGTTTCTGGAGATGAAACTAATTTGGGAAGCAGAGATTTATGAAATGTGTGTGGCATTTTACACATTTTCTATGAATAAATAATCCCATGATACTTCGAGGGACGAGGCCTGAAATAATTGCTATTGTACCTACACAATCAGTACCTACATAAACAGACTCTAGAGGTCTCAGCAGAGTTTTAAAGAATGGATCAACCAGACAGATCATTCTTGCTCTGAGGCAGCCTGCCACACGGAACCTCAAAGGTGGTGCTGACAACCTCTATATTCTTGTGGGGACAGTTTGATCCACTGTATAAGAATGAAAAGCTGACGGCATATTTATTAAGTACAATGGGTTGAGGGACAGCTAGAGATGCCATTAGGTAAGTATCAGAATGGAAAAATGCAAAGGACAAAGTAAACCAGGACAGAACTAATGAACAACAGTTCAGGGACTACATGAGGCAGTGGCTCTTGATGCTGCCAGTATCAATTTCACTTATAAAAAATTCAAGTATTTGGTGGACTAGAATAAAGTAAGAGACAAATGGCTAGGATTCTGTTTGAGCAACATGACATTCTGTTGGAATAAAATCTCCATTAGAATCGACTATATGACAATTTGAAATAATTGGGCAAACCTGTCATCCTAGACTTATTCTCACATATATTTCAATAGGAAAGATGCCTCTTCATAACGTCCTAATCAGCAGACACCAGCCTTTTGTGTTGCTTTAATTAGGTGACTATGACTGGAGGTCATCACTGAAGTTTTTCTGAGACTTTTTTTCCCCAACATGTATTGAAACAGCAAACTGAAAGTTTAATATTAAAGATATCCATAGATGGCTTCTAGGAAGAATCTGAGGTGCCATTGACCACAGGAATATAAACCACTTACACTTAAACACTTGGTAATCCCCATAAGAAGGGAATGGCCATGCAGAATAGATATGCAAATTATCACTTGGCTTTGTTTCTTGTGGTTATATTTAACACTGGATTCTGTAGCTTCTTTTCCATCTACATGTATGCAGTCTGCCATAATGATTAAGAATTGATTAGCAAGTACAGGAGGCTGAATGTGGGGCACGCACAGCTCTCAGCAGTTGGGCCTGGGACGTGCTTTGACATATTGCTTTGCTCCGTGCCACCTGCAGTCAGCCATTCTGTGCAACGGAGTGTGTAATGACAGCCTACATTTCTGAAAGGACACTTTGCAAGCCAATATTTTAATCTTTAGGAAATAATCATAGGGTTAATATTCCTAAAATGCCTTTCATATAAGAGGAGAAATAAAAACCTTAAACACAATTCCAAATATTGTTAAGATTTTAAAATATCAAAAAAAAAAAAAAAAAAAAAGGTGGGTTAGAAACGAATGTACTGTAACACTGTGAATATGTTTGCATTCCTCCTAAAAACAAATTATTTGAAAGCAATGCCGTGTTTGGATCTTTTTCAAACATTTTGTATCACTTAATTTCCAAATATTTTTAGTGTGGGTAATGTTTTCTGTAAAAGATAAAACATCCGTGCTACCGTCTCAAAATGTGTTGGACTTTTTTATGTTTTCTGTGAAATTTAAACCAGGCCCAAAGAAAACGAAGGTGTGGAAGATTTGTCCACAGATCCTTGCTGCATACATGGGCTGGCCAGCCATGAATAGTGCCCCTGACTAAACTGTGTGATTCTTAGAGCTCCGTTACAGGATTTGCTGTTTCTTAATGTGACTCATAATGGTTTCTCCACAGTTCCATTAATTTTTAATCACAATCTCCTACACTGTTGATTGAATTCTTCAGCACAGCTAATGGACTTTCTTGTAATATTCATTCACTTAAAATATAAATGCAGATGCCAAGTCTTATTTTTCAAAAAAAGCCTGTTTAAAAAACAAAATAATAGTTGCATAATGTTAGGCTACAGCAGGTGACTGTGTGTTTGATCAGCCTTCTACTAGAAAATTCTTAAAACCTCAGCTTTAGAAAAAAGTTGGCTCCTTTAAGATAAAAAAAAAATCTAGTTATTCATAGTATACATGGTATATTTTTTAATATGAACTTTCATTCACAGTCCCGTCATATCATATAGGTGAACTGAAGCAAAACCAGCGGGTTTTATAGTTATTTTATATGGGTTATGTCTAGTCATATTTACTTAGAGTATAAAATTAGAATTTGCAATAATATCTCAAGAAGGCTTGTCTTTGTAGCTTTAATTGAGAGTAAGTAAAAGAGTGAGCTTTCACTTCTAAAACCAATACAAAGACTAAGAGGACAATGAAAAGGCAGGTTCCCACTTAGGAAGCTTTAAAACAACAGGCCTAATGTTTGGCTTCTTACTAATTTTCCTTGGCTCATAACTGATCGATTCAATTACTTATTTCCCTGAATCTGTTATTATGATGTTATTATTGGCAGATACCTTTGATCTGGCAGTTTGGCCCTATGTATCCAGGGCAGCATCTCCATTCTAATGAGGTGACAATCTTATGCTGCATCCTATAGACAGCATTGGAGGTCTTCTGAGATCTGAAGAGAAAAGCAACAAATTATTTGCTTCACGTCCCCTGTATGGGGAGGCCTGGTGGCACTCAGAGGAAGGATAGCAGGCTACCAAGAAGAGACTTGATACACTAAGAGCATATACAGGGGGAGGAAGTCCCCCTCAGTCACAGTCATAGGGGAGGGGAGTAGGGGGAAAATGAGAGGAGGGAAGAATGGGAGGATACAAGGAATGGGATAACAATTGAGATGTAATATGAATAGATTAATAAAATATATTTCAAAAAAAAAGAACTGTGTGGGGAGGAACTGCATCCTTCTGATTTTCACTTCTGCTGTAGCATAACAGGTAGGTCCCTGTGTCAGAGATTGCTCCTCAGTAGGGGAATAAGCTACAAGATTCCTTCCTGCCTTAAAAGCATGCTAAGTCATCCATCTACATGTACTTTCATAAACTACACCAAATAAATATTTCTGTTGGAGGAACCACCATCTCTAGCCCAACTCCTGAAGCAAAGTAAGAAATGAAGATGGCTTTATTTAGTCTGTGGTGTTGACTCTATAATTTAGAACTTTCTTGAATCGTGCTCAGGGCAAATGTTCCTGCTCTGGCAAATGGAATGTTTGTTGCATGCCATGATGATACAATAAAGGAAAAACAGGCAACTATTGTATAAATGCTAGAGCCACGGATAAGTGGAAAAACCTACTCAAATGGACGCACACTGTAAGAGAGAGGGACAAGCATAATGCAGCTGGGTTCAGAAGAGAGAAGAGATGGTGGGGGGAGGAACTCACCTTGAACCCAGAAATAATATGACAAGGGTTACTATGGTAATATTTTCATTATCAAAGAATTAACAATATGTTCTTTGTGCCTTCCATGACAAGAAAATTATCACAAAGGGAATACTGGCTGAAAGCAGGGTTACGATTTAGCTCTCACAAATCCCTAAGAAGTACTTAGTTCTCTGGACCAGGAATCCTAGTCCTCAAGGGACTCAGGAACACCTGGATTTTATATGTCCTTACTGTGCATTGTTCCAGGTTGCTGCTGTGTCATCAGCTTCATTTCCTGAGTTATTTGTATGATAATTTGTGTAGCTTTAGTCTCAGGGCTTGCATAGCGATGCTAGTTTTTATTGCAGGTCCTTTGTGAACATCTCTAGTCATGCCACAGTCACTCTATGGGTTCAGAGAAGGTATCAACAGCTCAGCCTTACATTTTATGACACTGGTGTGTGAATGTGTTATTATACATTATATAATGTACATTTAATATATTCATAAATGTAATAAACAATGTGGTGACTAAGATAGACAAAAGAAGAGCCGCTTCCCCATACATAAGGCTGGTAATGGCTGTCTCTATTTTAAATACAGTTTAAAGTTACATATGAGCTACTTTCTTACCTAGAACAAAAAAAATTACTAAGTCTTTTAAATTTTCTATGCATATCATAAGGATCTAAGCCCAGGGTTGTTGACTGGGTTACACAACTGATATAACAGTGACTATGGAACAAGAAGTTTAACACTCCCTAAGCACAGGGTATCAGGCAGTAAGCTAAGTATATGACTGTAGTAGCTCACATGGTTCCCAAAGCAAATAGACAACACAAAGATTATTAGTCACCACATGTGCATTTACTAAAGGTCATGTGTCTAATATAAATGTCCTCCACCTAGCCATGCTGTGTCTAAGATTGCTACCTCTACATATTTCCAGTCTACAAGCCAACATGAAAACATTTCATACCTCTGGGAACAGCGTCCACCGGGCCAGCCACAGGATCCTCTTGCATGCGGTACGTAAGAGCCATGAGTGTCCAGTATCACAGTCGGTGATAACCTGGTGTGTACATAAGCGCACCAGTTCCTGATGGAGCAAGCATTATTGGCAGAAAAAATTCACTGTTAGTATTTTTGTCAAAATAATTTTCATAGACTTTTATGTATTTTGGCTGATATATCAATAAGGTACTTTGAAAAGTGCTTTTAAATGGGCTTGTCTCATTTTTAATATCCACACAGAAAAGAAAATGATCATTGATTTCTGAACCCAAGGAGATTTAAAGAAACATTTTATGATGAAAATAATCAGAACTAAGTTAGAGCCTGCATTTTGTTACTTTAAGACAAAAATCCAAGACTGCTCTTATATCCAATGTACGTGTTTGTACTGAACACAAAGTCTCAGATCTAGGTCTATTACTCTGGTCTCTGTGTAATAAGATAGAAGCAAACAAATGGAATCATGTGTAGAAGGACAGAGACAATTAATAAATGGTGAAAATACAAATACAGAAAATGACACTGTTATCACCCAATGATATGCTGGAAATAAGAAACAAAATAGCCAGATAATTTTTTTTTTTTTTGCTGGCTGTGGTGGTGCATACCTATAATCCCAGAACTTGGGAAGCAAAGACATGCAGACCTCTGTGAGTTTGAGGCTAGTCTGGTCTACAAGAGAAACTCTGTCTCAAAATAAAAAAACAAAAAAACAAAAAACAAAAACAAAAACCAAAAAACAAAAACAAAATTTAAATCGAGCAAGATAATTAAGTTCATCAAAATTTTTATAATTTATTGCAAATTAACTTAATAGTTCACTAATACAAAACAGTTACACATCTATGCACCAACAGCAAATTTAAAATTATCCTATTTGAAATAGCAAATAATAAGAAAAATGTGCTTCCAAATAAGCCAACAGAAGCAGTCTAAGATTTGGCATGAAGGGAAATCATCTGGTCATCGTAATTCATGAAGAAATACAATGTAAATATGTCACAATTATTTATAATGGCAGGGATTTTAATTAATAAAACATAAGCTTTCTATGAGGTCTTAAACCAGATATAGTATCCTCTAAGCTAGCTACATAGTGTTTTTTCCCTGCCACATCAGAGTCTCAGATGATATGCATTTATTTATAAAATATATATGTTTTATGGGATGTGTCTATCTATAAAAAGCATGTTTCTGGATGTTGTATAGTGGACTATATAGTCCTGTGCTCCTTAGCATGTGACATAAACACAACAGACAGTCTAGTGTTTCACTGGGTGCAGTTTACAAACCATAGCATAAGAGGTTGTGTCTACAAAGGGAGAACAGCTTCAGAACGGAATAGAATGAGGTTTTTGTTAAGAAATGGTTAGATATGTGTGGAGGATTCATACGATGAGGGATGAGGGAGAAATGCCAAAATGAGAGTCAGCAGGTGCTCTTACGCCTGACAACAGAGCCTGGAATCTATAGTACCAGTATCTATTGCTTAGCACAGGGACAAATGAGCGAACCCAGAATAATAGCAGGAAGCAAGTAGGGACAATATATACCGCAAAACTCTAGGAAGTAGAAAAGGTTAAGGAAATCCTAGATGCCACAGGTGGATTTAGAAGCAGTAGTTAAACTTGTATTTTCCAAGTGAGTAGGCAAAAGATTTCCTTTAGGGAAAAGTGGACACCTTTGGCCATGAGCAAAAGCTGAGCTTGCTGAATACAGGAAAATGTCGTGGGACAGGAATTCTATTGTAACTTAAAATCTAACCTTCTTGTGCAGGTTAGACAATGTTGAGAAAATACTGTGTTTACATGTCAGTAAATAATAAGTAAAACAATGAGATAAACATTATTTCCAAGAATTCCAGAACACTTTCAAGAGACCAACAATGAAAATCCATAAGGAAAGAAAAAAATCATATCATAAAACTTCTGAAATATAGGGCAAGAAATTTTTCATTGTTAGGTAAGTCATCCTGACTGAAAACCAAGAAAGAAAATTCAAAGTAAAACTATCCAATAGACCAAATGGATATTATAGGCACTTACAGCTGTAGATTGTATATTTTTCCAGAGCTCATTCTAAAGCAGATCACATTTTATTCCACAAAAGAAGTCTTAATAAATACAAAAGATTTTTGTAAAACATTTAATTCTAAAGCCTACTATGTATTATTGTATCTGTTCAATGTAGCTTTGTTTTCAGTAAAGGAAGCTTAACAGTGTGACCTGTGTCACAGTATGGTAAGACTAAATGAGCTAACCTATGGTTTTGTGCATATATACTATATAGTATATATGCACACACTACATGTACTATATGAAAATAAGTATAGATTCTTTTCTAATGACCTGATAAGTCCCTCTTATCTATGATTGTTTCTGTGTTCCAAGTCAATAATTTCCAGAAAACAGTACAGAAGGCTGTCATCATCAGTTATGGTTGATTCAAATGACAAAGGGCATCTCTCAGGACAGCCACAGTATTCAAAAAATCTTTATAATCATGAGGAACCATGCACACAATTATTCTTAACATGTTATATGAAATTTTATAAGGGTTATATTTGATAACATTGAGGCAAAGAAGTCTTTTATCAAATCTGACCTTGAAAAAGTGAAATGGCATGATGTTTACTATATATTAATGAAAGCCAAAGAATTTCACATAGTATGAACAAAAGAAATAGTACAAATGAAAAACATGGATTTACACCTAATAAGATGATCATGATCACACTTAAAACTTTAGACTTATTATTATAATCAGCTGTGTCTATACTCCAAAACAGCATCACATTTCAACTCCTATCCTCTTCTGTAAATGAATGTTTTATTTCCGGGCATGAATAATAATTTCTGTTCATGTTTCTTCCATATAGTTTATATAAGTATAGTTTAAAATGGTTTACAAAATTTTCTGGATATTAAACTGATAGTGAGACTTTAATTTTGCAGTTAATTCAGACTTTAAGGAGGAGAAACACCTCAGCCAGGTGTGGTGGCACATGTCACAGCACTCCAGAGGCAGAAGAAGGTAGTTCTCAGTGAATTCAAGGACAGCCTGGTCTACAAAGCAAGTTCCAGAACAGACAGAGCTGTTACACAGAGAAATCTGGTTTTGAACGTCTCCCTCCTTACACTCCCACCCCAACTCCCAAAAGAAGGCACCTCTTTCCCATTCGCGTTTGCAGTTAAGATTCGTGATTAGCACCATAACCATGCTCTCTGGAGTGGGGCAGAATGGTAGAATGGTGACTTCCATCACATTTTCACCGACAGATGATGATGGCACACAGCCTGCAGGGTCTCAGTCGCTGTGTGTGATGTTCTTGATGTGGCAGAACTTGCCATGTGCAGTGTTCTTCGGTGGTGACAGCTGATGTGTACAGTATTCGCCATGTGATGTGAGAAGACAGTGACACTGGGCCCATTTTCCTATACACCTGGACTTATTTTCTAATTTTTAATCAAGAAAAAGTGGTGTTAAATTGTGGCAAACGGAATCATAGACAAGTGACGCACACACATGCACTTGTGGTCAAACTGTGCAGTGATCTTTTAAAATAATTTGCCGACCTTTATTTTTCTTTTACTCTGGTTTTCTTTAGACTGTGATCTTCGCAGAGTGTTGCAGACAGCTTCTGATCCAGCAGGGGTCAGGCTTTCCCAGGCAGCAGACAGCAGAGGTTAGATGTCTGATGTCTGCTTTTTAGCCTGACTGGTCCCTTCCTGCCAACGGACTCTTTTAACACATCTTCCTAGATAATATATTTTTAACTTATAGCTTTATAATTAGAAAAGCAAAAGGTGTGGGAATGCAGAAGTTTCTTACTGAATTACCTTGTCTGAATAAACACATGTCAAATTCTAGCACTATAAATTTACATATTTGTAGTAGCCATGACAAGAAATAGCAAAAAAGTCCATGATCAATGGGAGATATTAAAATGCAGAAAGCACTCTAGTGTTTGTTTCTCCTGACAGTAACACAGTGGAAACATCTGTATGTCTGCAAGATGAAAACTTTCTTTAGTGTGATGATGCTTTTGGAATTTTGCAATGTGGAATCATCTTTGCATGTCTGAGTGTCCTTAGACTTAACTGTCACTTTTCAAGTACTGTGTGGACTTAGGACATCAGGAAAAATAGAGACTTGTCTGGACAAGGTTTTATGTCTACCTTCCCCCATTCCCACTCCTGCAATGACTATCATATCTTTTCCCATCATGCCTCACAGGCCAGAAAACTCAGCCTGGAGCGAGGAGCTCATTGCAGGTTGTATTTTACTCCGTTTAAAAACAGTATTCATGCTTTTTTTTCTCCCACTACATGGGACTCTGTGGTCCTTCAGTAAAAGGTTGTAGTGCAGGCCTCTGCCATGATTAGATTACTAAACGCTGGAATTTCTCCAGTCGCATTGGGTGTGATGACACACACCCGCCAGCCCAGCACTTGGCCTATGAGGCCCAGGAATTCAAGATCAACCTTGGCAGCATGGCAAGTTGAAAGCTAGCCTGAGATACATAAGCCTCTCCCCCTTCCTCCCAGATGCTTTCCTCAATTGTAAACCCTCCTTAAGTACCATCCACATCCATCACTTGAAATATTTCTTTACACCAAGTTTTCATTGCCCATCTGAGCTCTCAGACCACGCAATAATCCATTTTCTTCCCAGCTTTCTTGATTCTTTCTGTCCCAAGCAGTGAATAGAATTACCAGTATGACCGGCAAAATTCCTGCTTTCATGAAAAGCAAAAAGTGCTCAGCTGTCTGCAGATATAGGTGAGTATTATAAAGGAAATTCTCAATGAGATAAGAAGGGGACAGTGAGCCAGAAGGCCAATGTCAGGCTGTCAGAGATGGTCTCTTTGAAGAGGTGATGTCAAAATCAAAGTTGAAAGTGGAGGAGGAGGCCTTCATTCTAAATACTAAATGGAGGAAGACTTCGGGAAAAAATCCTCTGAGATCTTTGCAGAATAGATGAGAACTTGTTCAGTCTAGGAGCAACTGAGCTCAGAGGACTCAAAGTGAGCTTGAAGGGGGATGGTAAGACTTCAAATCCCCCCAGATTTTGAGAAACACTTCTTTGAAGACTCAGAATGTTTTTGAAGTGTACAGTTAACTATTGCCAATACATTATTTAAGGCACTTTCATTTCTTTGTCATTTTAAGTTTACAGAAGTGTGAAATGATAAACAAATTCCAAGAAAGTCTGACACAATCCCCCTTTTGTGTCAATCCTTAAAATATTCATTTTAGGCATCATAAAAGGAATCAGTATGTACAGTGAACATTAGCTTGATTTTCATGGGTTGCAGGACTGGGATACCAATGTGTGGTATCCCAGTGACTTAGAAGGCGAGGGTGAGGGCAAGATGAGGAGAAGTATAGTGACCCAGAACATAATAGAGTGAGAAGAGACTTGCTTGTAGATCAGAGTAAGTTTGCATGGGGAGGAACATGTAGAGGATCTACCGAGGCCTCCATTACAGAACCAGCCTGATTTCTTAGGATCACTGCACTAGGGATTCTTGTATGTAGTGGGTGGGGTTGGCGATAAGTTAAACAGGTAGCTGGATTGTTCTGCCCCTCATTGTGTCTCTTATCCTCAATCAAGGCTTGGCCCCATTCAGAATAGTTAGCGTATTTACCCCAATTCACTCTCCTTGGCTTCATTCACACACATGTTACATTTGACACTGTCACAACTGACTAGATTTTCTCCTCATGCCTGTCATCCTAGTCCTGGGTCTTATGAGGGTGCATCAGGAAGGAATTCTTGGTAAGTAAGCCTTTTCCATGACCACAGTGTTGAGGACACATTGGCTCTCTAGCAAACGTCTGTCCTACATATATAAGTGCCCTAGTTCTAATTCCATCTTTTTGTGCCTATTTTAACGTGCTCAGTCATTTACAAATACTCCTTCTGCCAGACGGGAAACCCCAGATCTGATGTAGCTGACAGCCCCCAGAGTGCTAAAGGGAACCAAGTCAGATGCAAATAATCCAGAAGAATGTTGAAGAAAAGAACCTATCATAGGCACAATAATTCCTTTATAGTAAGTACTATTATTAAATCTCAAACATGACAGGATGATAAAGGTATGATGTGCTTATTCCAGACAAACAAGTGCTTATTTGCACAGAGAAACACTTTTTGGAAATAGCTCTACTCACACATAAACCCTCATATTTCACATTCCCTTTTTCATTTTCCTACATACCCCATATCACCCAGGCTGGATTATTTATCATGCATCTGATAGACCAGAGATTCAAATAACACTAAGGGTGGGTCCATATATCCAAAGAGATCATGAGTTCTTTGTAAGAATCCTTCTTTGAGCCAGGCATGGTGGCACACATCTTTAATCCTCAAAATCGGAGGCAGAGGCAGATGGAGCTCTATGAGTTTGAAGCCGGCCTGGTTTACATAGTGAGTTCCAGGACAGCCAGGGCTACATAGACAGACCCTGTGTCAAACAACGCAGAAAGAAAGAAAGAAAGAAAGAAAGAAAGAAAGAAAGAAAGAAAGAAAGAAAGAAAGAATTCTTCTCTGTTGTAAGTGCAGTGACAGAAGATGAGGAACCACAGAGTGCATTAGAAGGGCTGCCTAACAGCTGGAGAAGGCTGTCCTTGTGTGCAAAGGGGACAGATAAAAGGAAAAGACCATGCTATCTAGACAAAGAAGAAATGAAGGTTCAATATATTGTGGATCAAAGAATCAAAATTTGGATAAGTAGAAAGTGGCAAAATACAAGGCTGAAGATAATGTACAAGGTTGTGTGAGTAACTGGGCAAGAAATCTAAAATTTATTCTGCAGGCAGCCAGGAGCCTTTGCAGATTCCCAAGCAGAGAGATGAGATCCCTCTGTCCTCCCACTCGCAATGATGGCATCTCTCCTGCTGAGGGAGTGCACTGGAGGAGTCAGCTGCCCAGCTCTGAAGCCAGCTCATTTCTGCCCTGAGATGTAGTAACTAAATGACTGAATGTCAATTATTTAACCTCTCCAGAAAGCAGAATCTTCCCTCTGTGGAGTTATTTTTATATGTAATGGTTAACTGGGCACGTACACACACACACACACACACACACACACACACACACACACACACACACACACACACACACACCATATAAGTGTTTGCTGTTATTATTATTAAGCAAATAAAAACCCAAAAAACTTTTTTAAACTCAAGTCTTCTAGGGATCTTTGTGTCTTGAGGTAGACCTGGCTTTTCTCTCACAATACTGTCATTTGGATGGCTTAATGAGTAGCGTATCTTAGACGGAGTCGAGAAAATTACTAGAGACCCCAGGTTCTCCAGGACTGCAAACAATAGAATCACTAAATCAATTGTTACTTTACTATACAGACAATGGAAGATTATTCTTATCAGGGAACCCATAAGGTAAAGTGCTGCTCAGCTAGTTGTATTTCTTTTTCTTTTTTAAAAGACAGATTTATTTATTTATTTATTTATTTGTTTATTTATTTAATCTATTTATTATGTATACAGTGTTCTGCTTGCATGTATAACTGCAGGCCAGCAGAGGGCATCAGATCTCATTATAGATGATTGTGAGCCACCAGGCATTTGCTTGGAATTGAACTCAGGACCATTAGAGGAGCAGCCACTGTTCTTAACCTCTGAGTCATCTCTCTAGCCCCCAGCTAGTTGATTTCATATATGATTTCCTTGAAACACATTGAATTTTGAGAAATTCAATATGTATATTAATCCTTACTTTTTATAGTATATATTTCATATAGGTAGGACATTCAAATTCTTTATGTGTCCAAAGCCTTGCAGAGTTCCATGCACATCATGGACATTCATAAATAATGGACAAATAAATAAGACTTTCTAAGTGTTGAGAGCAAGGGCCTTAGCTAATATAACTAGTGTTAGTTCAAAATCTAATGCTATTGTAATGTCAAGCCTAATATTTATTTATAAAATGGTTAAATAGTAATTTTAATTACGATACAATGATACATCTTAATTTTCATTGTGAGCATAGCCTTTAATGTCATATCTACAGCCCAATACATACTTCTTATGTAAGTGTTTCTTTAGCTTAATTATCTTTTCATTTGCTTTATTGGCTTTCTGTCGTATTACATGCACTCTGCTAATTGCAGACAGATGAAAAGCTCACAATCATTTCCTATGAATGTTCAGGAGTTCTATTGCAATTAAAGATAATTGAATTACAGACATTAATAAAACATGGTAAATAGAAATGATACATGAAAGCAATTTAGAAAAGATTCTCAATAGCTACCATTTGTCATTTTTATTTAATAGTAAACTTCTTACTAAGTAGGGTGTGTTAGCAGCTGTACATAAAGTCTACTCATCCAAGTTAAACATGACTGGTAGGTGGTATGTGTCTCACAGTTAACGTGGGTTATTCCAAAGTCTAAGTGAATATTTAGCTAAAAATCATGTTTATATTCTTAAAGTTTTATAAGCTTGAAATTCTATAAATAACCAGACCTAACTAATAGAACTCAGGCACTCAGATGTGCTGGCCTTACTTTCCTTGCCTTTGCTCCTTATCTTATCTAGTCAATGGCTTGCTCAAAACACTGTTCACATTCTACTACTGATATGTCTAACTCAATTTAGACACAAAGCTATTTCACTATGTGTAAATTTATTTACAAGGTTGACTTATGCCTTGAAATACAGATGACCAATTCATATGTGAATAAAAGACTCACTTGCTTAGGTATGTGTCTGCTTTGTGTTTCATTATTGGGTCCACTTGAGACTTTCTTACAATGTTCACTTAACCTTAGGTTTATCTTACCTCAACAATTCAAATCGCTGTCACTTTAAATCAGGCTGAAATCAAGCTGGCATTCTGATCCCTCATACACCTGACTAGGTAACCTAGGGGACAACTTAAATATGGCTTGTTGGGCACCTGCTCTATGAGCCCCTACAGCTAGGTTCTTTTAACTGAAAATTTCACGATAACCCTTCGCGGTTCTCACTGCCTTGGTGCTGCCACTTTGTTCCTAATCCTGAACAACAACAATTGGAACAAGTGAAGAGATGTCAACTATTTGTTGTTCTCTCATCTCTTCCCGAAGGCTATGCCTGCTATTTTGAAACCACTACCGCAACCTGATGTTACTAAGAACTCTGTGAGCATGAGCGACTTCAGACTTCTAGCATTTACTCGTATAGACGTTACAGTCAGAGACAGAACAAGAAGGGTTCTTACTTTCCTCTAGTTGTTTCAAAACTGGGTTTCTGATAGCTGGTTCTTTGATTTCCACTGCTGTCACGTTTGCTGAGGTGCGTTTCCCTTGGAGGCCTGTTTTCCGTGTCTCCAGCAGACTTGGGGGAGATTGCTTGTTGACTGGACTTTTTGGAAAAACTCTGAAGGAATTTCAACGTAGCATTAGCAAGCATCACCGGCCCTGCTCCGGAGCGGGCCTTCATCGTGGCTTTCCTCTGGAGAGAAAAAGGCAGCGATACCGCTTCTGCCCCTGTCTTCTCTAGGGCTGTGGGCGTTTGGTTTCCCGTCCCCTCAGGAGGGGTGCTTGTCTCAGAGGGGAGCGGTGTTGACTGTAGAAGAGAGTCTTCTGAAGGTCTCTCAGGAGCCGCAGCTGCCTTAGCTGAGGGATTCTGAGTGGCCGAGAGCTGTTGGAGGCTCAGTACTTCACTTACAGAGGCTGAGGTGGAGTTCAGAATCGGATTGGAGTCTTCATCCTCAGGTGCGGTCCAGGAACGCTGGGTGTAGTTAAGCCCAAAAACCCCGCTCCACAAACTGGAAAGCAGGACAAGCAACTTTAGTCCCTGCATTGTAGCAGCTTTAAGCACAGAAATTCATGTGAAACTGAGAGACAAAGTCCTTCCAGCTTTCCTGAGAGCCACTTCAGCACTGACCGTGCTAAAACTGGCTTTTGACCATTTGATACGTAAAGAGGAAACAGGTTTCTGTGTTTGCAGTGTACTCAGGAAGCTCGTTTTCCTGTTTCTGTAGTTGTTCTGAGATCTGTGACCCTCCCAGGATGGATCAATGGATGTGGTGAAGGACCTCTCAGAAGCTAAGGGGACAGGGGAAACACAGGCCATTATCACCAGGAAAAGCCAGGAGAGCCCGTGAAGCAACTTTCCATTTCCCAGGTATCCTCAAGGCTCCACCTTTGAAACGAAACTTTCCACTGGCAGAGGGGAGTGGAATTTCCTTAGGCTACAGGAATGAGCTTAATGTTTTGTTCTAATGCATCAGGAAAGCTAGAAAAGATTTTGTGACGATCTTCTTCACAGTGTGCCATACCCAGAGAGCCACGCTGTCCCATGTACACACACACACACACACACACACACACACACACACACACACACACA
>OU015744.1:140590033-140626464 GCA_907169655.1 Acomys percivali
CACACACACACACACACACACACACACACACACACACACACACACACGCATACACACACGCACACACAGTTAGCACTGTGTGCCCTTTCCTGTACCACTAGAAATATGCAACAGTTGGGTAATTACCTAAAGTTAACATCAATAACTATAAGTAAGAACAAAAATTTAAAACTTGAAAATATAAAGGCATATGAGAAATCAATTTAAAGTTGTGATCTTAAAATTTTTTCAGTGACACCAATAACAGAATTAATAATCAGGAGGTAGTCTCTGTACTTTTTAAAGCTCTGATCATGTGTATAATTAGGATATTTCCATTTAGAAATGGGTGAAGAAACAATAAAGTCCTTTAAAATGGGATCATAGGTAATGCGATAAACCAAAAAACAGAAGAGTTTTAGGTAACAGAAAGTCAAGTTTGAAAAATATATTCTAAGGCTGTTTTCTAGTAGAAATACTTTATGAAATGTGAGTGCAGTTTTCCTGCAGTCTCTAATTAAGCTTTAACTAAATTCTGTCCTCTGCAACAATCACTAGACAAATTGACATTGTCACACTCGGTGTCACTCATGGATTCATTCATTCAATCATTTGTGAGGCTCCAAGTCCGTGGGAGGGACTTCCTCTTAGATGCTACCCAGTGCCACTTTATGTGGGGTTTGTTACACTGTTGATCATAGAATATATTTGTTTAATAGGAAACTGGAGATCTGCTGCATACTTGCTATCAATCATTACAGCTATGTGCTGTTGTTGCTAATTATGAACACAGGACACCATGGCTTAAAATAAGCCTTAATTTTCTCTGATTGACCAAATACTAGTCTGAGAACATTTTTTCAGCCTTCACTTTGCCATTGATTTATATGATCACATTATTGACCCCCTTGAGAGTGTAAGATGCAATGTGATTTATACCAAGATGTAGGAACCTACAGCTCTGGCTCTGACATAGACTTCGGGACAGAATAATGTAGAAATTCTGTAAGAGCAAAGTATTGAGTGGGGATCCCAGAAGCAAAAGGGCCCAAAACAGCAAAAGTTTACCCTGTGAACAGGGTTCTTGGTCATAAGAAGTTGACTTGATAGAAGCCTTGCTTAGGACAGGAGGAAGCAGGCTTAGTTTATAGCAGGGAAGTAACTCAGAAACCCTCCAGGAAAGCATTTCTAATTAAAGCACAATTTAATGCCCATGGTGCAAGAATCTGTAAACAGACAGTTCCAAACACTTGAAAAACAGACCTGTGACATGCTGTTTCCTTTCATTTTCTTATTTTATTT
Source organism: Acomys percivali (assembly GCA_907169655.1). Classification (NCBI taxonomy): domain Eukaryota; kingdom Metazoa; phylum Chordata; class Mammalia; order Rodentia; family Muridae; genus Acomys; species Acomys percivali. The sequence goes on from OU015744.1 coordinate 140,591,315, forward strand.
TTTGTTTCTGTGGTGTAAAATACCACCCAATCCTAGGAACAGTCAGTGAATGTTCATGGTAAAGAATTCATTTCCTGGCTCTATACATGATACCAACTAGCTAAGAAATGGTCATAAGATTCAATAGTAATGTGCAATGCATTTAGCCTGTTGTGAAATATTGACCAATATAACACACGTGCTCGTTCCCATGTAGGCTTACAAGCAACCTTGTGATCAATAGGTTAAAGGTTCCATATGTCATTATTGATCTGCTAAGCCCTGCTGTTATGTAAATCCCTTGAGTATGCCTTGCTGGTGTATGGTTATTCACACAATACCTATACTACATAAACCATCAATGGCCTGATCTGTGGTCTGCTCTCTGAGGCTTATTAATAAGCATTAGAAAGTTAAGAAAAAAATAAAACTCCTGGGCTGCAGAACACTCAGTATATTATTTCTTGGGGATATGATAAAGGAAGGCATCTTAGTGAGGGAGGGAGGGAGGTAGGGGTGGATGGATGGAGGGAGGGAGGGAAGGAGGGAGGGAGGGAGAAGGAGGCAAAGAGAGAGGGGGAAGAGGAGGGAGGCGGCCGGGAGAGAGAGGGGGAAAGGGAAGGAGAGAAATGGGGCGGGGGGAGAATAAGAGCACAAAAGCAGAAGGGGAAGATATTTGAGAGAAGAAAAGGTCCCAACAGGAAGGTAGCAATGAGAACGGGAGAGAACAGTGGGATTAAGGTCATAATAAAACCCATTGTTTTGTATGCACTCAAGAACTAAAATAAATTAAATGATTTATACGTTAAGTAATACTGTTATTGGGACCCCAACATTCTCTTATACCCCGTTACCACTGCAACATTTATATTGCTATATCATGTTACCAACTTATTCACTTTGACATTTTATTAGAGGTAAAACATGAGACTGTTTTGTGCTTTCTGAATATTTTTTGGCATTTCATCACTAACACTGACATTAAATAGACTGTAAAATTGTCCTGTCTCTAGGTGACGAGATAACCAACCTGTTTTGTTTTCTTTTATCTATCATAATCTACATGAGTTAGTCTTCTAATCAAAAGAAAATAAGGTAAAACATTTATTAAATCAGAACAAAGTACAGGGTGGGTTAAGGACGCTCTTACATGGAGGGCACAGTTGCAGCTCTTACATGGAGGGCACAGCTGCAGCTTGTGCCATGTGTTGTCTGAAGCCATTTCATGTCTGCAAGAATGGCTCCCAACAGGTTAACAGGGCTCAGCAGATTTTTTTTGCTTTTCATGGGGTTCATTTTTATAAAATAGTTTAAAGATTTTTAATAAAATTTTATTACACTCTTCCTCTGTAAATTGGAACTGTAAAGACTCATGGAAGATACCAGAGTTCTCAGCTTTCTGCAATTTTTCATTAGTTGAAAATATTAAAAACCTATTAAACTTACATATGAACAAAGAGAGTTATACAGTAAAAGCATAAAGAGTAAGTTTGCTACAGGAAATTAAACTTAACTTAAACGATTTATAAGCTGATGCATTAGTAACTAACGAGAAGCATAATATGTCTACCCATACCATTTAATAGAAATCTCCCAAAGAAAAATCGTCCAACTCAGGCAAGACAAAACTGTTAACATTTACCCTGATAGCTGATATGCCTTTGCAATGGCACATGTACATTTATCAAGAAAAAGGATTCAATCAGTGCAACCTACCCCGGCAACCACTAACTGCCTACAATTCCTCAGTTAGGGATAGAGCCTTCTGAGCTCCTCCATCCATCCATGATGGAGTGTTGATGGGATCAGTTTGGGATGGGTCTTATGCAGGCAGTAACTGTTGCTGTGAGTTCAAGGGCACAACTGCCACATCTATTTAGAAGACAGCATTTTCTAATGTTCCTTCCCATCCTCTGACACTTACTTCCTTTCTGACCCCTGCTCCTTGGTGTTCCCGGAACCTTGGAGGGGTGATAAAGATGTTCTATTTAGGACTAAGCACCCACAGCACACGGCCTAATGATGTCTTTGTAGAAGCCATCGCCAACTGTAAACAGAAGCTTTTTCTGATCAAGGTTGAGGTCAGCACTAATCTATTAATATAATTACAAATATCTAGAAGACAGCTGGACACTGTGGTGGCTAGTTTTATGTCAAATGGATACAACCTAGATACATCTGAGAGGAGAGACCTTCAATTGAGACATTACCTCCAGAAGGCTGAGCAGTAAGCAAACCTATGAGGTACTTTTAAAATTAGTGATTGATGTGGGAGGGCCCAGCCCATTGTGGGTGGGGCGGACCCTGGCCTGGTGATTCTGGGTGCTATAAGAAAGCAGACTGAGCAAGCCATGAGGAACAAGCCAGTGAGCAGCACTTCTCAAAGGCCCTTGCATCAGCTCCTGCCTTCAGGTTCCTGCCTCGTTTGAGTTCTTGCCTTACTTTCTCTTAATGGACTATGACTTAGAATATGCAACTCAAATAAACCCTTTCCTACTCAAACTTCTTTCAGTCATAAAGGATTTTGGGTTTTTGGTGGCATCTTTGTTGTTGTTTAATATCTGCCCTCCTCTTTTATTGAAAATACAGTTTTTTTTCTTACACAATATATCCTGATTAAGGTTTCCCCTACCTCCCCACCTCCCCTCCCATTCCAGTTCACTCTCTTTTTGTCTCTCCTTAGAAAACCACCAGGCTTCTAAGGGATAATAATAAAGTATACCAAAATAAGATATAATAAGATAAAACAAAAACTATCACATCAGAGTTGAACAAGAGGAACAAATAGAAGAAAATGAGCTGAAAAGAAGGCATGAGAATCAGAAACTCTCCTTTGGCTTGGGGATTTAGCTCAGTGGTAGAGCGCTTGCCTAGCAAGTGCAAGGCCCTGGGTTCAGTCCTCAGCTCTGGGGAAAAAAAAAAAAACAAAATAACAGAAACTCTCCTACATACACTCAGGAATCCTACAAAGGCACTAAATGGGAATCCATAATATTATACCCAGAGGACATTGTGGAGACCGGTGCAGGCTTCTTCCATCTCTGTGAGTTCATATGAGCTTTGAGCCTGCCGATTTAGAGGGTTTTGTTTTCTTGTTGTCCTCATGCCCTTTGCCTCTTACACCCTTTCTGCCACTGCTTCTGAGAGTTCCATGATCCCTGAGGAGAGGAATTTGAGAGAGACATACTGTTTAAGGCAGAGTGTCTGGCTGTGGGTCACTGTATTTGTTCCCTTTGGCTGGAGGTAAGAAGCTTGTCTGTTGGTGGCTGAGTAAAACACTGATCTATAAGTATAGCATAATGCCATTAGCAATCAATATATTTCTATTTTTTGTTTTGTTTTGTTTAAGGACAGTAGTATTTCATTTACCCTAGTTCCCTGGGCCAGGTAGTCCCAGGTTGCTGGTCACTAAAGCAGTGTTGGTTTTAGGTTCTATCTTGTGGAATAGGCCTTAAGTCAAATTATATATTGGTTAGTTACTCCCACAAGCTTTGTGCCACCATTGCCCTATGACAGTCACCATGTTCGTCTAACAAAACAGTAGTAGTAAGTTCCTCCAAGGGGCCTATGACCTTTACGGTATGGACTCTGACCAGCTATAATACCAGTTATCATTTACTTCTGTAGAATGGGTCTAAAATCCCATTAGAAATCAACTGATTGCCCCCATAACAGCCATGCTATTGTACCATCTTCATTGATTTTGGTGTTCAAATGGATCACACTTCAGGCAGGCTGATTACTTTTCTTCCTCTGTAGCCTGCATAGCACCTACCAGCACTATGAAAGCTAGATAGAAAGGGAAGAAGTTTCTGGCTTGGTTTCAGCTTGTTTTCTCTTTGTCTTGCAACTAAAGTATGCCATGTCTTTAGCAACAGGATCTTATCTAGTCCTGGTGGCCAATGAAGAAACAGCATTGTGGGCTGGAGAGATGTGGTAGAAACTAGGAGCCCTGACTGCTCTTTCCTTAGGACCAGGGTGCAATTCCCAACACCTATAGGGAGGCTCACAACTATCTGCAACTACAGTCCTAGGGGAAACCTGATACCCTCTTCTGGTCTCTGTGAACATGGCATGCTTGTGTGGTACACAGACTTTCATGCAGATGTTTCATGTTTCACATACCTCAAACAAACAAACAAACAAGGACCTGTGTCATTTTGAGGGTCTATGGGACCTTCCTGACCAATTCATAATGAGCTTTCTACAAACCTGGATGTGTAGGTTTGAATACTGTAGAAGCCAGGAGGCTAGACAAAAATGACTACATACAGGTCTTAGCACAGCATCTACACATATTCTAAAATTATTGCTTATTCTTTATTTGTCATTTAAGTATAAGAGCAAACTGAAAGAGTCAATTTCAAAGTCTTTAAGATTATTGATTTTGATCATTTTAGAAATGAGTGAGTTTTGTTCCTCAGTGGACATTTACATCTGTAACAAAATAATATCATTACTGAATGTGCCTAGAAATGTGAAATTGGCATGTTTCTCCTTCCAATTATATCTCAAAATCCTAGATGTTATCTATAAAACAAACATAAAAAGATTGAAATGGGACAGCTCAGCCTCAGGTGGCACAGCATGGAGTCCTCTGGTTTCTCAGCTTCACAGCTCCATAGCTGAATACTGGAGAATTTGAAAACTAGAAACATAATTATCTATAAGCAGTGAATCTGCCAACAACAACCAGTGTGTGTGGTGTGAGGATCTGAGTTTATATCCTCAGAACCTAGAGGGGTAGTACATGTGTGTAATCCCAGTGCTCCATGGTGAGTTGAGAGAATTTCCGGAAGCTCATACACTGCTTAGCCTGGTGTGTGCAGTAGAAAAAACAAAGTAAAGGCCCTGTCTCAGAGTGGTGGGTAAGGACTTATGCCAAAGACGTCCTCTAAGTTCCATGTGTGTCACACTCACAGCACATACAAAACACACATATGCACATCACACACATATACACATGTTCACATACATATAATACACAATCACACAAATCACACACATTATATGCATAGAACCACATATGTTACATCCACATACACACTTGTTCACATACATATACCACAAATATCACATATACACACTCATCATACATATCACATATATGCCCACACATACACACCACACAAACTCCTTATATACATTCACACATCACCATACATATATGTACACATATCACACATATGTACATACGCAGATTCACAGCACATACATAATCACATATAATCTACATACCCAGAACAAACATGTATGTGATTGCTGTAGGTAGAAAACTAGAATCATAGGGGAATAAAAACCTTAAAGAAAATAAAGGAACTTGAACAAGTAGGGGGAAAATCCAAACAGAAATCAAACAAACACACAAACTGAGATTATTCTTACTCATTCCAACAAACAATACAGAGTGAAATACACCCATGTTAGTAAAGAGTGACATAAGAGAGATGCATCTCCTTACAAGCCTTATTCTCCTGAGTTGTAGTGTCCGAGAAGGAAAGAAGGGTCATCATTAAGAAGACACTATTAGTTACGTGAGATGATTCATGTAGAAGGCTTGTCAGCTGAAGGCCAGAGTAAGGTGAAGGAAGGGAAGGCAAAAAGGGAAGGAATAAAAGGAGAAAAGAAATAAAGGGAAGGAAAGGAAAAGAAAGAAGAAACAAGGGGATATATTAAGTTCGCTGTCACAACCCCCAAAGGCAGATGAAGAGAACAGAACTGAAGTTGCCTCTGAGGCATGCAAAGCCCACAGGAACCACAAGGCTACAGAAAAAGTGTTCCAGTTTCATGTCATTTCTAGTTACTGCAATAAATACATTGACAAAAAGCAACTTAGGAGAGAAAAGGTTGTAGAAGGAATCTCTTGTGTATTGCATGGATGCAACACCTGTCAATTAAAAAATCTGATGGCCTATAGCTGAGGCAAGAAATAGGAGGTGGGATATCTGGAAGACAGAAATAAATTCTGTGATAGAGCCAGGCACACAGCAGTTAGCAGGCGAGATGTGGGAAGGATGGATACACGGTACCTGAGCACAGGTAACCAGCCACATGGCAGAATCTAAATTTGTATAAGTGGGTTATTTTAAGTTATGAGCTAGTCAGAGAAGAGCCTACCTACATGACCTATATATTTGTAATATATTTTGAGTCTCATGAGTCTTTATTTTCAGAGAGCTATGAGGGCAGTACAAAAACCACTGTGCCCTAGTATTACAAAGGGTTTATTGCCTTACAATGCCAGGTCCTGCCAATTACTCTGTGGAAGGTAGAACAGTAGCAGCAGAGATAGGGAACACATGCATTGCTTTTGCACTTGTGTTCAGCTTGATTTCTTCCCTCTTGTTAAAGTTCAGGACCCCCAGGATCCAAAGTGGCCTGGGTATTCTCTCTATCAACTTCACTGAGGCAATTCTCTACAGACATGTCTATAGGCCAACCAAGTGTAGACAGTCCCCCATTTAAACTCTTTTTTCATATTGACAAAATAATGAAAAAAGCATCATACAAGGCAGGAACATGTGTTAGGATAGAGATACCCAAATGTGAGTCACTAAGATTAGAAAACTTACAAGACAATTTCTTGCTAAGAGATCGAATTTCCTGCCTAAATTTTATTTATTTATTTACGTTTTCAGTGTTTTTTTAATCTTCTGTGTATGAATGCCTTGCCTGCATGTATGTATGTGCACCATATGGATACCTGCAGAGAGCAGAGGAAGGCATCAGATCCCAATGTTGTAAACATTGTTCTCCATCGCCTTCTGATTGGTTAAGTAAAGAGCTGAACAGTCACTAGCTGGGCAGAAGAGGACAAGGCAGACTTCTGGGGTTAAAGAAGGTCTCAGATGGGGACCAGAAAAGTCACCATCAGGACACGGATGAAGAAGGAGTTGCCAAGGCGAGATTAAGATGGTAGGTAACTGGCCACATGGCTAGAAAGTAGACCAGGCCAACACAGTCAGGTTAGAATAGTTACGCCAAGATATAGTGCCTGAATTAATAGGTCTTTGTGTCATTATTTGGGTTCTGGGCCTGCATAGAAAGCCCATAATTTTACATGAGGAGTCCGATTCTCAGGCCCTGGGAATGGATAAACACTTAACAACCAACAGTGGGTGATGCAAGTGATAGCACTTCCTATTTGCACACAGGGCAGGTAAGGTCAGCTTATGCCAAGAGTAGAGTACCCATCCTCACAAGTGGGAGAGCTCAGCCTGCTTCAATAACTTTTCATGCATACAGCTTGCTGAAAGCCACTCCTTGGTGACACATGGGAACTGTGCCTGGTCTTCTTGATAAAAGGGCTATGGGACATTATCCTGAGGAGCAGAAGGGATGAAAGGATCTTGTGGTCAGGCTGTTGTAGGTCCTTCAGTTTCAGATGTCAAAGAAGCAAGGCTTATTGCTAAATTTAGCACTCATACCACACCAGCTCAGAGAGTTTTCTGGTTTTTTTGTTTTGTTTGTTTGTATAGTAAAGAATAAATAGGTCCCCAAAGCTTTGCCTGTAATTGAAAGGGAAATTCCAAATGTAACTTCAAAATACTTTAAGTTCCTTGCAAGATCAAAGTTACTAACTCTATAGTTATTTCGGTGAGATTTGACGTAGATTACAAGTTAGGGTGACTCGGCTCTCATAGAGATGGGACAGGACAGGGTAGGCACACCTTTGAAGCCAGTACTAACAATGTTGTTCTTTCATGTCAACTTGAAAGTACATCTTTGTTGTTCCCTTACCTCATACTTGCCTTTCACAGAGTCAGAAATTATGAGGCAAATGAAGACAGTAGAAAACGTGATTTACACTCATTAAGTAAATTTATAGAAAAACCCCCAGTATCAGAAGTATAGGGATATTTTAAAAAGCTATTCTAGGATGTGAGGGAGAAGATCTGGAACCACACTTAAGTGCATCTGAAGACAAACAACTAAGTCAGAGGACCACTGGGAGGAGAGCTACAAGGAGAAGAGGAGTTAACTTGAAGTTAGCTCAATAGCTATCGTTCAAATGCAAACAAGGAGCCACAGACACATAGCTAGAGTACGAAGTCCGTGAACCTGTGGAACAACTTCACGTTTCAACAGGTGTGATTATCTGTGGCTGCAAGAAATGGGTGAAGAAGACGAAACGTAACAGACAGAGAACTTCAGCCATTCCTCCAAAGTAATCCTTAGGCAAATTGTAGGGCACAGTCTGAGAAGTAAGAGAAAAAAAAATAGAAATACCTAGGAAAATGTGACACTATAAAGAGAACCAGACAAAGTTGATTTTATTTATTAAATCAAATGGAAGGAAAAATATCAAAATGATATCCTTTAAGGGCTTAAAGGGGAAAACTAATTTATAAATTAAAATATATGCATCCTTAAAAATTGTCTTTCCTGAGTAAAGATGAAATGAAGATGCTGACAAGGAATGCTTAAGAAAAAATTATTTCTTGTAAGACATACCAAAGAAATTCATCAGGCTAAAAGAGGAAGTGCCCCAGAAGGAAGGCAGGCTAGCAGGAAGGAGTCATGGCAATCAGAAAAGTGATATGTATAAGTGCACAAAAACACGGGATGGTATCATAATTGCATAACCAAGTTTAATGCTTGAAAGAGCTTCCAAATGTTTGAATGTTGGAATCAACTTCACAGCTCCTGTGGAGTTAGCCATAGTACTTGTAAGTGAAGTGCAGGATGACGGCTGCACTCTGAGGAAGCATAAACACAGTTGTACGTTTGTGGAGTACACCTGCTGCCTGTGAAAAGGAAAGTAATGTTTGAAAGTACATTTCTCCATTGCTAGAAAATACAAAATGCCAATAAATAGTTCTAAAATTGAATATTTAAAAAGTACGCAATTCAGGAATCCAAGATGGCGGCGAGCAGTGTGGACCGTGTTTGGAAGCTCCAGTGAACAATTCAGGGAATTGCACAGATTTCTGAGCCAGGAACACCAAGGTCCTGAGACCACGGCAGCAGGAGTGCTCCACGGCTTGGAGGGACGAGGGTGCAGAAGACCTGCGTGCCCTTGCACACGGGAAGAGTACAGATTTTCTTGAAGCAGAGCAGCAGTGGCGTCACAAGCGGCACCAGCGGCAGCGACTGAGGTTTACAGCTCAGAGCCTTCCAGTGGAGGCGGTTAGTGTGGTGGCTGGTGGGAATTGCTGCGGGAGAGGGGACACTGGACAGGATTTGGGTCACGTGGTGCCTTGTGACCCAAACTGGACTTGGCGGACAGTTCAGCCCCAGAGTACCGGGTACAGCTCAGTGTGCAGTGCTGTGGAGATGCTGGCTCAGCACAGCAAGCAATTCTGCCCAAGGCAACAGCTCAGTGCAGCCACAGCTCCCTGCTGTGACGCAGGCTGGGCAGAGCGCTCAGTTCCACCCTAGGCACCAGCTCAGCGCAGCCGCAGTTCACCTGCAGTGAACCAGGCTGGGCGGAGCACCAGGCCCACCAAAGGCGCCAGCTTAGCGCAGCCGCAGTTCACCTGCTGTGACGCAGGCTGGGCAGAATGCTCAGTTCCACCCTAGGCACCAGCTCAGCGCAGCCGCAGTTCACCTGCTGTGACCCAGGCTGGGCGGAGCGCTCAGTCCGACTGGAGGCGCTAGCTCACATCAATGAGCAGTTCTGCCCAAGACACTAGCTCACCTCAGCGGGCAGTTTTGGGGTGCTGACACAGGCTGAGGTCAGCACGCAGATTCAGCACAGAGGCCCTAGCTGGACTTGCCAGGCAGATTAGGCCCAGAGATTCTAGCTGAGCTGTGCACACAGGCTCGGCGGCCCCAAGACTCTGGCTGGACTATCCACGCAGTATAGGCCCGGAGTCCCAGGCTTAATTCAGCGTGCAGTGTGGGTCCATAGTCCCTGGTTGAGCTCGGTGCACAATTCTGCCCCGGAGACTCGGGTGGAGCTCAGCATACAGTTTAGGGCCAGAGTCCCTAACCGTGCTTGGTAGACAGATTGGGCCAGAGACTCTAGAGCTTTTGGCACAGTCTCGGCTCTAAGACTCTGGTTGGACAGAGTGTGTAGTTTGAATCCAGAATTCCTGGCTGAGCTGGGCGGATGGTTTGGGCCTGAGTCAATAACTGATCACAGCACGCAGTTTGGCCAAAATCCCCTAGCTGAGCTTGGTGCACAGTCCCAACCCAAAAATTCTCGCTGGACCCGGTGTGCATTTTGAGCCCAGAATTCCTAGCTGAGCTCGGCAGACAGTTCAGGCCCTGAGATTCTAGCTGAGCTCAGTGGGTGATTCGGGCCCAGTGTCCCTGGCTGGACTTGGCAGGGAACCCAGAAGGCTGTGGAAACCTTGGCCTGACCCAACACTCATCCAGAGACCCAGAACGATTGCAGGACCCACAGCACAGGGGAGCTGAGGATCACTGGCTGTGAGAGCCCAAAACGACAGGGCTAACCTCCTGCCATCCACACCAGTGAAGCAACAGAGCTTCCAGCCTACGGAAATCATGAGAAAACAAGTGAGTATATCATCAGACTCCCTCCATCCAACTCGGGAAGCTACCCAACAAAAACAAAGCCAGCAAGATGTCTAAAGGACAGCATAAAAGCATATGCAAAATACCCCAAAACAACATGGCGTCTCCAGTTTCCAGCTATCCCAAAGAAAACAACCCAGAGAGCTCAAATACAATGGAAACACAAGAAAATGACCTCAAATCCTTAATAAGGAGCATATTAATGGAGGAAACAAATAAAATTTGTAAACAAATACAGGAAGACACAGCCAAACAGGTGAGAGACATAAAAGAAGTACATAGAGTGGAAATGGAAAATTTTCAGGAAAATGCAAATAACCAGATGGAAGAAATAAATAAAATGGTTCAAGCTCTGAAGACCTATAAAGAGGCAATGGAAGAAACTCAGGAATATACAAATAATCAGATGAAAGAAATAAAAAAATCAGTTCAAGATCTGAAGATGAAAATGGATTCAATGATAAACACACAGACAGAAGAAAAACGAGAACTTGAGACCTCAGAGAAGAAGGCGAGCAACACAGAGGTGAGCTTTTCTAACAGAATTCAAGAGACGGAAGAACGAATCTCAGGTCTAGAAGATACAAGCACAGATCTTGAAGCAACCATTAAAGAAAATGCCAAATCTGGACAACTCCTGACACAAAACATCCAAGAAATTAAGGACCCCATGAAAAGAAGAAATCTGAGGATAATAGGCATTGAAGAAAGAGAAGATATCAGACTCCAAGGCCCAGAAACTATTCTCAACAAAATCATAGAAGAAAATTTCCCCAATCTAAAGAAAGGGATACATATAAACATACAAGAGGCCTACAGAACACCAAATAGAATTGACCAGAAAAGGAAAACTGCCCGTCACATAATAATGAAAACACAAAACATACAGAACAAAGAAAAAATATTAAAAGCTGCAAGGGAAAAGGGCCAAATAACATTCAATGGCAAACCTAACAGAATTACACCCGACTTCTCAGCAGAGACCATAAAAGCCTGAAGAGCCTGGAAAGAGATCCTGCAAACCCTAAGAGAGCACAGATGCCAGGCCAGACTACTTTACCCAGCAAAACTATCAATAACCATTGGTGGAGAAAACAAAATATTCCATGACAAAAACAAATTCAAACAGTACCTATCCACAAATCCAGCTTTACAGAAGGTACTAGAAGGAAAACTCCATCCCAAAGGGTCAAGCTATAACCAAAACTACTCAGGAAAGAGGTAATTATACCATGGCAAAAACACAGCTACACAAACACTCGATTGAAAACAACATCAAAATTAAGACTCTTAACAGTCACTGGTCGTTAATATCTCTCAACATCAATGGTCTCAATTCTCCAATACAAAGACACAGACTAACTGAATGGGTGCATAAACAAGATCCAACATTCTTCTGCATTCAAGAAACACATCAACCATAATGATAGGCACTATCTCAGAGTAAAAGGTTGGAAAAAATATTCCAAGCAAATGGTCACAAGAAGCAAGCAAGAGGTAGCCATTTTAATATCAAACAAAATAGACTTTCAACCAAAATTAATCAAAAGGGATGCAGAAGGACACTTCATATTCATCAAAGGTAAAGTCAACCAAGATGACATCACAATTCTGAACATGTATGCTCCCAATACAAGGGCACCCACATTTGTAAAAGATCTGCTAAAAAAAACTTAAACACACATCGATCCCCACACAATAATAGTGGGAGACTTCAACACCCCACTCTCACTGAAGGATAAGTCATTGAAACAGAAACTAAGCCGAGAAATAACATCATTAACCAATGCCATGGGTCAAATGGATCTAACAGATACCTATAGAACCTTTCACCCAAACAAGAAAGAATATACCTTCTTCTCTGCACCTCATGGAACCTTCTCCAAAATTGATCACATCGTAGGTCACAAAGCAGGCCTCAACAGATACAAGAGGATTGAAATAATACCTTGTATCCTATCAGATCACCATGCTCTTAGGCTGCAGTTCAACAACAACAGAAACAATAAAAAGCCTACATATACGTGGAAACTAAACAACTCTCTGCTAAATGACACATGGGTCAGGGAAGAAATAAAGAAAGAAATCAAGGAGTTTCTGAAATTCAATGAAAATGAGGGAACAACATACCAAAATTTGAGGGATACATTGAAAGCAGTGTTAAGAGGAAAATTCATAGCACTAAGTGCCTTTAAAAAGAAATTGGAAACATCACACATAAGTAACTTAACAAAACAACTGGAAGCCCTAGAAAAAAAAGAAGCAGAAACACCTAAAAGGAGTAGATGTCTGGAAATAATCAAACTCAGGGCTGAAATTAACAAATTAGAAACTAAGAAAACAGTCCAAAGAATCAACAAAACCAAGAGCTGGTTCTTTGAGAAAATCAACAAGATAGACAGACCGTTAGCCAAAATAACTAAAAGGCAGAGAGACAGTATTGAAATCAACAAAATCAGAAATGAAAATGGAGACATAACAACAGACACTGAAGAAATGCAAAGAATCATAAGATCCTACTTTGAAGGCATATATGCCACAAAATTTGAAAATCTAAGGGAAATGGATGATTTTCTTGATCAATTTCACTTGCCAAAGTTGAGTGAAGAACAGATAAACAAGCTAAATAGTCCCATTTCCCCCACAGAAATAGAAGCAATCATTGATAGTCTCCCAAGCAAAAAAAAAAAGCCCAGGGCCAGATGGTTTCAGTGCAGAATTCTACCAGACCTTCAAAGGCGAGCTAATACCGATACTCTTCAAGCTACTCCAAAACATAGAATTGGATGGAACATTACCAAATTCATTCTATGAGGCCATAGTCACGTTGATACCTAAGCCTCACAAAGACTCAACAAAGAAAGAGAATTTCAGACCAATTTCTCTTATGAACATCGATGCAAAAATACTAAATAAAATTCTTGCAAAACGAATACAAGAACACATAAAGAATATCATTCATCATGACCAAGTAGGCTTCATTCCAGGCATGCAGGGATGGTTTAATATCATCCACCATATAAACAAACTGAAAATAAAAAACCACATGATCATCTCTTTAGATGCAGAGAAAGCATTTGATAAAATCCAACACCCATTCATGTTTAAAGTTTTAGAGAGATCGGGGATACAAGGCACTTTCCTCAACATAATAAAGGCTATCTACAGCAAGCCAATAGCCAAAATCAAAGTAAATGGTGAGATACTCAAGGAAATTCCTCTAAAATCGGGAACAAGGCAAGGCTGCCCACTCTCTCCATATCTCTTCAATATTGTACTCGAAGTTCTAGCTGAGCAATAAGACAACAAAAGGAGATCAAGGGTATCCAAATGGGAAAGGAGGAAGTCAAACTATCCCTATTTGCAGATGATATGATAGTCTACATAAGTGACCCTCAAAATTCCACCAGAGAACTCCAACCGCTGATAAACACTTTCAGCAATTTGGCTGGATACAAAATTAACTCCAAAAAGTCTGTAGCCTTCCTATACACAAATGACAAGCTTGCAGAGGAAGAAATTAGGAAAGCCATACCCTTCACATTAGCCACAAGCAATATATAATATCTAGGAGTTACTCTAACTAAGCAAGTGATGGACTTGTTTGAAAAAAATTTCAAAACTCTGAAGAAGGAGATTGAAGATGACATGAGAAGATGGAAGGATCTTCATTGCACATGGATCGGGAGAATTAACATAGTAAAAATAGCCACCCTACCAAAAGCAATCTACAGATTCAATGCAATCCCTATCAAAATACCTACACAATTTTTTAAAGACATTGAAAGTTCAATTCTGAACTTCATATGGAAAAACAAAAAACCCAGAATAGCAAAAACAATCTTGTACAATAAAAGGTGCTCCGGAGGAATCTCCAAACCTGATCTCAAATTGTACTATAAAGCAATAGTAATTAAAACAGCACAGCAACAGGCTGGTTGATCAGTGGAATCGAATTGAAGACCCAGATATGAATCCACACACATATGGTCACTTGATTTTTGACAAAGAAGCCAAATCCATTCAATGGAAAAAGGATAGCATCCTCAACAAATGGTGCTGGTCTAGCTGGATGTCTATGTGTAAAAAAATGCAACTGGACCCATATTTGTCACCTTGCACAAAACTCAAATCCAAGTGGATTAAAGACCTCAACATAAAACCAGAGACACTAAGTCAGTTAGAAGAAAAAGTGGGGAAGAGGCTGGAACATATTGGCACAGGAGACAACTTCCTGAACAGAACACCAACAGCCCAGGCCTTAATGTCAACAATTAATAAATGGGACCTCATGAGGCTGAGAAGCTTCTGTAAGGCTAGAGACACTGTCAAGAGAACAAAGCGACAGCCTACAGACTGGGAAAAGATCTTCACCAACCCTTCATCTGACAAAGGTCTAATATCCAAAATATATAAAGAACTCAAGAAATTAAACACCACCAAACCAAATAACCCAATTGAGAAATGGGGCTTGTAACTAAACAGAGAATTCTCAGCAGAGGAATATCAAATGGCTGAGAAACACTTAAAAAAATGCTCAACCTCCTTAGTCATCAGGGAAATGCAAATCAAAACAACTCTGAGATTCCATCTTACACCCATCAGAATGGCTAAGATCAAAAACTCAAGTGACACCACATGCTGGAGAGGATGTGGGGAGAGAGGAACACTCCTTCGTTGCTGGTGGGAATGCAAACTAGTACAACCACTTTGGAAATCTATCTAGTGCTATCTCAGAAAACTGGGAATAGGGCTTCCTCAAGACTCAGCTATTCCACTCCTTGGAATACACCCTGAAGAAGCACCAGCACACAACAAGAAAAATTTCTCAACCATGTTCATAGGAGCCTTATTCATAATAGCCAGATCATGGAAACAGCCTAAATGTCCCTCAGTAGAAGAATGGATGAAGAAACTGTGGTACATATACACTATGGAATACTACTCAGCTATTAAAAACAAGGAATTCCCGAAATTTGTGGACAAATGGATTGAGCTAGAGATGATCATAATGAGTGAGTTAACCCAGAAGCAGAAAGACTCAAATGGTATATACTCCCTTATATCTGCATACTAGCCCAAGAGGCATGTCCCAGAAAAGCCTTCACTTACCAGGAAGCTGGGACAGAGGGGAATACATCCTATTGGGACTCTAGATGAGAGAACCATGTGAGAATAGCAATGTAGAAGGATCCAGTGGGTCCTAGAAACCTACAAGTAGAACATTATGATAGGCAGATTTGGGCCAAGGGGTCCCACTCAAACTAAGGCACTAGCCAAGGAAAATACAGGCGGTAAACTTTAAACCCCTACCCAGATCTAACCAATATACAGGACAGTCTCCACACTTGAGTGGAGAGTGGGATATGACTTTCTCATGCATTCTGTTGCCTCACATTTGACTAGGTCCCCTGGAGGAGAAGACCTAGTGGCACTCAGAGGAAGGACAGCAGGTCACTGAGAAGGAACTTGATACCCTATGAGCATATACAGGGGGAGGTAATCCCTCTGAGGAACAGTCATATGGGAGGGGAATAAAGGGAAAATGAGAGGGAGGGAAGAATGGGACGATAAAAGGGATTGGAGAACCATAGAGATGTAACAAGAATAAATTAATTAAAAAAATCTATTTAAAAAAAAAAAGAAAGTACACAATTCACACACAAGGGCAAGAGAAGAAAAAGGAGAAAATTAACAGTTTAGAAAAATAGGATTAAAAACCACCAGGAGATAAAGACAAAGAGTCACACACACACACACACACACACATACACACACACACACACACACACACAAAACAAAAACAATAAATGAAACAAAACAAAACATCAATGCAAATTGAATAAAAATAACAATGAATACAATTGAGTAACTATCCCAGTTTAAAGACAGTGCTTATCCCAAATCCATTCAATGGAAAAACGACAGCATCTTCAACAAATGGTGCTGGTCTAACTGGATGTCTACATGTAGAAAAATGCAATTAGATGCATTTGTCACCATGCACAAAAATCAAGTCCAAGTGGATTAAAGACCTCAACCTAAAACCAGAGACATTAACCCAATTAGAGGAAAAAGTGGGGAAGAGTCTGGAACACATAGGTACAGGAGACAACTTCCTGAACAAAACACCAACAGCCCAGGCCTTAATGTCAACAATTAATAAATGGGACCTCATGAGGCTGAGAAGCTTCTGTAAGGCAGGTGACACTGTCAAGAGAACAAAGCGACAGCCTACTGACTGGGAAAAGATCTTCACCAACCCTTCATCTGACAAAGGTCTAATATCCAAAATATATAAAGAACTCAAGAAATTAAACACTACCAAACCAAATAACCCAATAGAGAAATGGGGCTCAGAACTAAACAGAGAATTCTCAACAGAGGAATATCAAATGGTGGAGAAACACTTAAAGAAATGCTCAACCTCCTTAGTCATCAGAGAAATGCAAATCAAAACGACACTGAGATTCCATCTTACACCCATCAGGATGGCTAAGATCAATAATTCAACTGACACCACATGCTGGCGAGGATGTGGAGAGAGAGGAACACTCCTTCATTGCTGGTGGGAATGCAAACTAGTACAACCACTTTGGAAATCTATCTGGCGCTTTCTCAGAAAAATGGGAATAGGGCTTCCTCAAGACCCAGCTATTCCACTCCTTGGAATATACCCAGAAGATGCACTACCACACAACAGGGACATATGCTCAACCATGTTCATAGCTGCCTTATTCATAATAGCCAGAACATGGAAACAACATACGTGTCCCTCAGTAGAAGAATGGATAAAGAAACTGTGGTATATTTACACTATGGAATACTACTCAGCTATTAAAAACAAGAAATTTCCAAAATTTGTGGACAAATGGATTGAACTAGAAATTATCATAATGAGTGAGTTCACCCAGAAGCAAAAAGAGTCAAATGGTATATACTCACTTATATCGAGACACTAGGCCAAGGGGTATGCCCCCATGATAAACTTTACCTACCAAGAAAGTGGGTCAGAGGGGAGAAAATCCTATTGAGACTTTAGGGGTGAGAAGCCTGGGAGAATGAGGAAATAGAAGGATCCAGAGGGACCTGGAAAAATACAGGCGGGTCTGGGCCCTCTAGTCCTCCTCAAACTATGGCACCAGCCAAGGAAAATATAGCAGTAAACTTCGAACCCCTACCTAGTCTAGCCGATGGACATGATATTCTCCACTGTTAAGTGAAGAAGGGGATCTGACTTTCACACAAACTCTGGTGCCCCATATCGGACCATGTCCCTTGGATGGGGAGTCCTGATGGCACTCAGAGGAAAGATAATAAGTCACCAAGAAGAGACTTGATACCCTAGGAGCATATACAGCGGGAGGAGGTCCCCCTCAGTCACAGACATAGGGGAAGGGAGTAGAGGGGGAAGCGGGAGGGAGGAAAGAAAGGGAGGATACAAGGGATGGGCTAACAATTGAGATGTAATATGAATAAATTAATTTAAAAAAAAGACAGTGCTTATCAGATTTAGAAACACCGCAACAGAAAAGGCAAGGTGCTAGTATTTTTTGCATTAAAGAAATGCATCTTATGAGACTTGCTAGATAGCCTATGACCATATAGTGGGAAAGGAGGTCCCCCTTGGTTACAGACCAAGGAGGGTAATAGGGTGAAAGCAGGAGGGAGGAACGGGTGGATACAAGTGAGGGAAAAACAATTGAGATGTAATCTGAATAAATTAATTAAATAAAAAATCCTATAAAAAAAAGAAAGAAAGAAATGCATCTTATAAGTGTTCCAGAAACATATTTAAAGCAAAGGGGATATACAAGTAAAAAATTAGTTCAACTTAAGACATCCAGAGTCTTTTCACTGAACAGTGATCATCTCTTCAAATACATAGCTCACTATAAATATGGAACAACACTGATTTTTACACGTCTAGATCTTCAAAAAAAAATGAAGCAAAACTTGGCAGAACTGAAGGTGGGAAGAGACCAGTGAATAATGACAGTCAGCAAGCTTAGCAGACCTCCCTTAGATGTATACAGACAACCATCGTTAATACAGGGTATTTGAATAAAATCACCAATCAGCTACCTAATTAATATGTATAGGATACCCAAAATGGAAGGATGCATGCTTTCAGAATGCACATACAGAGGACACTGAACTAGCTTGGGTGTTGCCTTAGAAACAATTTCTCAGGACATTTTAAAGAATAAAACATAAATATGTTATAAACATTAAAGTATTATACAATAAGCTAAGCCCTCAAAAGTGCTAAAGTATTAAAAAAAAAAAGAACACACTTCTAAGTCTAGCTCACAGGTAAAAACACAAGGACTATATAACATTGTAAATTATACACATAACTGTATCACTTCAAATGTATACGCCCATGAAGAGGAAAGCGATGGAATAGAAGAGATAAGTTTCTGCTGTAAAATCAAATGAACTAAGTCTAATTTGGAGATCAAATTATTCCAAATTAATAAAAGGAGAAAATAATAGGACTTAATACAATTTTCAAAGCTGATATTATGTCAAGGTTAATATATTTATATATTCATATACAATGCTGTATATTATGCAAGTATACAATTGCAAATGTTAATCGAAAATATAACACAGAATAATGATATGTACTAAGTAATTCATAATTAATTATCTAAACCCTAACAAGTAAAAGACAGAGATTATTAATGTTAGGTATTAAATTGTAAAAATAGTGAAGAGATTATAGGCTGAATGTTAAGAGGCTATTGGGAATAATTTTAAGGCATTATGTTTCACACTTTAGATGAAATAGGCACATTCATTTTTGAGAACTTGTTAAACCTGACAGAAAGTGACATTTTTAAAAAAACTTAAAAGACTTTATTCATAGTGGAAACTGTACCAATAAAAGATTCCAGGCACATACTTACTAGTATGAATTTTCTCAAATATTGAGACAACCATATAAGCATTACCAAACTCTTTTTAAAAATTCAAGAGAATACATCTGACTAAAATTTATGAGGCTACAGATCCTGCAATACCTCCTAAAAGTCAAACCAAACTTTGTGACTCACATCCTGTGGTGGTTTGAATAAAGAGTGTCCGCACATGTTCCTATATGTGAACACTTGGTCCCCTGTGTGTGGTACTGTTTGGAAGGATATGAAATTAAGGTGCCATGGAGCCTTGCTGGAGGAAATCCATCACTGGGTAAGCTTTGAGAATGTATAATCTTATCCTACTCCCTGCTTGTTGAGACACAATCTCTCAGTTTCTGCCTTTTACTGCTGTGCATTTCCCACTACTATGGAAATTTAGCCCTCTGGAGCCATACATAAGCTGAAATAATGCTGCCTTAGGTTGCTATTGTTCTGTTGTTTTTATCACAGAGGCAGAAATGTAGCAAGCATATTTCCTTCATTAGCATACAAGCAAAAACAGTGAACTGAATGATAGGGTATGCAGAAGGTTAATATGTCTGATTCTCTGAGAGCTGGTCCCAGAATTCAATCTTAGCTTACCTTAGCACATAGAGCATACCTTCCCACAAAGAATCAATGAAAAGAAAGGAAAAAAGAAAGAGAAACATGCATGTGTATAGCCCCAGTTAGATAAAGACGTTGGTCAAGATTTGACCATGTCCCCTGGAGGGGGAAACCTGGTGGCACTCAGAGGAAGGATAGCAGGTTACCAAGAAGAGACTTGATACCCTATGAGCATATACAGGGGGAGGAAATCCCCCTCAGGAAGAGTCATAGAGGAGGGGAATAAGGGGGAAATGGGAGGGAGTGAAGAATGGGAGGATACAAGGGATGGGATAACCATTGAGATGTAACAAGAATAAATTAATAAAAAAAAAAGGAAAAGAAAGAAGATCAGAACTAGTTCATACTGCAGTCTGTGCTAGCTAGCAATAGAAAGGCCACCATAACATACAGCTGGCATTGTCCACAGTGATGAAAGGCTGTGCTCCCTGATGTGAAGGACAGCCCAGTTCCACGTGGAAGTATTAGCCAGTGCAATGAGGCAATGAGTGGAATAGTTGGGAAAGAAAGTAGAGCATGCTGGTATGTAATGTTCTTATGGATACTAACCCTCCAAATACTACTTAATAAAATATTTTGAGCAAATTAACACATGAAAAAGAAGTCTATATACATTTGAATAAGTCTATATAATTTTAAGTCTATCTGAATTTTTCTATAACTAGCACCAAGCCACAGAAATGTCAATGGTTTTGAGGGCCCAAGAATTATCAAAAGGATCATCAAAGCTAAGAGTAGAGCTAAAACAAACTGTGTTACGAACTCAGCAATGAATCAAGACATCAACAAAGAATCAATACAACACCGGAACAAGTGGAGAACAGCACTGTGTCAAAAGTGGGCAAACAGTACTGCTGCTAAGTGTGTCCTCCATGGAGTTCTCCATACTTACAGTGTGATGCCAAACCACCACCTGACATGAAATACAGAAGATCCCCAAAAGATCTAAAGCTGGGAAATAAGTTCCACAAGAGACAACTGGGTAGTTCATATGATCTGACTTCAAGTGCTTACATATAGTAACCAAAGCAGTATTTGCAATATTAGATAAAAAGCATCAAGTCTGTTTAGTCAGCAAGATGGTCTATGATATAGTAGCTCTTCAACAAATAAACATGTGTTTTAAAAACAAATTTGTATGTGGAATGTGTTTCATGTTTAGCATCTTCCAAACTCCAAAATTAATTTGCACAGACTATAAGAATGAAAACCACCATCTCCTAAGAGCGAGGATAAGAACAGATCCATTAATTTTGTGTGGGTAAAGAGTTTTTTGGTGAGACATGTACTGCACGAAACACTAGGAAAGTGGATACTAAACAATTGCAAATTTTAAAATATCAATTCAAGGAAAGGAAAATGTAAAATGAACAGTCTGGGGCTGGGTGTGTAGATGCTTGGGTCCCAGCTGGGCATGCTAAGGCTGGTATTCCAAAAAAGAAAAAAGAAAACAAAAGAAAAAGCTCATCAGTAATCAGAACAACAGGAGCTGCAGTATTTGAACAAACTACCCCATCAACAGCATGCAAACACACTACTAGTCCACTTAGTGGGTAGTCAAAAGCTCTAATAAGACACATCACAAAAGGAGCTGTCCAAATGGCATCCTGTGTAGAAAAAGATGATTTAGTAGATTTAGTCGAGCAAAGTGAAGCAATTACAGCTAAAAGTCTTATCAAAAGTGTAGTGGAGACAGCACTCAGGAAGCCAGTGGAGTAGGGCTCCACAAAAATGGCACCGTCTAAATCAGAGATGAAACCGACTTATCTAATCTTCACTGTCCTGGGACCTGCACTGTGACTGAGGCTGCACCTTCATTAGTGGTCTCACCTGGCTTCTCTTCAGGGACTCCAATGCTGCCACATGGTGCCAGGCCTCAGCTGCTTTCCATGGCTTTCCAGGCTTACAAAACCAGCACCATGTGGGAGACTCTACTAAGTTCTACATCCAGCTCAAGATATAGTCTTGGCATCCTCTGAACCACAACGTCTGTGTGCTGACCACAGGAAATACTACCCAGATTGATGCTGCTCTCCTGGTAATCATAGCTGTTTTTTCAGGCCAGAAGACTAGTATTGATGTCTCAGGGTAGAGGGCAGGGGTTGGGGGGGGAGTTGGATGGTTAGACCAGCCACACCCTGTAACAGGTTGGGCCTGAGGGATGCTGGGAGAACCTGGAGGCCAGGTCTACTTTGATATGTTAAATTGTCAGCTCAGCCATTTGTCCCAGGTTTGAGCCTCAACAGCAGAGTAGGCATCTCCTACAGAGGACTCAATCCTCCCAATCAATCACAAAGAATCAAGAAAATGTCCCCATGGATTTGTTACAGACCAGTCTGAGAGTAGCTTTTTCTCAGTTTACATTTCCTCTTCCCAGGTGAGTGCATCTTGTGTCACATTCACCAAAACGAGACAAACAAACAAACAAACAAACAAATACCCTAACCAGTACAATGGCAGAACATATCTGAGAGAGAAAAACCTGAAAGAAGCAATGTGTTATAAGAACTAAATTAAAGTACAGTTCCTTTATTAACAATGGATTGTGCCTAAATTCATCTTTTTTGAGTTGTTTACCTAAAGAAATGAGAAGACAGCTAATAATTAAATTTACACAGACGCAGTGTAAATATAGAGCTTTTCTCTTTAGATCTATTCTCATTAGTATTAAATTTAGAAAAAAAAACAGATGCTGAAAATTAGTATTACAGATTTAAAACTACATAAAACAGCCTACAAAGCACCACACCTTCATCAAAAATAATCTCAGTTTGACACCTACATCACCACTCACTGTTCTTTCATTAGTTAGTCTTTGGCTCTCAGAAGTTCAGCCATAAATTGAAAGGTAACCACACACAAAAGGACTCCGCACACAGTCTTTGATAGGACAACAAGGGATTGGTGACCATCTACTTCTACAGTAGATAAAGGGTAAGCCTCTGAGGCAGTACAGCTGAGCCTCAACTGATGCGGTCCAGGACTCACTTTAAGAAAGAGTTTCAGGTCATCTTGACTCCTTTCAAAAATGCAAAAGGCCTTTACTTACTACTTCTGGCCTGTTTTCCATGTAAAAGATAATGACAAGATATCTATCATTGTATTTTCCCTCTTTTTGCTTCTGCAAGGGCTTGGAGCCCACCCATCCCCTGAATCCATGGACTTCTTCCTTACTCACAGCAATTATTCTTATTCTTACATTGGAAAGACTTCTGTATTACAAAGACTGGAATGCTAATTATTCAGAGTGTGTCTCTCATCTCAGGACCTACTTGGGTTGTAGTAATTGTTAACTTGTTCTGTGTTGAGTTTGTGCTAAGCAATCTGTTGAGCAGACCTTAAACTATAACACCTCAACCAAAATACAACCCTGAGATGTGGCGATGACTCTGAACTTTCTTTTTACAGTGTATACATCTCCAGATTAAGTTGCATGGTACAAATTTTGTTGATTTAGTATAATACTAGATTCAATCTATAATCTTCAAGTCTCCTAGGCCAAAAAGACTTGATAAGCACTTTGGGCCTCCTCAGACCACAGATATATCTCCCTTAGTTCTGTCAGAAAATCAGTGATGCACATTTTTCCATGATTACAAATAATATACATGTTTAAAGAATGTTAATTTTATTTCATGACAGGGTTTCTCTGTGTAGCCTTGGCTGTCCTGGACTCACTTTGTAGAGCAGGCTGGCCTCAAACTCATAGCGACCCACCTACCTCTGCCTCCTGAGTGCTCAGATTAAAGGCGTGTGCCACTATGCCCAGCCAAATATTAATGTTTTTGGAGCAGTCATTGCATGTATTCACTAGATGTCAAATGGTTATTGTTTATGATAGACCCATAATCCTATTATAAAAATGATGGAACATTTTTATTAAAACATTAGGCAAAATGTTAATGGCTATAGAATGATGTGGACAAGTAGCCACCTCTGCAGTTTTCTCTATCAGCTGTCCTCAAGCTTTGACTCATTTGCAGAAGTAAAGAAGGGGAATTTCTGGGATGCGAACTTGTGGTTTCAGGAGCTGCCTTTATTGTTTCAATGAGTGACTAGCAAAGAAGTGCGAAGATGTTGACACCAGGAAGCGTGAAGGCACTGACCTGGCACACTAAATCCTTTCAGTGTAGCTGAGTCCCCACCACACTGAAGGTTTGGCTGACTCTGCTATGCATGCTTAGAATAATGCAAAACTTGGCAGAGTCCCCTCCCCCCAAAGCCTGATAGTATGATATGTTAATAATATTTGAGCAAGAATTGAAAGTAGATATGTCTTACATATTAAGATTTATGTTATTGATTTTACTCAATTGAGAGCAAGTAACACAAATAGAAGATGCCAGAGCTCTAGCTCTGGGTTTTACACTTGTTATTCTAAAACTGGGTCACATTCCTGAAGCCTTTTCATGGTGGCCATCACTTACAATTAAAATCTCCAAAATTGATGTCCCTGTCTTGAAATAGCTATTGTTTCATATAGATCATGTTTAAGTAGATAGGAAGCTAGTTGCTCAATCCTGGAGATATTTCCGTGGGCTCTGTCAGTAACATTCCTTTGCAGTTACTTTAAAAAGTTATTTATTATGATATTTATTGTTTTATGTGTATGAGTGTTTTGCCTGCTTGTATGTCTGTGTGTCAGATCCTCTGGAACAGAAGTAGATGCTGGGAATTGAACCTGTGTCCTCTGAAGTGAAACTAGTACTCTTAAGCATTGCACCATTTGTTAGCCCATGCAGTTGTTTTGAATCTTGGTCCAACCTTTGCCAGTTATTTTGATGAGTAAACTGATCTGGAAGCTGTTGGGAGGGATGGGGTTGCAATTTTTCTTTCAATACTACGATTCTGGTCTTTCAGGCCTTTCACAAAGCAAGTAACCATTTTATGACTCTCTATTTCCTTCAGGAGCTCAAGGTAGTCCTGGTTTCCAGTTTGAGGTCTCCACGTGCATTTTGCTTTCTTGTACATTGATTTTCTCTGAAAACTAAAACTGTCCAACTGAGCTCATTATTCATTGTTGAAAATAAGTATCTAGGCGTCTTAGAGAAAAATGACCCTTCGCTTCCCACCAGCCATCAATTTCAATATCTCATTAACTCAAGGTCAAACATTGTCCCCACCTTCCTTCTCAATGCTGGGATTTTGTTTGCCTCCAGCTTGTGTAGGTCTTATGCATTACTCCAGAATGACTATGAATTCATATTTAAAACTGCCCCTAACCTGAAGGAAGAAATGGCTACAAACACAAAAGAAGCTTAAAGAACATCAAACAGAAAACCCTCCAACAACATAGTAATCAAAGCACTAAAGGTACAGGACAAAGAAAGGATACTAACAGCCAAGTAACATATAAAGACATGCCTATTAGAATTACCCCAGACTTCTCAGCAAAAACTTTAAAAGGCAGAAGGACCTGGGAAGATAATGTGCAGACCCTAAGAGACCACAAATGCCAGCCCAGACTATGACATCCAGCAAAACTTTCAATCACCATACATGAAGAAAAATATATATTCTATGAAAAAAACCCAAGTTTAAACAAAATCTTTCCACTATCCCAGACCTACGGAGAATACTAGAAGGAAAACTCCAACACAAGGAGGGTAAGTACACCCAAGAAAACACAGGAAATAGTTTCCCACAAGCAAAACCAAAAGAAGGAAATCACACACATAAATACTACTATCACAAACATTAAAATTACAAGAATCAGCATTCATTTGGTCATTAATATCTCTCAACATCAATGGACTTAATTTCCCAATTGAAAGATACCAGGTAATAGAATGGATGTGAAAACAACATCCATCATTCTGATGCATATAAGAAAGACATCTCAGCACCAAAGATAGACATTACTTCTTAGTAAAGGGCTAGAAAAAAGTTTTCCAAGCAAATAGACCCAAGAAACAAGTAGGAGTAGCCATTCTAGACTTTCAAGCAAAAGTAATCAAAAGAGATGGGGAAAGACACTTCATACTCATCAAAGGAAAAACTCACCAAGATGACATCTCAATTCTGAACATATATGGCCCAAGTACAAGGCCACCCACATTCATAAAAAAGTATTATTAAAGAATAAATCATATGTTTGACCCCATAAATTTATAGTGGGTGACTATAATCAAGAAAACATAGGAAAACACCCCACTCTCACCTATGGACAGGTCAAAGAGACAGAAACTAAACAGAAAAATTATGAATCTAACAGATATCATGAGTCAAATAGACCTAACAAGTATCTACAGAAAATTTTACCAAAACACAGAAGAATATACCTTCTCAGCAATACACAGAACCATCTCCAAAATTGACCATATGCTTGGACACAAAGCAAGCTTCAAGGGTTACAAGATATATTGAAATATTGAATATTGAATAATATTGAAATAACCCTTTGTGTTTTATCAGATCTCCATGGGCTAAAGCAATAATAGAAGCATCAGGAAGCCTACAAACTCATGGGAACTGAACAACTCTTTACAAAATGACCATTGATTTAGAGAAGAAATAAAAAAATTAAAGGCTTCCTAAAATTCAATGAAACTGAAGGCACAACATACCCAAATTTATGGGACACAATGAAAGCAGTACTAAGAAGAAAGGTCATAGCACTAAGAGCCTTCATTAAGAAATTGGAGAAGTTTTATTCTAGCAACTTAATAGCACATCTGAAAGCTCTAGAACAAAAAGAAGCAAACACACATAAAAGGAATAGATGGTAAGAAATAATCAAACTTAGGGCAGAAATCAACAACTTAGAAACAAAATAAACAGTACAAAGAATCAATAAAACTAACAGCTTATTCTTTTAGAAAATCAACAGGACAGACAAACCCTTAAGCAAACTAACAAAAAGGCAGAGAGGTAATATCCAAATTGGCAAAATCAGAAATGAAAGGTTTAATATAACAACAGATACTGAGGAAATCCAAAGAGTCTTTGGTCTTACTCAAAAGTCTGTACTCCACAAAACTGGAATATCTAAATGAAATGGATGATTTTCTTAATAGATTCCACTTCTCAAAGTTAAGCCAAGATCAGATTAACAACATAAATAGTCCTATACCACTAAGGAAATAGACACAGGCAATCAAAACCTCCTAACCAAAAAATCATAGGACCCAATGGTTTTAATGCAGAATTGTACCATATTTTCAAAGAAAACTAATACTAATACTCTTCAAACTATTCTACAAAATAAAACAGAAAGAACATTACCAAGCTCTTTCTATAAATCTACAATCACCCTGATATCTAAAGCACTCCAAGATTCAAACAAGAAAAAGAATTTCAGACCAATATTCATCATGATCATTGATGTAAAACTACTTAATAAAATACTTGCAAACTGAATCCAAGAACTCATCTTAAATATCATCCATCATGATCAAGTAGGTCTCATACCTGGGATGCAGGGATGGTTCAACATATGAAAATCCATCAATGCAATCCACCATATAAAAAAGCCAAAAGAAAAAAAAACCCAAGTTCATCACATTGGATGCTGAAAAAGCCTTTGATAAAATCCAACACATCTTCATGATAAAAGTCTTGGAGAGATAAGGGATACAAAGCCCATACCTAAACACAATATAGGCAATATATAGCAAAGCAATATCCAGCATCAAATTAAATGGTAGAAGCCTAAAGCAATTCTCCTAAAATCTGGGACAAGACAAGGTTGTCCACTCTCTCCATATCTATTCAACATAGTACTTGAAGGTCTAGCTAGTTCAATAAGATAACTAAAAGAGATCAATGGGAAACAAATTGGAAAGGAAGAAGTCAAAGTATCTCTATTAGCAGATGATATGATAGAATATATAAGTGACATCCAAAACTCTACCAGAGAACTCCTATTGCTGATAAACATATTCAGCAAACTGGCTGGATAAAAAATTAACTCCAAAAAATCAGTAGCCCTCCTTTATGCAAAGGATTAATCCTCTGAGAAAGAAATTAGTAGTACAATACCCTTCACAGTAGTGAAAAACAATATAAAATAACTTGGTGTATCTCTAACCAAGGAACTGAAAGACTTGTATGGCAGAAACTTTGAAGTCTTTGAAGAAGGAAATTGAAGAGGATATTAGAAGGCGGAAAGGTCTTCCATGCACATGGATCAGTAGAATTAACAGTAAAAATGACCATCTTACCAAAGGCAATCTATAGATTCAATGCAGTTCCTATCAAAATTCCAATGCAATTCTTTACAGACCTTGAAATACCAATCCTCAACTTCATACGGAAAAATTAAAAACCCAGGATAACTAAACAATTCTATACAAAAAAAAAAAAAAAAGAATTTCTGGAGGTATCACAATCCCTTATTTTACTATAAAGCAATAGTAATAAAAACCACATGATATTAGGAAAAAACCAGACAGGTTTATCAATGGAATAGAACTGAAGACCCAGAAATAAAACCAGACACTTACAGACACTTGATTTTTGACCAAAAAAAAATCCAGAACCATACAATGGAAAAAAGACAATATCATCAACAAATGGTCCTGGTCTATCTGGATGTCTGCATGTAGAAATTTGAAAGTAGATTCATATTTATCACACTGCACAAAACTCAAGTCCAAGTAGTTCAAAGACCTCAACATAAAACCAGAAAACTAAATCTAATAGAAAGGAAATTGGGGAATAGCCTTGAACTCATTGGCACAGGAGACACCTTCCTCAAAAACAAAACAAAACAAAACAAAACAAAACAAAAAAAACCAACAATAACTCAGGCTCTAAGATCAACAATTAATAAATGAGATCTCATGAAATGGAAAACTTCTGTAAGGTGAAGGACATGGTCAATAGAACAAAATGGCAGCATACAGATCTGGAAAAGATCCTCACTAACCTTACATCCAACAAAGGGATAATATCCAAACTATATAAAGAGCTCAAGAAAGCAAACACCAACAAAACAAATAATGCAATATAAAAAATGGAGTACAGAGCTAAATTAAGAATTATCAACAGAGAAAACTTGAATGGCTGAGAAGCACTTAAAGAAATGCTCAATGTACCTAGTCACCAGGGAAATGCAAATCAAAATGACTCTGAGATTCCACCTTATACCCATCATAATAGCCAAGATCAAAAACTTAAGTGTGAGCACATGCCAGCAAGGATTTGGAGCAAGAGGAACACTCCTCCGCTCCTCGTGGGAGTGCAAATGTTTACAACCACTTTAAAAATTAATCTGGTTCTTTCACGAAAAATTAGGAATAGTTCTATCTCATGACACAGCTATACCACTCCTGGGCATATGCCAAAAAATGCTCCACCACTTCACAACAATATCTGCTCAACTATGTTCATAACATCTTTATTCATAATAACCAGAAACTGGAAACAGCCTAGATGTCCCTCAACTGAATAATGTGAGCACCCATGTACCACAGAAGAAATTGTGGTACAGTTACACAATGGAATACTACTCAGCTATTAAAAACAAAATAATCACTATTTGAAGGCAAATGGATGGAACTAGAAAAGATCATTCCAAGTGAGTTAACCCAGATTCAAAAAGACACACATGGTATGCGCTCACATATAAGTGGATTTTAGCCATATAGTACAGGATAGGCATACTACAATGCACAGACTCAATGAAGCTGAGTAACAAGGAAGGCTCAAGGTAGGATATGTGACTCTCCCTCAGAAGAGGAAATAAAATAGACTTCAGCATTTGATGTACAGACAGAACTGGGTGGGAGAGGGCATGGGAAGTGGTACAGGGATGGGTATCAGGTTAGGGGAAAGCAAGTGTTGAGGGTGAGAGGGCTTAGAGAGGGAAGGGAAACTGATGAGAATGGCATTTCTCTGACAGGCTAGAGACCTATGATAGGGTAGGCTCCTAGGAGGATATGGGGGTGATTCTAGCTGAGACTCTTGGCAGCAGGAAATTTGAAGACTGAAGTGGCCACCTCTTATAGGCAGGCAGGATTCCCAGTTGAGAGAGGGGGACACCATTGTACCCACAAAACCTTCGACCCAAATTTACTCTGCCAACAACCTATGCAGAGAGATAAAGATGGAGCAGAGATTGATGGAAGGGCCAAACAATGCTTGGCCCAACTAGTCTCCCATGAAGACCCACCCCATGGGAGAGAGCCAACCACTGATACTATTAATGATATTCTGCTATGCTTGCAGACAGGAGACTAGCATAACTCTCCTCTGAGAGGCTCCATGCAGCACCATTGAAGCAGATGCAGAGATTCATAGCCAAACATTAGGCAGAGCTTGGGGAGTCTTGTGGAAGAGTTAGGGAAGGACAGAGGGACTTGGAGAGGACAAGAACCTGACAAATGAGACCAACAGAATGAAATAACATAGGCCCATGGGGGCTCACAAAGACTGAACCACCAACCAATGAACATGCAGTAACTGGACAGAGGTCCACTACACATATGTATCTGATGGGCAGCTTGGTCTTCATGAGAGTCTCCTAGCAGTTAGAGCAGGGGTGTCTCTTATATGGATCCTGTTGCCTGCTCTTAGCTCATTTTCTCCTAGCTGGTCTGTCTTATTGGCCTCAGTGGAAGAAGATGTGCTTAGTTTTGATGTGACTTTGATGTGCTTGGGCTAATTGGTGGAGGCAGGAGTTCATCTTTTCTGAGAAGGGGAGGGGGAAAGGCAGAAGAGGGTGGGAGATTGGGACTGGGATGGGATGAGGGAGGGGATTACAATAGAGATGTAAAGTGAATTTTAAAAATTAAAATAAAAATGTTTAACTTAAATCTAGACTTTTTGATTTAATCAAACTATACTGAATAATGAGAATATATGCATATATTAATGTAGACAATTGAAAAAAGTTTGAGTCTATCAAATATTAGTTTAAAAGCAGTCATAATAAAAAAAGGTGAGGTCAATGAAAATACATTATATTTTCATCTGTATCTTCAAATGTTATTTTTATAAAACTGTTTGATTCTCAGTTTCTCTCTTAACACAGCTATTTTAATATTTGTTTAATAATAAGCTTCACAACACAAGATCTGAGCAGTTATTGCTCTTTTTTCTTTTTAACGCTTTAAGCTAATCTGGTTTCCTCCCAGCATACTTTACAGAAATACTTGCACTTTGTAGCTTTTCCTAATTCAGCTCCTCTCTTGATGTCACCTGGATTTCTCCCATGGCTGACTTCCCTACTTCCTCTCCTAGCTCCTCCTCCCTTGGCTAGTAGGAAGTCCTGCCTTATTCTCCCTGTCTCCCATGGCCCACATGCCCTGCTCATCAATTTGCTTTAAGCTGCTTTGTTGGTATATCAGGAAACAATATTTCACAATATTGAGAGAAGACATTCTCAGAACAAGGATTGGAACCAGATATGGAGGGTACAGAAATCAGTATTTGAAATACACAATAACCTTATGCATACATCTCCCCCTTTTAGTTCAATAAAATATTTTTCTTATAATATCAAACTATATAAAATAATAGCAATTATGAAAATTATTAGGTAATATTTACATTTGTATATTTGGCACCTTTGGATAAAGCATTTTACTGTCGATCAATTTTTTTAAATTTTTTTAAATTAATTTATTCTTGTTACATCTCTATGGTTATCCCATCCCTTGTATCCTCCCATTCTTCCCTCCCTCCCATTTTCCCCTTATTCCCCTCCCCTATGACTGTTCCTCAGAGGGATTACCTCCCCCTGTATATGCTCATAGGGTATCAAGTCTCTTCTCGGTGACCTGCTGTCCTTCCTCTGAGTGCCACTAGGTCTCCCCCTCCAGGGGACATAGTCAAATGTGAGTCACCAGAGTACATGAGAAAGTCAAATCCCTCTCTCCACTCAAGTGTGGAGACTGTCCTGTCCATGGGCTAGATCAGGGTAGGGGTTTAAATTTTACTGCCTGTATTGTCCTTGGCTAGTGCCTTAGTTTGAGCGGGACCCCTTGACCCAAATCTGCCTATCATAATGTTCTACTTGTAGGTTTCTAGGACCCACTGGATCCTTCTACATTGCTAGTCTCCCATGGTTCTCTCATCTAGAGTCCCAATAGGATGTCCTCCCCTCTGTCCCAGTTTCCTGGTAAGGAAAGGCTTTCGTGGGACATGCCCCTTGGGCTAGTATGCAGATATAAGTGAGTATATACCATTTGAGTCTTTCTGCTTCTGGGTTAACTCACTCATTATGATCATCTCTAGCTCAATCCATTTGTCCACAAATATCGGGAATTCCTTGTTTTTAATAGCTGAGTAGTATTCCATAGTGTATATGTACCACAGTTTCTTTATCCATTCTTCTACTGAGGGACACTTAGGCTGTTTCCACGATCTGGCTATTGTGAATAAGGCTGCTATGAACATGGTTGAGCAAATTTTCTTGTTGTGTGCTGGTGCATCTTCTGGGTATATTCCAAGGAGTGGAATAGCTGGGTCTTGAGGAAGCCCTATTCCCAGTTTTCTGAGATAGCACCAGATAGATTTCCAAAGTGGTTGTACTAGTTTGCATTCCCACCAGCAATGAAGGAGTGTTCCTCTCTCCCCACATCCTCTCCAGCATGTGGTGTCGCTTGAGTTTTTGATCTTAGCCATTCTGATGGGTGTAAGATGGAATCTCAGAGTTGTTTTGATTTGCATTTCCCTGATGACTAAGGAGGTTGAGCATTTCTTTAAGTGTTTCTCAGCCATTTGATATTCTTCTGTTGAGAATTCTCTGTTTAGTTCCAAGCCCCATTTTTCAATTGGGTTATTTGGTTTGGTGGTGTTTAATTTCTTGAGTTCTTTATATATTTTGGATATTAGACCTTTGTCAGATGTAGGGTTGGTGAAGATCTTTTCCCAGTCTGTAGGCTGTCGCTTTGTTCTCTTGACAGTGTCTCTAGCCTTACAGAAGATTCTCAGCCTCATGAGGTCCCATTTATTAATTGTTGACATTAAGGCCTGGGCTGTTGGTGTTCTGTTCAGGAAGTTGTCTCCTGTGCCAATATGTTCCAGGCTCTTCCCCACTTTTTCTTCTAACTGACTTAGTGTCTCTGGTTTTATGTTGAGGTCTTTAATCCACTTGAATTTGAGTTTTGTGCAAGGTGACAAATATGGGTCCAGTTGCATTTTTTTACACATAGACATCCAGTTAGACCAGCACCATTTGTTGAAGATGCTATCCTTTTTCCATTGAATGGATTTGGCTTCTTTGTCAAAAATCAAGTGACCATATGTGTGTGGATTCATATCTGGGTCTTCAATTCGATTCCACTGATCAACCAGCCTGTTGCTGTGCCAGTACCATGCTGCTTTAATTACTATTGCTTTATAGTACAATTTGAGATCAGGTATGTAGATTCCTCATAATGATAAACAAATTAATTTTAACAGAGATACTATGACTATCTAGTCTTCAACTCCATCAGAGACTTAATAAGGAATAAGTAATTCCTAAATATGTAGGAAGTGCAGGCAAGCAACTTCCGAAAGTATAGAAATGACAGAGGTATTTTTCTGCCTAGGCAATCTTCAATAATTCTTCTATGATTTTTGGAGCATAATCTTTAGCCTTCTGCCTCAGAATTGTGACAGACTTTTCTGTGAAGCAGGACTTATAAAGGACTTCCTTACCTTGTCCTAGCAAAGCTTGGCAGCTGACTTTCCTGAATCCAGTTTGTCCAGTTGGGACAGTGTTCTGTCTGTAATTGATGCAAGAACATTTTCTCAGCCAGTGGCTAGCTTGCCACCTATGAAGCCTTTGATAGTAGAATGGGGGTGCTGCCCAGAGCAGACCCATCTCATTGTCAAGGAGTCTTAAGTTAATAAAATCATTAAATATCATATTCTGTAGTTGCCTGTAATTTTGAAGACTCTGTCTACCTGTCTGTCTATCTATCTATCTATCTATCTATCTATCTATCTATCTATCTATCATCTATCATCTATCTCATCTGAATTGTTTGTTTTTCTAGCTATTTTTAATCTGTCAATCTAGGAAACAAAATTTTATAATTAATTAAGCTAGTATCTAACATGACCATAAGTTTAATCATCTAACAGATAATATACCTTTCGTAGTTATCCTAAACAGTTGGTAACAGCAGCTTTCAAAGTGACTAGAATTTAACATGTCAGTTTTAAGAATTACATGGGCAGAATCCCTGGGCCCTGACCCACCTATTGCGATGTTCTTCTTGTAGGTTTCTAAGATCCACTGGATCCTTCTATTTCCTCATCTCCTATATTAGTCTTACATAGAGTTCCAGTGGGATATTCTCACATCTGTCCCAATCTCCTGGTAAGTGAAGACTTTAAGGACAATACAAATAATAAACACTGAACCCCTACTCTGAAGTAGGCAATGGACAGTGCATTCTCCACAGTTATGTGGAGAGCGGGGACTAACTCTGACATGAACTCTGGTGCCACCTATTTGATGACCTCCCCTTGGTGGGGAGCCCTGATGGCACTCAAAGAAAGAATAGGCATACCAAGATGAGACTTGATAGCCTGTGACCATAAAGTGGGGGAGGACATCCCCTTCTATCATGGACCTAGGGGAGGGAATAGGGTGGGAGTGGGAAGGAGGGAGGAACGGGATGTTACAAATAATGGGAGAACAATTGAATTGTAATCTGAATAAATTAATTAATAAAAAATAAAATGAAATGAAAAAAAAGTAGGGGGAGATGTTTTGAGAAAAGCTACCATTTGGTACCCCAGCTGGTTTTAGATTTGTAATTTCCATTAACTGAATATAACTTATTTAGAAAAATAGGCAAATCTAACTAGATAATTTGGCTTTATATTTCCCTTAATGGGGAACACTTGATAATTCTAGTTTGTTTTTCATCCTAAACTTGAACTAGGCAAAACAACTAAAGATCCGGGACTATCATCTACTTTAAAATTTAAAACAAGGAGGGGATAAGAGATACTGAGGGTCTGGATAAAGGTGATTGCTGCAAACCCAGATGACATGCATTCTTTCCCTAGGACCCTCAAGGTGGAAGGAGAAAACTGACTCCCACAAGTTGACCTGATATCATGTGTGATGTGTATGCCCCTTTTCCTGCCCCTAAACTAAAAATTTTCGATAACAAGAATACACACACACACACACACACACACACACACACACACACAGAGAGAGAGAGAGAGAGAGAGAGAGAGAGAGAGAGAGAGAGAGAGAGA
>OU015744.1:140626474-140654507 GCA_907169655.1 Acomys percivali
AGAGAGAGAGAGAGAGAGAGAGAGAGAGAGAGAGAGAGAGAGAGAGAATTACATGGGCACAGTACTTTAGCATGTTGTAACCAAATATCTAAAATCTATAACAACATACAAAGATTAATTTCAATGCAAGATTTTTGACTTATTAATGCTCTTTGGTCTAAGAGTAGATTCAGTAATCTACCCTTTTACTCATCCTTCCTAAACACAACCACTTTAAAATGATAACAAACATCTGTCACCCATAGAATGACCAAAAACCATTGGAACCCTCTTGGAAATGGGGCAGAATTTTCTTAAATTGCTTCCTGCTGATTTAGAACACAGCTTTTCTTTTTGGGTGGCCCCCCAAAAAATAGGCATATTGTGCAGTCTTAAGAAAGTTAGCTTCAACTTTTGCTGTTCAGTCTTTAAATGCTGAGAATGTTCTGGACTTAACTGAAGTCCTGACTGGAACAATCTGTGATGCTGGACAATCTAGAGAGCCATTTTGAAAATTTTCTGGAGGCAGAGTTTTGAGGAAACAGTCATTGAGGCTATCTGTGAGGTAAGATCACCCGGGACACCTTTTTTAAATGTGTGTGTGTGTGTCTGGTCCTCTTTGCTCTGCAAAATATTAAATTTCTAAGGTACGATACATTTTTGTATTGATATATGTATTGGCTGTGCGCTGAGCACAGTTCAGTTAAAAATGTTTCTCTATAAAACAGATTTTTTTTATCTATTCCATTTACAAGACTGGCGTGATAAGTCCTGAGGAATCTGTATCAAAACACTTATTAGCCATGCATAGCTGAAGTCCTGGCTGGAGGCAATTTCATGTCTCAGTCAGTCTCAAAGCTGTTCCCATGTGGAGGGGTCAGCAAATTATGTTACCCGTCCTGTTTGATTTTCTTGATTTCTTTCTTTCTATATACAGCCAAGATCTTCAGGAGGTCTCTCCATGTCAAGTCTGATTTCTGTCAGTTTTTCTCATCTAGAACTACCTCTTTTGGTGTTATTGTAAGTTCCAGATTGAATTTCTCTGAAGGTTCCCTATTTTGTTTCATTGGTTCCTCCAACTTCTGTTCTGTGCCCTTTAATTTAGCATCTAATTTCTCAGTCTCTTCTTTCTCCAAGTCTGTCTTACTCTCATCTCTCCCAAAGAGGATATACAAAATGAAATCATCACTAAAAAATTATTTGTGTGCTAAGAGGAACAAACCCAAATGGAACCCAGAAGTCCTGTGTCACTGCATCTTCCTTGATTTTCAACATAGAAAATACTCTTTAACCTTGAAATCTCTCCAAAGGGCTCTACTTTCTTAGACCCAGCTTTCTATCTAGACCTTGCCAGTTCAGATGCTTGAGGCTTCTCAGACTTTCTGGTTCCTGCTTCTAGGGAGAGGCTTTTTCTGCCTCCTTCACCTGATGCTGATCTCTCCCCAACTCTGGAACATTCTTGGATGCACAGTGTTTGCTCCTCTGACTTCACAAGTCATGCCTGCAAGAGCCACTTCTCAAAGGGCTTCCTGACTAGGCTAGGAAAAAGTCAGGCCTTGAGAAGGTTGGGTGCATTAAAAAGCCACTTTTTTTTCTCGTAACCATGGCTCCTTAAAAGAACTATTTCTGCTTTGCCCTGGGGTTTGTATCAGTTTTCCTTTTTCTGCAGTCAGCTGGAGGCCTTGCTGCTCTTCCAGGGTCTGTGGAATCAGGAAGCTGTGAGATTCTGCCTTAGAAACTGCAGTTGCTCTCTTAATAAATAGAACTAAAAAACTGCTCTGTAGTTTTACTTTTTATGTAAGTTCAGGCCCACTTGGTACACTAAAATGTTAAAGTTATTTTTATAAAACTGTGTTTGTTTCTAATTTTTTTTCTTAACCCAGCTATCCTACAAATAGCTGAGATTCTGTAGTTTTAGAGTTTTCAAAAACCTACTTCATTTAGGGTTCTTAAACGCTTCTACTTCCCTTCCAACCCTCTGACCAAAGGTAGGGAGAAAGTAGGTTAGTAGGAAAAGGGGACTGTGGATCTTTTTAGAAGTAGTTCTTTGGGTCAGTTCCCCTTTTGATTGCCGGGATATCAGCAGTCCAGTCAAATATCCAACACTAAATGGCAACATGAGTCAATAGTAGTGGCACTAACCAGCAGAAACAGCAAAACTCCAGCAAATCGGCGCGAGTCAGCAGACTCAGCCAGAAGTTCTCTGGAGCGTGTCTATCTGATGTGAATTGTTAAGGAATGAAGACCAGCAAAGTGATATAAACCATTGCAAGGCATAGCAATGTAAAAGCACTTCACTATCCGGGTGGTACTCTATACATCTCCTCTCAGAGTCCTCTCAAGGTGGTTTGCACGCCCCTCACATTAGACAACATCAAGTGCCGTCTCATAAAAGAGCTTTGAGCAAAACATCATGTGCCCTCTCATGGGTCTGTTTTCTCCTAACAATGGTCACAAGGCTCTCACATCCCATACTTGGGACCAAAATGAAAAACACATTCACATGACACAACTGAGTTATCAAAGAAACTAAAAACTTCTACTTCAAGAACCTTTTATATTTGTTTAATAATAAGCATCACAACATAATACTAGAGCAGCTATTACTCTATTCTTAACCCTCTAAGCTAATCTGGTTTTCTCCCAGTGTATATTCCAGAGATACCTGCACTTTGTAGCTTTCCCTGCCCTAGCTTCCCTTTTGATGTCACCTGGAACTCTCTGGTTGTTAACTCCCCTACTTCCTCCTCTAACTCCTCCTTCTCTGGCTGACAGGAAGTCCAGCTCTATTCTCATGACTGTTTATTGATTCACTGGAAGCTGATATATTGGCATATCAGGGCACAATTCGGAAGCAGTGTTTACACAACATTGAGACAGGAGATTATCAGAACAAGGATTCTAATCACATATTGGGGGTACAGAAATATGTATTTGAATTACACAATAACCTTACACCTATAAGACCCAAGACTAGTAATTATTTTATAATTTGGAGATATACCAGGTGGAATTTACAACCTAACTACAAAAATATTTAAGAAATATAAAAAACCAAGAAATGTTTACTTACTAAAGTCACTTGATTGCCTGTATCACTGAAGATGAGTATGTCCAGCATCGTTACAGTCTACATAAACTGCTCTCAGAGGATGTGAAAAAGCTTGTCTCCTAGGAGTGAATTAGAAGTACCTGGATACTGTCCTGCTTGTTCAGTTAGAATGGAGTCTTTGAGGTGATACCTTTTCTTTTCTTTCAGTTGATGAAATCATCTAGTTTTTATTCTTTGAAAAAGGCTTTTTAAATAATTTAAACTTTTGTCATGATAGTAAAAAAATGCTTATAATACTATATATTTAATCTAAAAGACAACATTTTGTAAACAGATATAAATATCTTTCAGTAGAATATGGTTTACAATCACTACCTAAATTAGTAGGGGTATTATAAGAAACCATCATTCCCTAAGAAGATTTTATGTGTTTAAGTCACTGACTATTTACAAAAATCTAAAGGCTCAAAATATATTTAACCACAGGTCTAAAATGTCCATTAGTAAAGTAATACTAAAGATACTGGAAAAAACATTATAGAAATTCAAGCATTAATTTTTATCTCAGGGTATTGAATAGACCTTTAAATTTTTATCTTAATTTTACCTTAGTTATAACCATATCTATTCTTAAGCAGCCGTTTACAGCATACTTACGCTTAGCATTGTCATTCTGAATTTAGAAAACAATTTTTATGAGATAGTTTTAAATGAAAGCTCAAGAGGCTGCATCTAGAGCACAGAAAACATAAGATACCTTAGATTTCTAGAGTGCATTAAGACTTCTTCTTTGTTTATCCAAATCTAAATAACTTACTAACTACTCAAGTTTTTATGGCAGGTACCTTGGAATAGTGTGTTTTAAATAGTAGTTACTTTTTATTAGTATTTTGTGGCATCCAAGGTGGGATAGCACATCCAGAATAGACAAATTGGCATTTCAGACACATTATTATTTTAACTAAAATAATAATGAATAATTTATAAAGTTATACATATATATCAATATGTTATAATACATTAAGATGATCTATATACTCTCAGATGTTTGTGTATCAAAATAGGTTATCAAAGGGATACTTTTAAAATATTTACATTTTCTCTTATGTAGCCCTGGCTGAAATAAGATTTTAATTTGGTTTGGTTTGATTTGGTTAGGTTTGGTTTTGAAGAAGAAGCTGTGGACAAAATATATTCAAAATGTTCACATATATACATGTGTATATAAATATAATATTATCTAAAATATTGCATATATAATAAAAACATTAGCATAGCTATCTTTTTTATATCAAGGAATGGAAATTTTCTAATAGCAAAAACACATGTAAGTATAATCATCTAATAGTTAATTTATTCCCTCAATCTATAGGGACTGTGTTATAAAATCAGATTTGTCATAAAGGTTAAAGGATAACATTTTGATAAGAATTGTATGGTTATTTGCAACTTGTGCTTAAAAGCAGATTTAATTTTATTTTTTAAAATATATTTTATTCCATGGGGTGCAGAGAAGAAGGTCTATTCCTTTTTGACAGTCATAGGGGAGGGGAGTAAGGGGAAAATGGGAGGGAGGGAGGAATGGGAGGATACAAAGGATGGGATAACCATTGAGATGTAATATGAATAAATTAATAAAAGAAAAAATATTTTATTAATTTATTCATATTACATCTAAATGGTTTTCCCATTCCTTGTATTCTCCCATTTTAATTTTCTTTTAATTTAAAAACTCATGTTATTAGTTCCAAAGAAAGACTTAGGGCCATTAACCATTATTATTCAACCAATGTGGTCATATTGATTAGGTATATATATGTCTTTTATGATTATTTTGTTTCTAAAAATTTTAGTTTATTTAAAGCTAAAATGAAACCAAACCAGATTAGCAAGTTTAGTTTACATCAGCACTTAATTACTTATAAGCCAATTTGGCACTTACATTATGTAAATGCATTACATATTTACATTGTGTAATAATAAAATATGTAATCATACATAAGATATATTTTAATAAACCAAGATTTTAAATATAATTGAAATAAAGAACATAAAGATCTTCAGTAAATATATATCTATATTTTCAGTCTTAATAAAAATCTTACTTTTCCCACTTTTACTAAAATACTTTGAGGAACCATAAGTTTTATATTACCAATTATATATGTCATATGTGTATATATATGATAAAATTTACAAAGGTCATATTTAGAATCTGTTCTTGTGGGAAATCCTGTCAAAATTTATGTGTATATGAAGGTTTATGAAACATTTAATATCATAAAACATATCATTTAATGGTTTAAAATACTTAGAATACTCAATTTTATAAGAGTATATTTTGTAAGGTCTTAATATATGATCATAATATTCAAATTTGAATTGCACATGCATTTCAACTGGGAATGTAAGAAAAAAATACGTTTAGCATACAACCAAACCAAACCAAACCAAACCAAACAAAACTGAGTGCTACTGTTTGGTAAATTTTTTTAGCATAAACAACAAGAAAACAAGCAATGAAAACAATCAAGAATACATAAAAACAATTATCAGACACTTGGCATAGTTTCACGAAATAAGGTGAACCCTGCTTAGGAAAAAGATAGAAAGTTTATTATCTTTTTTAAGAAGTGAAAAAGGCCTAGTAAAATAAAAGATCAACAGGTAAAGTTTGTCACATATACAGGTTCTCTCTCTCTCTCTCTCTTTCTCTCTCTCTCTCTCTCTCTCTCTCTCTCTCTCTCTCTCTTTCCTTCTGTGTGTGTATGTGTGTGCATGTGTATGTGTGTATGTGTACGCGTCTCTCTCACTTTGCCTGCATATGTTTCTCCCTTTCCCTTTCCTCTACCCTGCTCTAAGTAGCTGAGATGTAAGTGGCATATTGATTGTTTAACAATCTAATTTTTGGGAGGTGATTTAGAGGTCCCAACTTGTGTGAATTCAGGTATAACAGTATGCCTATCCATTCACAATAAGCCAACAAAAAGAACCAAATTAAAAGTGGAAAGCAGAAAAAGATTCATTCAATGTGCTCACTCTGAGAATTGGGGTACAGACCCAGCAAAGCCCTTCAGTCCACCTACAGGATACTGAAGTAAGATAAAAGCTTAATAGAGGGTCCTTGATGTGAACATCTAAGCAGTCCTGGCCAGAGTACAGTCAAAACCATCCTTGACTCATCATTATCTGTGTTTTAGTCTTTCACAGCCTGTAAGGTAGTTTGATTAGTTCCTAGAATTGTTTAAAATAATTTTTCAGAAATACAAGTTTCTTCTTTAGCTGGTACTCTTTCTTTTCCTAGCAGAATATTCCAGGAGAAACTCTACTATTCTTTGGGCCCATTATTTTCAACAGTCTGGTAGTCAGCTTGAGAGATATAAGTGTGTGTCTCTTTAGGCTTATGACATGGTAAGACAGTGCAGAGATTTCTCCATCTTGTATGCTTGCTGAGACCATTTTAGGTTGAACTAATCTCCTTGATGGAAAATCTCATTGGAAATTACCCAACTTTATTTTAGAAACCCAAGGTTCGTGCCCCAAATAATTTATCATAGCTTCTGTTAAACTGCTTGTGTGCTTAAAACCTCCCTTTGCATCTGCCAAATGAGATACCAGGGTGTGGGGGTTGCCTTTACAAATCCCTTAACTGGAACATTCCTTCATTGCTGGTGGGAGTGCAAAGTTGTACAACCACTTTGGAAATCAATCTGACGCTTTCTCAGAAAACTGGGAATAGGGCTACCTCAAGACCCAGCTATTCTACTCCTTGGAATATACCCAGAAGATGCTCCACCACATAAGGACATATGCTCAACCATGTTCATAGCAGCATTATTTGTCATTGCCAGAACCTGGAAACAACCTAAACGTCCCTCAGTTGAAGAATGGATAAGAAACTGTGGTACATTTACACTATGAAATACTATTCAAATATTAAAAACAAGGAAATCCTGAAATTTGTGGGAAAAATGGACCAAACTAGAAATGATCATACTGAGTGACTTAACCCAGACCCAGAAAGACTCACATGGTATATACTCACTTATAATTGGACACTAGCCCAAAAGTGATGTCCTATGAAAGTTGTCACTTACCAGGAGATTGGGACAGATACGAGAACTTCCTATTGGGACTCTAGATGAGAGAAGTATGGGAGAATGGGGAAATAGAAGGATTCAGAGGGTCCTAGAAACCTACAAGAAGAACATTATGACAGGCAAATATGGATCCAGGGGATGTGCTCAAACTACTGCACCAACCAAGGACAATACATGCAGTAAACATTGAACCCCTACTCCGATCTAGCCAATGGACAGGACATTCTCCACAGTTGTGTGGAGAGTGGGGACTGACTCTTATATGAATACTGGTGCCCCATATTTGACTACTTCCCCTTGGTGGCACTCAGAGAAAGAATAGGCAGGTTGCCCAGATGAGACTTGATAGCTGTGACCATATAGTGGGGGAGGAAGTCCCCTTCTGTCACAGACCTAGGGGAGGGGAATAAGGTGAAAGAGGGAGGGAGGGAAGGAACAATGGGAGGATACAAGTAAGGGGATAACAACTGAGATATAATATGAATAAATTTTTAAAAATCCCTTAACTTACACTTGTGTCCCAAATACCAGCTGGAATAAAGACTTTCAACTGGCTACAAACTGTATCAGAATGGATAGTTCTGATGGACTCCCTGTTCATTAATAACAGTTTATTCTGTAGCTATTTTGGTGACTATGACCCAGCAACACAGACTTAGGTTACCCCAATACAATGTTCAATGTGAAAGCAGTTTTTAAAGAATTTTATGAGCCAATAGAGGAAAGCATAAATTAAGGCAAGTTTAAAATATATTGGTGGGTACATCAGAGAGGTGGGTACAATAAAATGTGAGGAGATATTCTATCTAAGGATATTCTTACCTTTTGTATTGATGCAAGCTAGTGTTCTGCTAACTTTATAGCTTCTAAGAGGTTTCTACTTATAATCAGAAGATATTAGTTCTAAGTTAATAGCTTCTCAGAAGTATTTATTTATTTATTTATTTATTTATTATCAAGAAGTGTTAGTTCAACTACAGAGTAGGGCATGGACTAGATGTTCCAGAGGCAAAAACTAGCCCATGAGGATCAGTATCCTTTTGAGCCTATAAAAATTCCAAACTCTTCACAGTATTGAAATTCCAATTGTTCCCATCAGTCTCTGCAGGAGCAGAAACTCCCTCCACATTATTTTTTTGTACACAGCCAGACACTTCTTTTCAGAAGTTGTCATCACAGGTCTGAGGACAAAGAGTACCATATGACTGCTGCAGGCCTGGAAGCTTTGAAAAAACTTGTGGACCAGGAAACTTGGCTTACACCTTTAATTCCAGCACTAGGAAGGCAGAAGCAGGTTGATTTCTGGGTAGGCTATACTGATCTACATAGTGAGTTCCAAGAAAAAAAACTTTTGGAAGAAACCAGGATGAGAGTGAGTGGTATGCAGTGTAGGCCAAGCACAAGCTCTGGTTTTGTGGCCCGATTACAAGGTATTCAGGTGTCTCCTCTCAACTTTATTCACATAGACACATGTAGTCTCTAGGAATAGGTTTTTATTTAGAAGAGATAAGAAACCAGGGACCAGAATTCTTTTCTGCTTTGGGGACTTCCAGCCTTTCTAAAATGTCTGCTTTGGGATCTTCTGGCCAGTTTCTAACCTATATTCTCACCATACTGTAGAATTCTCTAGAAGCATGTCACACCAAAAGCAGGCTGACTACACGTTCACTCTTCCCTATGTGCCAATACCTATTCTGTTCAGTCATGGCATGTAAAGTCTTCATTGCTCTATAAATACATTATTCTATCACAAACGAACAAATGAAACGAGTCATGAGTAAATATGACTGTTAGACTTGAAAATTATATTTTAAAATAAATTATGCATGGGTAGATATGTTTTAACATAAAATTGAAAAAAGGAAAAGCTATTTGAGATGGTAATTGCCCATTAGAACGAACTAGTATAATTAACTTTAAGGCAATGCACAAAGAGAAGGCTGTGAGTTCCAACAGAGAAAACTGTGTGGCTCTGATACAGCAAACTGCAAAAGCGATGGTATTTTATAAAGTATCTTCACAAGCTTATTCACAAATTACAAGAACATGAAAATATTAATTACCACTGCATAACTCTGTATATGACATATCACATCTATAAGGCATCATATATTATGTATAATGTATTCCAGTGTGCATGGTAATATATCCATATGATATATATATATATACACATTTCAATGCATATTATGGAAAATGTATATAATTTAGTGATATATATATATATATACTTGTATGCATGTATATTTAAAACTCT
The DNA here is from genome assembly GCA_907169655.1 of Acomys percivali. Taxonomy (NCBI): domain Eukaryota; kingdom Metazoa; phylum Chordata; class Mammalia; order Rodentia; family Muridae; genus Acomys; species Acomys percivali. The sequence continues at coordinate 140,635,863 of OU015744.1, forward strand.
AATGAAGAATACAAATGAATAAGCATTGTAATGAATAAAAATATACAAAAATCTATGGGGTCTTTTTCATTCTTCTATTTTCACAAACTTATTTGTATGTATATATCTTTGTGGAACTCCCTTGCTTGTTGAGTGTGTCTCCTTCAAAAACATACTGAACAAATGTTCATTATTTACTGTTGATTTCCTTTTTAGTTTTTCTTGGTTTATCATGATTTTCAAGAACCATTAAATCCCCTGGCAGTAAAGGATCAAGTCAACTATATTCAAACTTGGGATTTGCAGTGTGACCATGTCTAATCTAAAAATCTTAAGTCAAAATGCTCTAAATTTCTGAAAATATTAGACAACAATAATTGACAATTTTCATCTGAAAGACTACACTTTCCAGCTTTCACTGAGGACTATAAAACTTATTTCTGCCTACTCTACCTCACTTCATCTTCTCCAGTAGGCATTTTGAGCATCTGTACATGTGAGTGACAAGATCCCCACTTGTGAATAAACAAGGTCCAGGCTAAGGTCAGACCAAGCCTCTCTTTCTTTCTGTCTTTTCTTTTTCTACTGCTCCTTTAAAAAAAATCTAACGTATTTTGCCAGAACTCAGGATCATGGGCAAATCTCTCTCATTCTCAAATGTTCTGTTTTTCTCAGGCAGCCTTTTTGTTTCATTCTCTGTCTCTGCCTTTTTCTTCTCGTACTAATGCCCTAACACGGTCTGATCTAGGCAGGATGCCAAGTTGCATTCATGTAAAACAGGCTTGTTAAGGGGTAAAATTCTGGGACAAGGTAATCTATGGGCCCAAGTCAGAGGTGCCATCGGATTCAGAGCTCACTGGGGCTTTCTCAAAGACCACTCACCAAAGGCACAGTAGACTTTATGCTGAACGAGATCATTCATTCAGCAGAAAGCTCTGACATCCCAGTGGCCCTGGTGCTGCTTAACCCCAAGACTGTGTAGATTTGGGACACCCCCTTAAGTTCCAGGTAAATTTGATCATTTCTATACATAGAAGTTGCTCTATACAATGGGACGTTGAGCCCTGCCTGTTCTTTGGTCTTTGGCTCAGCCACTGTTTCCAGTTTGTCTGTACCAAACGACACTCCTTTGGCCTATTTGAAGGCTAAGTTAAAGGCTCTCCAAATAAGAGAATTGAAACTGTAGACTATCCTTTGCCTTTTAATTCAAATTTGGCCTCAATATACATTAGAGAAATGGCTACAGCTGGTCCAAACTCAGAACTCTTACTTTCTAATACCTTAATTTATTTCAGTAACTCCATTAAGATAGAGTGGCAGTTTGGTCCCAAGGTCTCCCCCCACCCCCACCAATAAAACTCCCAGGTCCCTTAAATTTTTCTCAAGGCTCTGGGTTACAACTGCATTCAGTACCCAAATATAGTTTCTGGTGGGCCTCCAAACTTGTATCTACTCCTGAGATAACATAGAACTCTTTTGCCTTATACCTTTGGTCTACTTGTGTTTCTTCCTCTCCAACTCTGGAAAATGCATTCATTTCTTTATAGGCTAAGAGGTAAGAGCATTGCAGATCATCTGCTCCCATCTGCAGACACAAACTGGTTACAAATATGTAGAGCAGTGGGTTCAGTCTTATGAGATTCAAATGTCTTTGGGGTATGGATAATACTAGAAAAATTGTTTCATACTGTTCTACTCTACTGAGAAGGCTGACTCTGGAGTTGGAATTTGGCCCATCTGCTCCAGACCAAAGGATGTTTATTTGGAAGTTTCCTACATAGTTTCTGTCCTGGATCAGGCTGGCCAGCTGACTCTGTGATGGGAAAAAGGAGAGCAAAACAGAACAGCTCAGGAAAAGGCACTTTGTGCTTGAGAACAACTAAGAATTGACTATTTCCCATAAAGGCTACAAATGATTTAACTCTCTGAATTCTCCTCTCTTTTTTCTTGGCTTTATTTATTATCTTTAAATTTTTTGTTAAAACTTTATCTTTCTGTATTTTAGAATTTTTAAATTTATTGAGTGTGTTTGAAAAAGGATGTAGAGGAAAAATCTTAATTTTCTGTAACATCCCATGAATGTAACCTTGGATTCAACTCTTGTTTAGGAAGGTGTATGGGCCTGATGAGCTCATGTTGGAGTACCATGTGCCTTGCTGCCATCTTGGCTGATGACTTACATTTACATTGGAGTAAATAACAATCATTTGGCTTGCCACCATCTTGGCATCCATTTGCCTCAGCACCCATACTTTCTAAGGTTACAAAGATGACATACCACGTAACTTCACCACCATCCCAAGATGACCACATGTTATAAGGTGACCATGGTATGAATTAACTAAAACATTACTCATAGAACTACTAAAACACCTGAACTCTATGCTTATTGTTGTGTCTCCCTTTTATTAAACTAAGGAAGCAATGACAGGTTTCCAAAATGGTTTGTTTTGAAACTAAGTCATATTATTTTTTAAAGTGGCATTCAGTAAGAATATGTTATAAATGAATCAAGAAAATGAAGTACCCAGTCTCTCTGTGGATTATACTTATGATTTAAAGTTTATTTTGATAGTAAAGGATCTTTAATTCAAGAATTATAATTTTAAAGTCTCAAACTGAAAAGAAATACAATTGTAAAATCCAAATCATAAAAAATTATTTACCAATTGTAAACTGTTAAAGATAAGATATAGAAGTTAATGCTAAGTGTATGGTAAATACAAATGTACTTTATTTACAGAGACAAGTTTTGTGAGTGAAATTTTTATCTTTTATTTCTCTTCATATATTATTCTGTATATGTTGTTTAAATTAAATTTGAGGCAAGTAAGTCAAACAAGTTTAAAGTAAACTTAAAGTTTATTAATGTAAAATAATATTAAACAAGATATATTTAAAATTGTTTATAAAAGATTGAAAGTTTGAGTAAAATGAGTTAAATTTACAATACTCTTGCATGACAGGCAGTCCCCAGGCTCAAGTCATTCCCTTGGATGAAGCACCATCCCACCAGAGTCAGATGCATGCCAGACTCATTACAGGACAAGGGTGCATGGGAAGTGAGACCTGCCGAAGTCAGCTGCTTCTGCCTTTGGCTGTATAGGCCTGACCAGCTCTGGCTGTGAGGGCCAAACCCAGAAAAACTCCCTTATGTAAAGATGAATTACTCTTCATGTCTCATATGACAGGAAATTGATTCTCTTGCTCAATAGAGAATCTCAGAGTCTACACCCACATACTAGACATCTCAAATAACAGAGAGGCAAATAGCAATTACTTTACCTTCAATGCTCCCAAACTCACATATAGAGATACTGTGAGCAGAGAAACCTTGTTCCTAAGCTTACCACCACCTGATATGGGTCTTGCATGCTAATTAAATTGGTCATGCCCTTTGTCATGGTACCTAATTCTTCCTCTTAGCCATACCCTTTACCCTGGCATTCAATTTTTCCTCTTAGCAAAAGCTAATTTCAGGGTCTGTATACTAACCACTCATGTTCCCTTATTAAGCAAGGATGCCGGATACTCTCACCAAACTCACAGCTTTGGAAACCTATTCAGAACATCTACAGTTGGTTTCATATCTGTAGAGACAATGAGTGATATCCTGTTATAGGGAGCCCATCAGAGATGACTACTCAGACACAATTTATTGTTGGTCTCATGTATTTTGATGCTAATTAATAAAAAGCCATCCCACCTGGGCAGGACAAATGAGATAGGCATGGCTAAGGTTTCCGGCCTTGGCGAGACAGAGAGAGAAACTTGGGAAGAAGAAAGACGGGAGGAGAAGGGAAAGGAGAGGAAGGAGGCTTGCCATCATGGGTTAGGTGGTGGAGAAGCACGTGGTCAACATGGATGGAGATTTGTCCCAGATAAAGAACAAGTATTTGGGACTATGGATGGGAGGTAGCTTGATAGAAATTATTAGAAACAGATGGCATGGGATTGGGGCAGGGATCCCCAAACCTGCCCCACTATGAGAAGTAGTTTATGGGATTAATAACAAGTGTCTGTGTCTTGATTGATTGCTGTTGGGTTAGAAAATATTGCCATAATAATAATTATAGGCCTAATAATAAACATTATTAGGGCATACTGGTAATTTAACAACAACAGTTTATAGACAATTGAAAGTCTTTATTCTAGCTAGCTGGGACTACACTCATGTAACTGAGACCTAAGGGTAGTAGCCATGAGCATCTAGATCATGGGGTTTTTTTTAAAGACAAAAAACAAATTCTAGCATCTCACTCAGCAAATTCAATGGGGCTTCCCAGAAGTAAGCAGTTTAACAGAAGCTGACTAAAAATAACCAGCACCTTGCTCCTAGCTATAATCATTATAAAGTGTAAATATATTGACCCAGGACTCAACAGGAGGTATTGCAATTAGAAAATACTCAATAACATTAAAATGTTCTCAATAGTAACATCTACTTTCATATCGATCTTTGTAGATGACTATGCAAAGGCCCTAGACTAGGAGAGAGAATAGGTGATCCATTCGAGAAACAGGTCTATGATTGAACATACTGACTTCTTCCAAAGGAATTGTCCCTCCAACTTAGAGAGATGGATGCATCACTGTTGCTTAACATGATTTTTGGAAAAGCAGACTAGTATGATGAATCAAGGCTGAGTCTGTCCTTCAGTATTTTGACCTGGAGGATGGTATAAAATCATATTTTCTGGCACTTGATGAATGGGCCCATCAGCACTGAATGGTCTACATGCTCCACATTGATAAGTTGCTACTGAAGAATGTTCGATAAGGTAAGACAAACTCAAAATGTGCACAAAGGGAAAGAGAAATGGAATTGCTGGTTTTAAACTAAGAAAACAGAAACGTAGTTTCACAGAACTGTTTATAACTAACAGGGGAAATATATAAAAAGAACATGGAAGGCTTTCTAAAAGTTCTGGCAGATTCATTACTGAGTATTCTTGTGGCCTGAATCAAATACTGTGTGATTTAGAATGAAAGACTAAGAATCAAGATCTAAAACTACATCACAGACCTGGAGCAAATGCTTACCAAAAGAACTCTGGGCCACCGCACCCCTGATGGAACCATTTCATTATCAACAGCTTGGCTGCTTTGGAAGATTTCTCTACATTTCATGGATAAGTTAAATGACTTCAGTGTAAAATGAATTAGCTATACAAGTAATAACGATAATAAAGAAATTATACAAGTACACAGCTTGGGATGAGTAGTTTCATCTAATGTCACACATGGAGGTGATTTTAGGATGTTTGCCATCATAAGTACCTATTCAATTCTCTCTCTAAGTTTACTGTTTAATGAAGATAAAGATGCTTTGTTGGCAGAGGTGCTCTGCAGTGCAAATGTGAGCATGGGAGCTTGTTTTATTACCTTCTCCTTTTCTGGTTTGCTTCAAAGGATTGAGTGTACAAAGGCAATAGAAAGCATATTTCCCTGAAGTGCAACATGATGAGAGGATCCGCAGTGTCAGACCCTGCTCACTCTTTTTGATACCCTGCTTTACTGCTAAGGTAGTTAAGGTAGTGGTGCTGTTTTGGTACTGTCTTATGTGTATTACTGCCAGTAGACCACTTGATTGCTTTCATGGATGACTTACAGGGCTATGCAGGATAGGCCTTGCTCCACATCTGACAGTATCTTGATACCTTTTTTTATATTGTGAATGAGCCATACTGACTTCCTTGGATGCCCTTACCTGACAGCATTTGGCAGGAACATCCTTCCCTATGTATCAGTGAACTTTGTCCTTCTTTCTTTCAATTCTTTCTTTATTGACACTACCTTTTCATGTGTGTATATATATATATATATATATATATACACACACACACACGCATGTATGTGTATTACAATGCCAGCACATGCTACTAATCTACAGATGGGAGTTCTCATTTTTATTCCATATAGTTAGAGAATATGCTTTGTATGTTTTCATTTTATTTTAAGTAATTGAGACTTGCTTTACGTAAGGGATATGGCTTATTTTATTAGATGTTCAACATGAACTTGAAAAGTCAAGTGCTCTAAAAATGGCAACTGGGTCAAATTGATGGATAGTGTTGTTAATGTTCCTAGACCCTTACTGATTTTCTGAATGTTTATTTTACAAGTCAAGAGTGGAGTGTTAGAATCTAATAGAAATATAAATTTACTTCTCCTCCATACAGCTTTCTTAGTGGTGGCTTCATTATTTTCTATTGCTGTTAGACACTGGTGCTAGAATCCTAAGATGTCTCTGATCTTACCCTGTGTGCCTGTGTAATATAGAGAGAGCATCTTTAGTGGAGCTGTGTAATCAACCTGCGTCTTAGAAAGGGCCAGGATCATAGCTAAGGTGATTTAAAGAATGAAAGAAGATCTATATGAAGGAATTGCTTGGTTCTGGCTTTGAAAACTATGGGACTGTTTAGCATGTCATACCAAGAGTGGCCTCCAGCTGGCAGTCAGCAAATGAGAGCCTTGGCCTTACAGATAGAATTAAATACTGTCATAAACCTGTGGGCTTTGAAGATGACCCTGAGTTCCAGCCAGGCACATAACTTAGCTGACGTATTGACTCTGGCCTTGTGAAACGAGGAGAGATCATTGCTCCAATTTCTGACCTTTAGAACTGTGTTTTTAGAACGTAATTAAGCACATTGTAATTTGTTATGCAGCAACAGGAAACTGATTTGGTGAAGGAACATTTATGAGTCTCATTGTCCTCTTAAATGCCCTAATGTTTCAGCATCTGAGGAGACCCACACTACTGACAGTATTTGATCTAGAATCTGGAATCTATGTAGTTTAACATGAATAGAGTCATTCACTTTCCTTTTCTCAAACATTAGCACAGAATGTCTCATCTATCTATTTAAACTCGGAGTGTTTATATTTGAATTAGTTTTGTCAAAGACAGATGAGGCCATGTTTTGCTGTTTTACCTGACCTGACATTTTGTACTTAATAATTGCAGCTTAGTCCTTTGTCTTTACTGTGAGTGCTAACTGGCTGAAGTGCCATCTCACTGACGAATTCTGTTCTTTGCTCTCCTCCTCTCCTCACATTTCTTACGTGGTATATGATTTTATGTTCTGTTAGGTTTCAGTTAGAACTCTTTCATATCATATGTTCACCTTTACCTTTAGGTGACATTGCTTTACTCCTTGTGAAATACAAGAGCCTCAGAGAAATACACGTTCTCTGCTCCTTATCCTGAGTGTGCGCACTTATCACCACCCATTTTACATGTATACATATTATAAGCTTTGTGATATGTTGTTATATTTGCATTAAACCATTATGTTTTAAAGTTATTTAATAGAAAAACATCAAGGTTATTTGTTGCTTATGTTACTAGAAAACACATCTATTTTTACCATCTGTTAATTCCTTCCTTCCTGAAGAATTTTCTTTATCATTCTTTGTAGTACAGGCCAATACATGGTGAACTCCTTCTGGTTTCATATGTCTAACAAAGGATTACTTTAGGATGTTGATATGATAATTCCTATCAATATATCTTCAAGTCTTAGTTTGAAGAGAGACACCATGGTCATGGTGACTCATCAAAGAAAACTAACTTGGACTGGCTTAGTCCATTATCATCATGAGGAGAAGCATGTGTGAAGGCAGACATGGAGCTAGAGAAGGAGATAAAAATTCTAAGTCTAGATCAGCAGGCAGCAGGAAGGAGACTGTGTGCCACACTGGGTATATCTTGAGCATAAGAGACCTCAAAGCCCACCTCTAAGTAACATACTTCCTTCAATAAGGACAAACTCCTTAAAAGACACTCTTTATGGCTAAGCATTTAAAACACATGAGCCTATGGGGGCCATAACTATTCAAACCAGCACATCTACTGATTTTCTTTCTGTAATCATCTTATCTAACACTAACCACACCCAATATTTTTTTTTATCTCAAACACTGTTAAATTGGAGATGTCTTTATGTCTTCTGTGTCTATACTTATTTTTAATCTTACCTTTAACTTCTTTTTCTATTTCTTTACATCAGTTTTAATGTATTATACTGAGAATGGTTATTTTCCTAAAAGGCTGAAAAAGGCCAGTTCAGTTGATCCTACATATGATATAAAATATGACCTCTTCCAACCCAAATAAATACAATTTCCCTTAAATGCATTGCTCTTGATGAACAGCACATGCTTAGAAAAGAGGATGGTTCCATATTTTCAAGGCTAAGCAGTTGTCCAACAGAGTCAACTAACCTAGGCCCATGGGAGCTTACAGAGACAGAAACACCAACTAAACTGCATATATGGACTGGATATGGGCTCCCTACACATATGTAACTGATGGGTAGTTTAATCTTTATGTGGGTCCCCTAGTAAGTTGAGTGGGTGCTGTTTATGACATGGACTTTGTTGCCTGCTTTTCAATCAATTCCCTCTATGGGGCTGCCTTGCCTGGCCTCCGTGGATGAAGATGAGCTCAGTTCTAATGCGACTTGATGTGCTGGGGTGGGTTTTGGGGCTCCCCTTTTCTGAGGATAAGGAGAGGGTTGTTATTTTTATAAAACTGTTTCTCAATTTCTCTAATTTTTAAATTAATTCATGCATATTACATCTCAATTGTTATCCCATCCCTTGTATCCTCTCATTCCTCCCTCCCTCCCTCTTACTCCCTACTCCCCTCCCCTATGATTGTGACTGGGGGGACCTCCTCCCTTTGTATATACTCATAGGGTATCAAGTCTCTTCTTGGTAGCCTATTATCCTTCCTCTGAGGGCCACCAGGTTTCCCCATCAAGGGGACATGGTCAAATATGTTGCACCTGAGTTTGTGTGAAGGTCAGTCCTCACTCTCCACTCTCCATTCAAATGTGGAGACTGTCCTATCCATTGGTTAGATCTGGTTTGGGGTTCGAAGTTTACTGCACATATTGTCCTCGGCTTGTGCCATAGTTTGAGCAGAACCCCTGGGCCCAAATCTTCCCATCATAATGTTCTTCTTGTAGGTTTCTAGGACCCTCTGGATCCTTCTATTTCCCCATTCTTCTATACTTCTCTCACTGAGAGTCCCAATAGGATTTTGGAAATTCCTTGTTTTTAATAGCTGAGTAGTATTCCATAGTGTAATTGTACCATAGTTTCTTTCTCCATTCTTCTACTGAGGGACACTTAGGCTGTTTCCATGTTCTGGCTATTATGAATAGGCCGCTATAAGCATGGTTGAGCATATGTCCTTGTTGTGTGCTGGAGCATCTTCTGGGTATATTCCAAGGAGTGGAATAGCTGGGTCTTGAGGAAGCCTTATTCCCAGTTTTCTGAGATAGTGCCAGATAAATTTCCAAAGTGGTTGTACAAGTTTGTATTCCCACCAGCAATGAAGGAGTGTTCCTCTTTCTCCACATCCTCGCCAGCATGTGGTGTCACTTGAATTTTTATCTTAGCCATTCTGATCAGTGTAAGATGAAATCACAGAGTCATTTTGATTTGCATTTCTCTGATGACTAAAGACACTGAGCATTTCTTTAAATGTTTCTCAGCCATTCGATATTCTTCTGTTAGGAATTCTCTGTTTAGTTCTGAGCCCCATTTCTCAATTGGTTTGTTTGGTTTTGTGGTGTTTAATTTCTTGAGTTCTTTATATATTTTGGATTTTAGACCTTTGTCAGATGTAGGGTTGGTGAAGATCTTTTCCCAGTCTATAGGCCGTTGCTTTGCTCTGTTGACAGTGTCTCCTGCCTTACATGTAAGAAGCTTCTCAGCCTCAAGTGGTCCTATTTATTAATTGTTGATCTTAAGGCCTGGGCTGTTGGAGTTCTGTTCAGGAAGTTGTCTCCTGTGACAATGTGTTCCAGGTTCTTCCCCACTTTTTTCTTCTAACTGATTTAGTGTCTCTGGTTTTATATTGAGGTCTTTAATCCACTTGGACTTGAGTTTTGTGCAGGGTGACAAAGATGAGTCTAATTGCATTTTTCTACATGTAAATGTCCAGTTGGACCAGCATCATTTGTTGAAAATGCTATCCTTTTTCTATTGAATAGATTTGGCTTCTTTGTCAAATTCAAGTGATTATATATGTGTGGATTCATTTCTGGGTCTTCCTTTCGATTCCATTGATCAACCAGCCTATTGCTGTGCCAGTACAATGCTGTTTTGATTACTATTGCTTTATAGTACAGCTTGAGATCAGGAATGGAGATTCCTCCTGAAGATCTGTTATTGTATAAGACTGTTTTAGCTATTCTGGTTTTTTTTATTATTCCATATGAAGTTGGGAATTGATCTTTCAATGTGTTTAAAATATTGTAGGTATTTTGATAGGAATTGCATTGAATCTGTAAATTGCTTTTGGTAAGATGACCATTTTTACTATGTTAATTCTCCTGATCCATGAACAAGGGAAATCCTTCCATCTTCTGATGCCCTCTTCAATCTCTTTCTTCGGAGATTTAAAGTTTTTCTCAAACAACTCCTTCACTTTCTTGGTTAAAGTTACTCCTAGATGTTTTATATTGTTTGTGGTTATTGTGAAGGGTATAGTTTTCCTAATTTCTTCCTCTGCTTGATTGTCATTTGTACATAGGAAGGCTACTGTTTTTGTTTTTGTTTTGGTTTTTTTTTGAGTTAATTTTGTATCCAGCCAATTTCCAGAATTGGCTATATTATTGATTTATCAGCTGAAGGAGTTCTCTGGTGGAATTTTGGGGGTCACTTATGTACACTATCATATCATCTGCAAGTAGCGATTATTAGACTTCCTCCTTTCCCATTTGGATCCCCTTGATCTCCTTGTGTTGTCTTATGGCTCTGGCTATCATTTCAAGAACTATATCGAAGAGATAGGGAGAAAGTCGGCAGCCCTGTCTGGTCCCCAATTTTAGAGGAATTTCCTTGAGTATCTCTGCATTTAATTTTATGTTGACTATTGGCTTGCTGTATACAGCTTTTATTATGTTTAGGTATGTGCCTTGTATCTCCGATCTCTCCAAAACTTCAAACATGAATGGGTGTTGGATTTTGTCAAATGCTTTTTCAGCATCTAGGGAGATGATGATCATTTGTTTTTTTCTTTCAGTTTGTTTATGTGGTGGATTACATTGATGGATTTCTATATATTAAACCATCCCTGAATGCTTGGAATGAAGCTTACCTGGTCATGGTGAATGATAGCTTTGATATATTCTTGTATTCATTTTACGAGTATTTTATTGAGTATTTTTGTGTCAATGTTCATAAGAGAAATTGCTCTGAAATTCTCTTTTTTATGTTGGTTCTTTGTGGGGTTTAGGTATCAACATTACTGTGGCCTCATAGAATGAATTTGATAATGTTCCATTCATTTCTATCTTTTGGAGTAGCTTGAAGAGTATTGGTATTAGCTCTTCTTTGAAGGTCTGGTAGAAGTCTGTGCTGAAAACATCTGGTCTTGGGCTTTTATTGGTAGGAAGACTATCAATGATTGCTTCTATTTCCGTAGGAGAAATAGGACTATTTAATTTGCTTATCTGATATTGATTCAATTTTGGCAAGTGGAATCAATCAAGAAAATTGTCTATTTCCCTTAGATTTTCAAATTTTGTGGCATATATGCCTTTAAAGTATGATCTTATGATTTTTTTTTTGTATTTCTTCAGTGTCTGTTGTTATGTCTCCCTTTTCATTTCTGATTTTACTGGTTTGGATAGTGTCTCTCTGCCTTTTAGTTACTTTGGCTAACAGTTTGTCTATCTTGTTGATTTTCTCAAAGAACCAGCTCCTGGTTTTGTTGATTCTTTGAATTGCTCTCTTTGTTTCTAATTTATTGATTTCAGCCCTAAATTTGATTATTTTCAGACATCTACTCCTCTTAGACATTTCTGCCTCTTTTTTTTATAGGGCATCCAGATGTGTTGTTAAGTTGCTTATATAGGATGTTTCCAATTTCTTTATAAAGGCACTTAGTGCTATGAATTTTCCTCTTTGCACTGCTTTCAATGTGTCCTACAAATTTTGGTATGTTGTTTCTTCGTTTTCATTGAATTTCAGGAAGTCTTCAATTTCTTTATTTATTCCCTGACCCAGGTGTCATTAAGTAGGGAGTTGTTTAGTTTCCATGTATGTGTAGGCTTTTTGTTATTTCTGTTGTTGTTGAATACCAGCAATAGACCATGGTGATCTGATAGGATACAAGGTATTATTTCAGTCTTCTTGTATCTGTTGAGACTTTCTTTGTGATCAACTATGTGATCAATTTTGGATAAAGTTCCATGGGGTACTGAGAAGAAGATATAATACTTTGTGTTTGGGTGAAAAGTTCTGCAAATATCTGTTAGAGCCATTTGATTCATGACATTAGTTAACTATGTTATTTCTCGGCTTAGTTTCTGTTTCACTGACCTATCCATCAGTGAAAGTGGGGTATTGAAGCCTTCCACTATTAATGTGTGGGTATCGATGAATGATTTAAGCTTTATTAATAGTTCTTTTACAAATGTGGGTGCCCTTGTATTTAGGACATAGATGTTCAGAATTGTTATGTCTTCTTGGTTGATTTTACCCTTGATGAGTATGAAGTGACCTTCCTCATCTCTTTTGATTAATTTTGGTTGAAAGTCTATTTTATTAGACATTAGAATGGCTACACCAGTTTGCTTCTTGTGAACATTTGCTTGGAATATTTTTTCCATTCTTTTACCCTGAGGTAATGCCTGTACTTGTGGGTTAGATGTGTTTCTTGAATCCAGAAGAATGTTGGATCATGCTTATGCATCCAGTCAGTTAGTCTGTGCCTTTTTATTGGAGAATTGATACCATTGATGATAAGTGATATTAATGATCAGTGATTATTAAGTCCCTTAATTTTTGAAGATGGTTACAGTAATGATATTGTGTGGTTGTATTTTATGATGGTGTAGTTATCTATTTCCTATGTAGTTTTGGTTGTAACTTGTCCCTCTGGGATGGAGCTTTTCTTCTAGCAACTTCTGTAAAGCCAGATTTGTGGATAAGAACTGTTTGAATTTGTTTTTGTCGTGGAATATTTTGTTTTCTCCATCAATAGTTATTGCTGGTTTCGCTGGGTAGAGTAGTCTGGCATGACATCTGTGGTCTCTTAGGGTCTGCAGGACCTCTGTCCAGGCCCTTCTGGCTTTTATAGTTTCTGCTGAGAAGTTGAGTGTAATTCTGATAGGTTTGCTATTGTATGTTACTTTGTGTTTTTCTCTTGCTGCTTTTAACATTTTTTCTTTGTTCTGTATACTTTGTGGTTTTTTTCATTATTATGTGGCAGTAAGATTTTTGTTTCTGGTCTGTTCTATTTGGTGTTCTGTAAGCCTCTTGTATATTTATATGCATCTCTTTCTTGAAATTGGGGAAATTTTCTTCTATGATTTTATTGAAGATATTTTCTGGGCCTTGGAGTTAGGTGTGTTCTCTTTCTATGATGCTTATTATTTTCAGGTTTCATCTTTTCATGTTGTCCTTGATTTCTTGGATGTTTTGTGTCAGATATTTTTCAGAAATTATGAACACATGAGATTATACATTATGACCAAATGGGCTTCATCTCAGAATGGCAATGTTGGTTCCATATACATAAGTCAGTAAGTGCAATGTACCATATAAATGAAATCTGGGACAAAACTACATAATTGTTTCAATTGATGCTGAAGTAAAATTGGACAAACTTGAACATGCTTTCACGTTGGGGAATTTAGGACTAGTTGATACATATGCCAAAGTAATAAAGATGTATGTATGTATGCATGTATGTATAAAAGAAACCTGTAGAGAGTACTATACTAATTGACAATAAACTGATAACATTTCCTCTAAACTCAGGGATGAGACAAGGATGACCATTCTCCCCTCTTATTTGATATAGGACCAGAAGTCTTATCTATAGCAGTTACATAAGAGAAAAACATAAAATGGATACTGATAAGAAGGGAAGAAGTAAAAGATTTCCAATTTGCAGGTAGCATGATTGGTTAATTAAATAACTCAAATGAATATACCAGAAAACTCGTGGAGCTATCACATAGACTAGCAAAAGATCTCTGCAAATGTGTCTTTCTTAGCTCTGTGTGGGCATTGTATTTTTGAGCATTGCTGAAGCCTAAGCAACAAACCCAAAGGCAAGAATAGACAGAAGCCTATGCCGGCACAGAGAGAGGAAGTGGGTGTGCTTTTACTACTCTACCTATGACTATTTCTCCCCCACTCTCTTTTTTTGATATCTTTATTTTTATTTTATTTTTATATATTTTATTAATTTATTCATATTACATCTCAATGGTTATCCCATCCCTTGTATCCTCCCATTCCTCCCTCCCTCCCATTTCCCCTTACTCCCCTCCCCTATGACTGTGACTGAGGGGGACCTCCTCCCCCTATATATGCTCATAGGGTATCAAGTATCTTCTTGGTAGCCTGCTATCCTTCCTCTGAGTGCCACCAGGCCTCTCCATCCAGGGGATGTGGTCAAATATGGGGTACCAGAGTTCATGTGAAAGTCACTCCCCACTTTCCACTCAACTGTGGAGAATGTCCTGTCCATTGGCTAGCTGTGGGTAGTGGTTCGAAGTTTACGGCATGTATTGTCCTTGGCTGGTGCCATAGTTTGAGCAGAACTCCTGGGCCCTGATCCGCCTGTCATAATGTTCTTCTTGTAGGATTCTAGGACCCTCTGGATCTTTCTATTTCCCCATTCCCCCATGCTTCTCTCACCTAGAGTCCCAATATGATGTCCTCACCTCATTCTGAGACCCAGAACAATTCCAGGATCCACAGTACAAGCTCTCTCTCTTTCTTATTTTCTTCCTTCCTCTCCCCTCATTTTTAGTGTGACAATCAAATATAAATGAATGATTGAACTAAAATCAAATCAATGTGTTCTGTCCTGTTGTTATGGTAACTGTGGTGCTTGAAAGGTATGTATTATTTTCATAACATAAATCATACATTTCAATTTATTTTAAAACTTGCTGCACGGTTTGCACAGCAGCTGGAGTACAAAAGCCATTTGCTTCCCACTTGGCACAAACATAGTTTTGACTAATTTGACACATTTTTGGTAGATATGTAACTTGACTTAATTACAATTTCATTTTGTTTCACAATTATCAGTAACAGTAAAATCCAAGCCCTAACAGTAGACATTTAAGTTTTATTGAGGGAACTACTTATAATTTTATTTATAATTCATTAACAGAGTAAGTCCATCATTCCCACCAGATACAAACCATCTAAAAGAGAATCTGACCAATTACACTATCACTGGGCTTATAAAGTGACCCATAGGTTAAGATTCAATTGTTTCATAGGCCATACAATGCCAGAATGTGTGCATTTGGAAAACATTCACCTGGATACCTCCCTGAAAAGCAGATGTCTTTCAAACATTTGTCAACAATTCAAGCTATCACTTTTTAAAGCAATTTTTAGTTAATTTTTTCATATACTTTTATATTGTTACACATATATGCAATAAACTAGCTACAGAACAAACTATCACTTTTTGAGAACAAAACTTTCAAAAGGTGACTTTTTATTTTTAACAAATGTATGATGGTTATACAAGATGTAAAGATCAGGAGAAAGTGAATAAGGGCCATATGGAACATCTTTAAATTAAAATCTTTTAGGAGAATAGCAAAGTAGAAGTATCCAGAGGGTCCTAGAAACCTACAAGTAGAACATTATGATAGGCAGATTTGGGCCAAGGGGTCCCACTCAAAGTAAGGCACCAGCCAAGGACAATACAGGCGGTAAACTTCAAACCCCTACCCCAATCTAGACAATGGGCAGAACATTCTCCACAGTTGAGTGGAGAGTGGGGTATGACTTTCACACGAACTCTGATGCCTCATATTTGACCATGTCCCCTGGAGGGGGAGACCTGGGGGCACTCAGAGGAAGGACAGCAGGTTACCAAGAAGAGACTTGATACCCTATGAGCATATACAGGGGGAGGTAATCCCCCTCAGGAACAGTCATAGGGGAGGGGAATAAGGGGAAAATGGGAGGGAGGAAGGAATGGGAGGATACAAGGGATGGGATAACCATTGAGATGTAACAAGAATAAATTAATAAAAAAAAACTTTTAGTTCAAATACATTCAGTCTTGAAGCAGATTAAACCTGTTCATCCAGTTTTTTTTATGTTATTGTGACTATAATAATAATATCACACAAAGGGATACCGAGATTGAAAGAAAATGAATATGATTCTCAAGTCATCCACTCACTTCGGCAGATGTTCCCCAAATCTGTTCTCACATCACAAAGTAAACATGGCTCTGTTCACTCATTGGAAAAGTGAGCAGGAGCAGAGATCCCAAAGTTTGAGGGCGCCTTGGAGGATACCAAGTCCACTTAGCAACCCGAGTCAGTGAAGTTCAGGCCCCTTCCTAAACAGTGTTCTGCTGACTTAATGGGTGAGAGAGCAGAAGGAATTTCCCAGAACACCATTAAGTGTCTCTAGAAAACGTAGCTCTTCTAAAAATCCTTGTTCTTTCTACGTTCTTCACCACAATTAAAGCTATCGCTGTCTTCCAAATGCCGAAGAGGAAAACTTGGCTGAGAAAAGTGTTTTGTTGCTAAGACACAGATCAGTTGTCTCCAGGCTCCCGTCTGTCTCCTGCACCCATCAGCCGCACCTGCTCAGTGGCTGTGCTGTTGGGCATCTGCCGCCCTGTTCCTCCCTCAGAACAGAGCCTTCTCCATACACACACACACTGCCTTCCACAAAGCCCAGCATGCCCAGCTTCACCACGGAGCTAAGGGATTCACTCCCTGCTCCCAACACTCATCTGCATTCTCACAAGCACCAACCTTTTAAGGCTCAACTCTGAGCCCCACCATCTAGTTCTACTCATTCCATCAACTTAAAAAAAACTCTAGGCTAGGACCTAAATACTTTCATATCGACAAAGGCTTAAAATAAAAATTGAAAATGTAAAAGGAATATTTTTCTCTGCATTTGAGCAAAGCAGTTGAAGAAGGTGGTCAACCGTGCATTCTTAATATTCAAACTCAGTTGGTTTTAGTAGCAGACGTCTTAGAGCTCTGCACATCTGTCCCCCACATCTTCATGGATACCTGTTTTCATTGCAGTTATCCATTAAGATTCAGTTGAACAACTACATTGTCCAGTTTCCCCTAAGCCTAACAGTAGCAGAGGCTGCTCCATTTCCTATTTATAGCTTATTCACATGATGAATAGGCATCTATTAATTTTCATTACTCAACAAAACATTTAAAAAGCAAATTTTATTACAAAAAAAAATAAACTCCTAGAAATTGCAGAGTATGCAATGCCCAGTAACAATAATTTCTGGAAATTATTAGCCACAAAGAGACGGTTCCTGATATATGCCAAGAACATTCTATTTTATTCTAAAATACTGTCTTATGTGCTTTCCACTCTGAACCAGCTTGTAAACTCCTTAAAGGCAAAAACAACATGGGTTCATATTTGTAGTGCTTCCCAATATGCTTCATGCAGCCACAGGATGTTCTTGTTTTTCGAATGTGTTATAATCTGTTTGCAATCCCAACTATAAGCACCTGCAACATGTTAGGAGACCACTCCCTTCTAGGTCTGTTGCTTCCCTGAGTGTCTTAGAAGCAGGTGCACACACTGCTGCAATTCCAGAACACATTCTTGAGAGGTAGCAGGGACGGCTTTATTAGGAAATAGTGTTCCATTCCACAGCAACCTAATGGTTCAATTGTAGCTACAGAAGATGGGCACAGTATCATGGCATGGAGCAAAAGCAAGCACTCATATCTCCAGTATAGAGGCCTGCTTCCCAATTCTCAGGCTTTCGCTCCTGTGTGGCAGCTACCTCAGATGAGGAGTGCCACCTCACCCTCTCTGTGGAGTTCAGTAGGAGACACAAACTGGAAGCTGCAACAGGGTGCAAACCTCTCGCCACTGCTCCCCAGATGCATGTGTCAGCTTTCTATTATTGTTGCAGAACACAAAAATATTTGAAAATTCAACATTCAAGAGGAATGGCTCCAGAGGCTTCAGTTCAGCTGTTGGGCTGCCTTCAGGCCTGAGGTGAGCAGAGGAACATGGGCTAGAGAGGATGCTGCTCACTTCATGGTGGCCAGAAGGCAAAGAGAAAGGCTGGAGCCTGCCATACCCTTCAGGGACTCCTGCAGAGGATTCAGTGAGCTTCCACTGCCTATAGCTGCTCCTTCCTCCCAGGGATGCCATCAGATAACAACCTCCTACCCCTGCAACTTGGGCTAAGTTTTCAATCTCCTAGGTCTCTCTTTAATCTCTAATTCAGATATTGCATGTCTCACTGGAATCCTTGAGGCTTGGTGCTAATACATCAGCTTGAAAGCCAAGTAAAACTCAGACCTTCAGAATTCTTGACTCAGCACTGTGGAAAGCAGTAAAGTCAGGTAATGTGAAAACTAAGGAGTGTGTTTTGTAGCAAAGACGTCCGAAAGAGCTGAATCCACAAGTTCAAAATATCAAGAATTTCAAGATGCTAGAAAGAAGGCAAGCTCATGACACAATTCTGAAGGACTCAGAATGTTAACTCTGAGTGCCTACATCCACTGTAATCTGCAACTAATGCTAGGAAAGAGATCCCTAAAGATGCTTATTTTACTCAATGAGATCTGTGAATATGCCACCCCTGCCTGTCAAAGGCACTCTACTGATGTGATAGAAGTAAGAAATCTTAAGATAGACCAA
>OU015744.1:140654517-140671869 GCA_907169655.1 Acomys percivali
AGACCAACCATTGATAATCACATTACTCATCGAGTGCCATGGCTCTGACAGTGTGGAACCTCCCCAGCTAAGAGAAGAGGGAAAAAGGAAGAAAGCACTACAACCTTGAAGAGGGAAAGAGGATGCCATAAGCCAAGGATTGTGGGTGGTATCTAGGATTGGAGAAGTCATAGACTCATGTCCCAGAGACTATGTAAAGAAAGACAGCCGGGCGGTAGTGGTGCACGCCTTTAATCCCAGCACTTGGGAGGCAGAGGCAGGCAGATCTCTGTGAGTTTGAGGACATCCTGGTCCACAAAAGCGAGTCCAGGACAGCTACACAGAGAAGCCCTGTCTCAAAAAACAAAACAACAACAACAACAACAAAACCCAAACAAAGCAAAACAAACAACAAAAACAAAAAAACAAAACAAAACAACAGCAACAACAAAAAAACCAGACTACAATATTATTTAACTTGTGACAGTAAGATCTGTATTAGATTTCTAACTGATAAATCATAATAAAATACCTTTATACCAGAGAGACCCTGCCACACATAAGACAGAAAGTGAAGACCAACCAAGACCCAAGATTGTTCTCTGACCTCTGCATGTGCACACATGCACATGGAGGGAGGGGGAGCCAGGGAGGGGGAGGAACAAAAGTTAAGAGAAAGAGTAAGAAGTAAAAATAATCAAAGAACATCATATGTATTATAGAAATGTCATGAGGAATTCTCTTACTTTGTTTTTTTTGTTTTTTGTTTTATTTTTTTATTTTTAATTAATTTATTCTTGTTACATCTCTAGGGTTATCCCATCCCTTGTATCCTCCCATTCTCCCCTCCCTCTCATTTTCCCCTTATTCCCCTCCCCTATGACTGTTCCTCAGAGGGATTACCTCCCTCTGTATATGCTCATAGGGTATCAAGTCTCTTCTCGGTGACCTGCTGTCCTTCCTCTGAGTGCCACTAGGTCTCCCCCACCAGGGGACATAGTCAAATGTGAGGCACCAGAGTACTTGAGAAAGTCAAATCCTTCTCTCCACTCAAGTGTGGAGACTGTTCTGTCCATGGGCTAGATCAGGGTAGAGGTTTAAATTTTACCGCCTGTATTGTCCTTGGCTAGTGCCTTAGTTTGAGCGGGACCCCTTGGCCCAAATCTGCCTATCATAATGTTCTACTTGTAGGTTTCTAGGACCCTCTGGATCCTTCTACATTGCTATTCTCCCATTGTTCTCTCATCTAGAGTCCCAATAGGATGTCCTCCCCTCGGTCCCAGTTTCCTGGTAAGGGAAGGCTTTCATGAAACATGCCCATTGGGCTAGTATGCAGATATAAGTGAGTATATACCATTTGAGTCTTTCTGCTTCTGGGTTAACTCACTCATTATGATCATCTCTAGCTCAATCCATTTGTCCACAAATTTCAGGAATTCCTTGTTTTTAATAGCTGAGTAGTATTCCATAGTGTATATGTACCACAGTTTCTTTATCCATTCTTCTACTGAGGGACATTTAGGCTGTTTCCATGATCTGGCTATTATGAATAAGGCTGCTATGAACATGGTTGAGCAAATTTTCTTGCTGTGTGCTGGTGCATCTTCTGGGTATATTCCAAGGAGTGGAATAGCTGGGTCTTGAGGAAGCCCTATTCCCAGTTTTCTGAGATAGCACCAAATAGATTCCAAAGTGGTTGTACTAGTTTACATTCCCACCAGCAATGAAGGAGTGTTCCTCTCTCCCCACATCCTCTCCAGCATGTGATGTCGCTTAAGTTTTTGATCTTAGCCATTCTGATGGGTGTAAGATGGAATCTCAGAGTTGTTTTGATTTGCATTTCCCTGATGACTAAGGAGGTTGAGCATTTCTTTAAGTGTTTCTCAGCCATTTGATATTCTTCTGTTGAGAATTCTCTGTTTAGTTCCAAGCCCCATTTCTCAATTGGGTTATTTGGTTTGGTGGTGTTTAATTTCTTGAGTTCTTTATATATTTTGGATATTAGACCTTTGTCAGATGTAGGGTTGGTGAAGATCTTTTCCCAGTCTGTAGGCTGTCACTTTGTTCTCTTGACCGTGTCTCTAGCCTTACAGAAGCTTCTCAGCCTCATGAGGTCCCATTTATTAATTGTTGACATTAAGGCCTGGGCTGTTGGTGTTCTGCTCAGGAAGTTGTCTCCTGTGCCAATATGTTCCAGGCTCTTCCCCACTCTTTCTTCTAAGTGACTTAGTGTCTCTGGTTTTATGTTGAGGTCTTTAATCCACTTGGATTTGAGTTTTGTGCAAGGTGACAAATATGGGTCCAGTTGCATTTTTTTACACATAGACATCCAGTTAGACCAGCACCATTTGTTGAAGATGCTATCCTTTTTCCATTGAATGGATTTGGCTTCTTTGTCAAAAATCAAGTGACCATATGTGTGTGGATTCATATCTGGGTCTTCAATTCGATTCCACTGATCAACTAGCCTGTTGCTGTGCCAGTACCATGCTGTTTTAATTACAATTGCTTTATAGTACAATTTGAAATCAGGTATGGAGATTCCTTCACAGCACCTTTTATTGTACAAGATCGTTTTTGCTATTCTGGGTTTTTTGTTTTTCCATATGAAGTTCAGAATTGAACTTTCAATGTCTTTAAAAAATTGTGTAGGTATTTTGATAGGGATTGCATTGATTCTGTAGATTGCTTTTGGTAGGATGGCCATTTTTACTATGTTAATTCTCCCTATCCATGAGCAAGGAAGATCCTTCCATCTTCTCATGTCATCTTCAATCTCCTTCTTCAGAGTTTTGAAATTTTTTTCAAACAAGTCCTTCACTTGCTTAGTTAGAGTAACTCCTAGATATTTTATATTGCTTGTGGCTAATGTGAAGGGTGTGGCTTTCCTAATTTCTTCCTCTGCATGCTTGTCATTTGTGTATAGGAAGGCTACAGACTTTTTTGAGTTAATTTTGTATCCAGCCAAATTGCTGAAAGTATTTATCAGCTGTAGGAGTTCTCTGGTGGAATTTTGAGGGTCACTTATGTACACTATCATATCATCTGAAATAGGGATAGTTTGATTTCCTCCTTTCCCATTTGGATACCCTTGATCTCCTTTTGTTGTCTTATTGCTCTGGCTAGAACTTCGAGTACTATATTGAAGAGATATGGAGAGAGTGGGCAGCCTTGCCTTGTTCCCGATTTGAGAGGAATTTCCTTGAGTATCTCACCATTTACTTTAATTTTGGCTATTGGCTTGCTGTAGATAGCCTTTATTATGTTGAGGAAAGTGCCTTGTATCTCCGATCTCTCTAAAACTTTAAACAAGAATGGGTGTTGGATTTTATCAAATGCTTTCTCTATATCTAAAGAGATGATCATGTGGTTTTTTATTTTCAGTTTGTTTATATGGTGGATGACATTGATGGATTTCCGTATATTAAACCATCCCTGCATGCCTGGAATGAAGCCTACTTGGTCATGATGAATTATATCCTTTATGTGTTCTTGTATTCGTTTTGCAAGAATTTTATTTAGTATTTTTGCATCGATGTTCATAAGAGAGATTGGTCTGAAATTCTCTTTCTTTGATGAATCTTTGTGAGGCTTAGGTATCAACGTGACTATGGCCTCATAGAATGAATTTGTTAATGTTCCATCCAATTCTATGGTTTGGAGTAGCTTGAACAGTATCGGTATTAGCTTGCCTTTGAAGGTCTGGTAGAATTCTGCACTGAAACCATCTGGCCCTGGGCTTTTTTTGCTTGGGAGACTATCAATGATTGCTTCTATTTCTGTAGGGGAAATGGGACTATTTAGCTTGTTTATCTGTTCTTCACTTAACTTAGGCAAGTGAAATTGATCAAGAAAGTCATCCATTTCCCTTAGATTTTCAAATTTTGTAGCATATATGCCTTCAAAGTAGGATCTTATGATTCTTTGTATTTCTTCAGTGTCTGTTGTTATGGCTCCCTTTTCATTTCTAATTTTGTTGATTTCAATACTATCTCTCTGTCTTTTAGTTAGTTTGGCTAACGGTCTGTCTATCTTATTGATTTTCTCAAAGAACCAGCTCTTGGTTTTGTTGATTCTTTGGACTGTTTTCTTAGTTTCTAATTTGTTAATTTCAGCCCTGAGTTTGATTATTTCCAGACATCTACTCCTTTTGGGTGTTTCTGCTTCTTTTTTTCCTAGGGCTTCCAGCTGTTTTGTTAAGTTGCTATGTGCGATGTTTCCAATTTCTTTTTAAAGGCACTTAGTGCTATGAGTTTTCCTCTTAACACTGCTTTCAATGTATCCCACAAATTTGTGTATGTTGTTCCCTCATTTTCATTGAATTTCAGAAACTCCTTGATTTCTTTCTTTATTTCTTCCCTGACCCATGTGTCATTTAGCAGAGAGTTGTTTAGTTTCCACGTACGTGTAGGCTTTTTGTTGTTTCTGTTGTTGTTGAATTGCAGCCTAAGAGCATGGTGATCTGCTAGGATACAAGGTATTATTTCAATCCTCTTGTATCTGTTGAGGCCTGCTTTGTGACCTACGATGTGATCTATTTTGGAGAAGGTTCCATGGGGTGCAGAGAAGAAGGTATATTCTTTCTTGTTTGGGTGAAAGGTTCTATAGATATCTGTTAGATCCA
The DNA here is from genome assembly GCA_907169655.1 of Acomys percivali. Taxonomy (NCBI): domain Eukaryota; kingdom Metazoa; phylum Chordata; class Mammalia; order Rodentia; family Muridae; genus Acomys; species Acomys percivali. Next base: position 140,659,121 of record OU015744.1, read on the forward strand.
TTTGACCCATGGCATTGGTTAATGGTGTTATTTCTCGGCTTAGTTTCTGTTTCAATGACTTATCCTTCAGTGAGAGTGGGGTGTTGAAGTCTCCCACTATTATTGTGTGGGGATCGATGTGTGGTTTAAGTTTTTTTAGCAGATCTTTTACAAATGTGGGTGCCCTTGCATAGGGAGCATAGATGTTCAGAATTGTGATGTCATCTTGGTTGACTTTACCTTTGATGAGTATGAAGTGTCCTTCTGCATCCCTTTTGATTAATTTTGGTTGAAAGTCTATCTTGTTTGATATTAAAATGGCTATGCCTGCTTGCTTCTTGTGACCATTTGCTTGGAATATTTTTTTCCAACCTTTTACCCTGAGGTAATGCCTATCGTTATAGGTGAGATGTGTTTCTTGAATGCAGAAGAATGTTGCATCTTGTTTATACACCCATTCAGTTAGTCTATGTCTTTTTATTGGAGAATTAAGACCATTGATGTTGAGAGATAATAATGACCAGTGACTGTTAAGAGTCTTAATTTTGATGTTGTTTCCAATCGAGTGTTTGTGTAGTTGTGTTTTTGCCATGGTATAGTTACCTATTTCCTGAGTAGTTTTGGTTGTAGCTTGACCCTTTGGGATGGAGTTTTCCTTCTAGTACTTTTTGTAAAGCTGGATTTGTGGATAGGTACTGTTTGAATTTGTTTTTGTCATGGAATATTTTGTTTTCTCCATCAATGGTTATTGATAGTTTTGCTGGGTAAAGTAGTCTGGCCTGGCATCTGTGGTCTCTCAGGGTTTGCAGGATCTCTGTCCAGGCTCTTCTGGCTTTTATGGTCTCTGCTGAGAAGTCTGGCGTAAATCTGATAGGTTTGCCATTGAATGTTATTTGGCCCTTTTCCCTTGCAGCTTTTAATATTTTTTCTTTGTTCTGTATGTTTTGTGTTTTGATTATTATGTGACGGGCAGTTTTCCTTTTCTGGTCAATTCTATTTGGTGTTCTGTAGGCCTCTTGTGTGTTTATAGGTATCCCTTTCTTTAGATTGGGGAAATTTTCTTGTATGATTTTGTTGAGAATAGTTTCTGGGCCTTGGAGTCTGATATCTTCTCTTTCTTCAATGCCTATTATCCTCAGATTTCTTCTTTTCATGGTGTCCTGAATTTCTTGGATGTTTTGTGTCAGGAGTTTTCCAGATTTGGTATTATCTTTAATAGTTGCTTCAAGATCTGTGATTGTATCTTCTAGACCTGAGATTCGTTCTTCCGTCTCTTGGATTCTGTTAGAAAAGTTCACCTCTGTGTTGCTCGCCTTCCTCTCTGAGGTCTCACGTTCTCATTTTTCTTCTGTCTGTGTGTTTATCATTGAATCCATTTTCGTCTTCAGATCTTGAACTGATTTTTTTATTTCTTTCACCTCATTTTTTGTATATTCCTGAGTTTCTTCCATTGCCTCTTTATAGGTCTTCAGAGCTTGAACCGTTTTATTTATTTCTTCCATTTGGTTATTTGCATTTTCCTTACATTTTTCCAGTTCCACTCTATGTGCTTCTTTTATGTCTCTCACCTGTTTGGCTGCGTCTTCCTGTATTTGATTACGAATTTTATTTGTTTCCTCCATTAATATGCTCCTTATTAAGGATTTGAGGTCATTTTCTTGTATTTCCGTTGTATTTGAGCTCTCTGGGTTGTTTTCTTTGGGATAGCTGGAAACTGGAGACGCCATGTTGTTTTGGGGTTTTTTGCGTATGCTTTTACGCTGTCCTTTAGACATCTTGCCGTCTTTGTTTTCGTTGGGTAGATTCCCGAGTTGGATGGAAGGAGTTTGATGATAGATTCACTTGTTTTCTCATGATTTCTGTAGGTTGGAAGCTCTTATGTTTCACTGTTGTGGATGGCAGGAGGTTAGCCCTGGCATTTTGGGCTCTCACAGCCAGTGATCCTCAGCTCTCCTGTGCTGTGGGTCCTGCAATCGTTCTGGGTCTCTGGATGAGCGTTGGGTCAGGCTAAGGTATCCACAGCCTTCTGGGTTCCCTGCCAAGTCCAGCCAGGGACACTAGTCCCAAACCACAGTCTGAGCTCAGCTAGTATCTCAAGGCCTGAACCGTCTGCCGAGTTTAGCTAGGAATTCTGGGCTCAAAATGCCCACAGGGTCCAGCCAGAATTTCCGGGCTAGGACTGCATTTGGTATTTGGCCAAACTGCTTGCTGTGGTCAGTTATTGACTCATGCCCGAAACATCTGCGCAGCTCAGCCAGGAATTCTGGATTCAGACTGCACACTGTGTCCAACCAGAGTTGTAGAGCCGGGACTGTGCCAAAGGCTCTACTAGAGACTCTGGGCCCAATCTGTCTGCCAAGCACGGTTAGGGACTGTGGCCCTAAGCTGCACGCCGAGCTCCACCCGAGTCTCTAGGGCAGAATTGTGCACCAAGCTCAGTCAGGGACTATGGACCCACACTGCACGCTGAATTCAGCCCGGGCATCCAGGCCTATACTGCGTGCATAGTCCAGCCAGAGTCTTGGGGCCGCCGAGCCTGTGTGCACAGCTCAGGAAGAATCTCTGGGCCTAATCTGCCCGGCAAGTCCAGCTAGGGCCTCTGGGCTGAATCTGCGTGCTGACCTCAGCCTGCGTCAGCGCCCTAAAACTGCCCTCTGAGGAGAGCTAATGTCTTGAGCAGAACTGCTCGTTGATGTGCGCTAGCACCTCCGGTGGGACTGAGCGCTCCGCCCAGCCTGCGTCACAGCAGGTGAACTGGCTGTGCTGAGAAGCCGCGTAGGGTAGAACTGAGCACTCCGCACAGCCTGAGTCACAGTGGGTGAACTGCGGATGCGCTGAGGTGGTGCCTTCGGTGGACCTGGGCGCTCTGCCCAGCCTGCGTCACAGCAGGTGAACTGCGGCTGCAGGGAGAAGGGCCTAGGGTGGAACTGAGCGCTCCGCCCAGCCTGTGTCACAGCAGGTGAACTGGGGCTGCGCGGAGAAGGGCCTAGGGTGGAACTGAGCGCGCCGCCCAGCCTGCGTCACAGCAGGGGAACCGTGGCTCCGCTAAGCTGTTGCCTTGGGCAGAATTGCCCGCTGTGCTGAGTCAGTGTCTCCTGCGCCCTGAGCTGTACCCCGGACTCTGGGGCTGAACTGTCCGCCGTGTCCAGCTTGGGTCACAAAGCACCACGCAACCCAAATTCTGTCCAGTGTCCCCTCTCCCGCAGCAACTCCCACCAGCCACCACACTAACCGCCTCCACTGGATGGCTCTGAGCTGCAAACCTCAGTCGCTGCTGCTGGTGTTGCTGACGCCGCCTGTGCCATCGCTGTTCTGATCTGAGAAAATCCGCACTCCTCCCGTGTGTAGGGGCATGCAGGTCCTCCGCACCCTGGTCCTTCCGAACCGTGGAGCACTCCTGATGCCGTGGTGTCGGGATCCTGGTGTTCCTGGCTCAGAAATCTGTGCAATTCCCCGAACTGTTCACTGGAGCTTCCAAACACGGTCCACACTGCTCGCCGCCATCTTGGATCCCCGAATTCTCTTACTTTGGACAGTTGATACATGGTAATAAAAATGAAGGTCACAGGAAAAAAAATACATTTGTACTATTTTATGACATCAGTTTTGTGATAAGTTTTTCTTCAGATATATTAAACTTATATCGCATCTTTATGAAGGTGTCAGCAATTTAGGTGATAAAAATGGAAGCATACATCATTTTTGGCAATAAGGAGAGTGGTTGTCCTTATTGGTGACTATTAAGATTAGCACATTGGATCATAATGTCTATGTCTTCCTTGAGTGTCGACTTGTGAAATATACCAAGCAACAGTGTTCTGGTTTATTTCTGTTGCCATAATAAAACACTCTAAATGAAAGATCCTTAGGGAAGAAAATGGTTTATTTGGCTTACCCTTCCGGTTATAGTCCATCTCTGAAGGAAGTCAAGGCAAGCACTTTACCAAAAACCATGGAGCAATACTGCATGCTGGCTTGCGTATAGGGTGACAATTAGCTAGCCCTTCTTATAGCGCTCAGGCTTTATAAAAGGCAAGAGCCAAAAAGTCATCTGTGAGATTGTGTCTACTGGAAATGACAGAGAAATTTCATCAATGACACCTCAACAGCATGGCTCCCTAGACAAGACACGAATAATTCCAACAACAGTTCTAATTCTAGTGTAGATGGAGGTGATCTCATGAGATAGATTTCACCTCTAAGTGGAGAGCTACAAGTAATTAACAACTGTGGAGAGATGGAGAATTAGCCTTCCCCAGGGAAGAACCCCATGATTGATTATCCAGTGTGGAGTGATCACCCCTAGAAGTATATGCACGCAGGCAACACTGTATTTATATACTGATTTATTCATTCATCTATATGTGTAACAACAATTGTTGGAGAAAAGAATGCTGTGAATTTGGGAGAGAGTTCAGATATAGGTGGTGTAGGAGTGAGGAGAGAGAAGGAAAAAATATGATTATACTTTAATTAAAAAGGGTTTAAAAGAGTTTGTCTTTGGTTGTTTTCAGGGACACAAACTTTTTTTTACATCCTTAGTTGTTTGTTACAGAGTTGAGGGACCAGACTGCCCCAGGGTGTGTACTGAGCACCAGCCACTGGGCCTTTCAGAGAGCTCAGTGCTGTAGCTCCCAGGGCTCCTAAGCATCACATAGGGAAGGAGTTGCAAGTGCGTATTCTCAAGATCCCTCACATACTGCTGGGGTCAACTCACTAAGTAAGTCAAGAAAATACAAACAAAAACATTTGGCATTATTTAGATGAAAAAGGCCATCTATTGATGGATACTTTTCACACCTTTATGGTTTTTTTTCATATAGAAACTGGATCTATACTGCTAAAAATAAATTTGTAAACTGGAGTGGAGTTTGAGCCAGAACAACTGAGTTGAACCAGCCAAGCAGAGTTCAGAAAGAGCAAGAAAGGGTGAGCTTATTCAGCAGTAAGCCTCCAAGATGACAATTACTTCAGGCAAATAAAAGTTACTTTAACACCCATGCTCAGTGTTGAGGGAGACTGCAGTAGGTGTCCTCGAGTACAGGATAGCAGGGCCTTGTCCACATCCTCCTTTGTGATTCTTCCAACTTTGGATCAGAAAAAAAATCCCAGTGACTATGTTAGTATTCTTCCTTCACTCATTTTAATGACAGGCTAGGCACTCTGTAGAATTTGAGTGACATCTGCCCGGGGCAGGAAGTAATGGCCTGTTCTTTGCACCCTATTTCTGATTTTCTTGGAGGAAATCCCAGCTTAATTATTTCAACTTGTTCCTCTGTGCATGGAAAGGAGTTAGGGTTTAATGCAAATGGATTTAATGGCCATCTTTTGAAATAAAATCTGGGGCAAGTTCCACAGTACTAATTATTAGTGAATCTATAATGAGTGAGTTCATTTTCTGTTCTTCAGTTTTGGATGTGAAAAAAAATTCTAGAAATTAGGGGTCTTTGCATTAAATAGCCTGTTAACTAATTATAAATTACTATGCTTCCTATAACTTTTATAGACCCTCAACACAAATGACTAATTCCAGTTGCCCTAGAATTTATCTAAGCTGTTTTAGAAACTGGAATCAGCTGTCACTAGAATAGGGGTTTATAAAAGTAATTGTAAGGTTTAATTTGTGACTCATGTTCCTTGATATACAATTCTGAAGCTGTGATTGGCAATATAGAACTTGAATAATAGTGACAAATTGAACTTAAGGCCTGCACTATTGGTGTTCTGTCTAGGCAGTTGTATCCCGTGCCAATGTGTTCAAGGCTAGTCCCCACTTTCTCTTATATCAGGTTCCTACATCTAGATTTATGCAGAGGACTTTGATCCATTTAGACTTGAGTTATGTGCAGGGTTATAAGTATAGGTTTATTTTCATTCTTCTGCATCCAGACATCTAGTTAGACCAACACCAGTTTTGGAAGATGTCCTTTTTCCAGTGTGTATTTCTGACCTCATTATTACAAATCAGGAGTCCATGTGTGTGAATTTATGTCTGGGTCTTCAATTCCATTCCATTGATGAACATGTCTGTTTTTATGTTAATATCACAGGGCGTTTATTACTATAGGCCTGTATAAAACTTGATATAGGGAATGGTGAGACCTCTAACAGTTTCTTTATTGTTAGGATTGTTTAAATCATTCTCTTTTTGTTTTTGTTTCATGTGAAGTTGAGAATTGTCCTTTCAAGGTCTGAAAAGAATTGTGTTGGAATTTTGGTAGAGATGGCATTGAGTTTGTAGATTGCTTTTGGTAGGATTGCCATTTTTACTATGTTAATGTTACCTACCTTTGGCCATGGGTGATCGTTCCATCTTCTGATATCTTCTTCAATTCATTTCTTCAAAGACTTGAAGTTTTTTAATCATACACTTTTGTTACTTGCTTTGTTAGTGTTAACCCAAGGTGTTTTTATACTATTTAGGGTATTGTGAATGATGGTGTTTCCGTGATTTATATTTCAGTCCATTTGTCATTTGTACATAGGAAGCCTATTGATTTTTGAGTTAATGTTATATTTAGCTACTTTGCTGAAAGTGTTTATCAATTGTAAGAGTTCCCTGGTGGAATTTTTAGGGTCACTGTCACTTATATATACTATCATATCATCTGCAAATAATGATATTTTGACTTCTTACTTTCCATTTTCTACCCCTTTGATCTCCTTCAGCTGTCTTAGTATTCTAGCTAAGACATTAAGTGCTATGTTAAATATATACATGCATATATGAGAGAGAGAGAGAGTACAGCTGTGTCTTATTCCTGATTTTAGTGAAATTGTTTTGAGTTTCTCTCCATTTAATTTGATATTAGCTATAGACTTGCTGTAAATTGTTTTCCTTATGATTAAGTTTGTCCCTTTTATCCTTGCTATCTTCAGGACTTTTCCATGAAGGGTTGTTGGATTTTGTCAAAGGCCTAGTCTATATCTACTCAGATGAACATGTACTTTTTCTTTCGATTTCTTTATATTGTGGAGTATATTTATTGGCTTTTGTATATTGAATGATCCTTGAATCACTGAGATGATTACTTGGCCATAATGGGTGATCTTTTATATATATTCTAGGATATGGTTTATATTATTTATTGAACATTTTGCATCCATGTTCATAAGAGAAATTGGTCTGTAATTCTCTTTCCTTTTGAAACTTTGTGTTGTTTGGGTATCAGGGTCATAGTGGTCTCATAAAATGAATGGGCTCATGCTCCTTCTGTTTTTATTTCATGGTATAGTTTGTGAAATATTAGTATTAGCTCTTTTTTAAAAGTATGGTAGAATTCTGTACTAAAACCATCTGTCTTTTGGATATTTTTGTTGGGAGACATTTTAGTGACTGCTTCTATGTCAGTAGGGTTTATGATCTATTTAAGTTGTTTATCTAAACTTGATTTAACTATGGTAAATGGCATTTATTGAAGAAATTATAAATTTCCCCTAGATTTTACAATTTTGTTGGACTGCAGGTTTTTAATGTATGTCTTTATGATTCTCTGGATTTTTTCAGTGATGTTTGTTATTATGTTCCCCCGTTCCTTTCTTATTTTGGTAATTTAGATATTCTCTTTCAACCTTTTAGCTAGTTTTAATAAGGGTTAGCTTATCTTGTTGATTTTCTCAAAGAACCAACTCTTTGTTTCATTGATTTTTTTGTATTGTCTGCCCCTCTCTCTTTTCTTTCTTTCTTTCTTCCATTTTTTCTTTTTCTCTTTCTTTGCATTTTACTGATTTCCTGAGTTTTATTATTTCTTGCCATCTCTTCTAAGATAATTATATCTTTTTTTTCCTAGTGCTTTCAGGTGTGCTATTAAGTTGTTAGTATGACATCTCTCCATTTTTATTTGTCTGTTTGTTTTTCTTTTAAGTACTTACTGATATGAACTATCTTCAGCACACTTTGATTGTGTCCCATAAGTTTGGGTAGATTGTTTATTCCTCTCTTTACTTCTATATTCATACATTTTTTCACTCAATAGAGAATCATTCAGTTTCCATGAGTTTGGAAGTATTCTATTGTTTCTGTTGTCATTGATATCAGGCTTTAATCCACGGTAGTCTGATAGGATACAAGGGATTATTTCAATTTTTGTGTATCTGTTGAAACTTGCTTTGTGTCAGTTTTGGAAAAAGTTTTATGGGGTGCTGAGAAGAAGGTATATTCTTTTGTTTTGGGGTGAAATGTTCTGTAAATATCTGTTTTATTTTTTCTACTCTATCTTCAGAGACTATGATTCCTGCTTCGATTTCTTGAAGTTTGCCTTTGTAGTTCCTGTTCCTAAATTTTTCATTTCCAGAATTCTCTCAGTTTGTGCTGTCTTTATTAATTATATTTTTGCATTCTGATCTTGAACAGTTTTATTTGTTTCTTTTAACTGATTGAGTTTTTGTGGGTTTCTTTAAGTGGCTTATTCATTTCCTCTGTTAAGGACCTCTGTTATCTTCACATACTATTATGGTTGGTTTTATGATATTTTCCATGTGCTTCAGCTATGTTGGAATATTCAGAACCTACTATGGTTGGATAGCTATGTTCTAGTAGAAATATAGTGCCCTGTCTGTCATTGATACTCTTTTTATACTGGTATCAAGGCATCTGGGTTTGGGATGCGCATTTGTCTTTGTTGAGTGGGTGTTTTATTCTTTGGCTTACGTTTCCTCTCTGGAGTTTTATGAGTGTGATGGCTGTGTGTTGCCTCTTTTCCTGGCCTGCTCTGCTGGTGTGTTCACAGGGAATGCCTGCTGATGATGGAAGCTAGGATACTGGGATGATTTGGAGGAAGGGAGGTTGGAGGAGGTCTTTGTTGTCTTTGGGGTTGGGATCAGAGAAGAAAGAGAGATTGCAGTAGGTTTCCTGTGAGAGATGTGGGGATGAAACTGGGGTATTGGATCTCAGGAGCAGTAGAAGAAATGTGGCTGTGGCTTCAGACTACTTGTTGCCCTAGGAGGAATAGCTCTTGGGTTAGAAGGAGGCATCTGCTGGAGTAGAGAATAGGATAAATTGAAGAGTTGAAGGAGGGAGGTTAGGAGTGGATGATCTGTGGCATCTTCAGGAGACGTGGTCAGGAGAAGGAGGGCTGCATCTGATGTTCTGTTGCAGAACAGATGAGACTTGGGGATTGGCTTTAGAAGGGAGGACGGAGTGGTGAGGGTCTTCAGATAGCTTGTCTGTTTTACTGTTCTTAGGTGATGTGTTCCCAGTGAATGCCTCATGCAGTTAGAGGCTACCATAATGGCATTATTTGGGGGAAGAAAAGTAGGGGGAGAATACCTTTGTGGTAGTTTTGCAGGGGCTAAGAGATAAAAGGGAGACAACAGTAGGTTTATGCTACAGAACTAGGCATGAGAACTAGGCATGGGGGAACTGGATCTCAGTAACAATAGGAGAGGTGTGAGTCTGCCTTCAGCCTACTTGATACGCTGGGGAGAAATAGCCCTTGGGTTAGGAATGGGGTGCCTGCTGGAGTTGGGGGCCTAGGCCCAAGCAACAAGTAGGGGGTGAAAGGAGAAGATCGGGAGTGGGGGGCTGCAAGAGATGGCGGGAGTGGGGGGCTGCCACAGGATCTTCTCCTGCAGAGCTGGGTATGAGACTGGGGAACTCGATCTGGGGCAACAGATAAAAAAGAAAAGATCTGCAGGCAGCCTCTCTGGTTTCCTGGCAGGCATCTACTGGTCTTGTTTAAACAACCATATTGTGTAGATTTTACAGGTGCTGTTTTCCCATCATATTTAGAAGATACTGTTTACAGCAGATTTCTTGGTCCTTTGTCTCTTTACAAACTTACTACCTCCTCTGAGAGATGTTCCCTGATCTTTAAGTGTAGAAATTATGCTACAAATGTATCCATTGGGGTTAGACATGTCACCTTCTGTCATTTTCCCGCATTTTGACCAGTTGTGGATTTCCTTAATAGTCTCTATCTGCTTCAAACATAAACCTATTTGATTTTCTCTGCGTACTAGTTTTCATCAAGTCCAACGTTGCAATGCAAGCTGCCTAGGAAGAAGAGCAATATAAAGCCCTATCCAGGTGAAAAGCCTATGAACTGCAACAAGGAATCACTGATAGTGATATCCACAAAATCTCAGGAATAGCACTTAGTGTTAGGATTCTGCTTCAGTGTACCTACCTGTGATGTCATTCATTGCCTCCCTCCAACTGGGCATGTCCCAGATTATAAAAGATTATAAAGACCAACCCCTGCTCATGGCTCTCTCATCTCTCTTACCTCTCCCCCATTTCTTCCTCTGTCACCCTCTCTCCCTCTTACCCCTCACCCCTCTCATCTCTCGCTCTCTCTTTTTTAAAATAATAATGTTTTTTAAAAGATTTATTTACTTATTATGTATAGGCACTTTTGCCTACACGTACACCTGCACACCAGAAGAGGGCACCAGATCTCATTACAGATGGGTGTGAGTCACCACGTGGTTGCTGGGTATTGAACTCAGGACCTTTGGAGAGCAGGCAGTGCTCTTAACCTCTGAGCCATCTCTCCAGCCCTCATCTGCCTCTTCTGTCTTGTTCTTGTTTCTCTCCCTCTGTCTCTGTCTCTCTCTCTGTGGTACCGATACCTCCTTTCCTTCCCCATGTTTACTTAATAAACTTCCCCCATGTAATATCTGCTGCCTGGCATCTTATTTTTTTTAATTTAGAACTTATAACATGGGGTTAAACAACAGCTGTCTAATTTTACTCAAGAACTCATGCCTGATATGGTACTGTAAACCTAACCATCTGCAGTTGGTGATACAATGGATTCCAGAGGAGACCTTAGCACGGCCACTTTCCTAGGTGATTATAATTTCTAACTGTAATTTGAAAATGTATTTTTGTACCCACAGATGTCTATCTCTCACCCCTTGTCAGTTACTTTTCTTATATAGTTCAGATCTACTTACCTAGGAATGGTACTACCCACAGTGGAATGGGTCCTCTTACACCATTTAGCATTAAGATAATGCCTCATAAACTTAGACACATGTAAATCTGATAATGACAATTCTTTAGCTAATGTTCCCTCTTCCCAGGTTACTTGAGGTTTGTGTCAAGTTGACACCTGAAACTGTGACATTCTACCTCTTGTAAACCATATAAACAAAAAGCATCATTTTGAACCATAACTTTTCCTTTCCCGTTTGTCCCCATGGTCTCATGTTAATATCACAGTTACAATCAAATCAAAGCCAGACAAAATTCTGAGAATGTAAAAACATCAATGTCCAACATCTGGCACTCCCTCACAATCTTCCAGGCTGCAAAAGGCTTGAAAAGTGTTACTTTGCCAGTTCTGTCATGTGCAACACACATAGCTTTTCTGGTAAGCTCAGGCCAGCTACTCCTTGCCCTCCTGCTGCTGTCCTTGGTGGTTGTCCCCATGGTCTTGGCCTCTTCCTTATGCTGGGGTCTCTGCTTCAAATGAGCTGCATCTTCATCAATGGACACTCAGTCACTCTTCAGGCATTCCAATCCCGCAATAAGGTGCCAAGCCTTAACTTCTCTCCACATCTCTTTCAATTTTGGAATTTCTATTGCAGCTGAGAGTGCTCCTACATCAATGGAATCTCTTGGCCTCTCTTCAGGGATATTCTGACCCTAGTATACAGTGCTAAGCCTCAACTACTCTCCATGACCTATTATGCCATAAAAGCTAGTACCATAATAGAGACCCATATATTAACAAAGTTTAAAGCCTGGTGTGGTGGCACATACCTTTAATTTCAGTACCCTGGGAGGCAGAGGCGGGTGGATCTCTGTGAGTTTGAGGCCAGTCTGGTCTACAGAGTAAGTCCAGGACAGTCAAAGCTACACAGAGAAACCCTGTCTCAAAAAACCAAAATAATAAACAACAAACAAACAAACAACAAGAACAAACAAAGTTTGGATATCTGCTTCAGGTGCCGCCTTGCCCCAACATCTTACTCTTAATTACAACTTCTATGTGTTGACGGGGAGAAAACACTTCCTGGAAGACTACACCTCAGTAATGTTATTAATCATAAATAATTTTTAGACTAAGCTAACTAGTGTCCACTGTCCCAGAAAAGCACAGGTTTCACTTCCACAGGTCCTTAATTTAAAATATAAAAATTAAACAGCCTTGACAGAGAGTTCGCTTCCCTCTGAAACTTCACAAAATAGGCCTTTGATGTCTGTATTTCTCTTAGCACTCTCTTCCAAGCTTTCACAGAACAGTCCATTAAACTCTGAGACACCACAGCTTTTCCTGTCGAAAGCTTTAAAAATCTGTCCACAATCCTCCCCAAATAACAATATACTCAGAGTCATTACCATGATGTTCTGTGTTTCTGGTACAGGTTTATGCATTATCTTCTCTGTTGCGGTAATAAATCACTGAGCAAAATCAACTTTGGGAGGAAAGGGCTCTTTGGCTTACAAAATATAGTGTGTCAGCCACAGAAACCATGACAGGAGCTCGAAGCAGAGACTTGGAGGAAGGAACTGAGGCAGAGACAATGAAGGAGGCTAGGACTGCCTTGCTTCTGCCTTCTGGCTCCTGAAGTAACTGTTCTTACACAGGCCAGATCCACTTTCCTTCGACTAGTACCTCCCACATCTGGTTGCCCTGTCGATCTTTACACACAGAGACTGTGACCCCATAGGAAAGTTCAAGCCAGACAAAATCACAGCAGGAGAAGGGGAAGTGGAAACAAATTCCTGACACTCATGCTCAGGAGCAGTGGCCAATACAAAACTCCGTATTTTGTGTGTGTGTGTGTGTGTGTGTGTGTGTGTGTGTGTGTGTGTGTGT
>OU015744.1:140671879-140746011 GCA_907169655.1 Acomys percivali
TGTGTGTGTGTGTGTGTGTGTGTGTGTGTGTGTGTGTGTGTGTGTGTACGCTGTTTGTTTATTTTGTATTTTTTTGTCTTTTGTTTTGATTTTTTTGAGAGAGAAAGAGAGAGAGAATATGAAATTGTGTGGGTAGGGAGGTGGGGAAGAACCTTGAAGGAGGTGGAGGACAGAAAATAATATAATCAAAATATATTGTTTAAATAGCAGCTTATTTATAATAGCCAGAACATGGAAACAGCCTAAGTGTCCCTCAGTAGAAGAATGGATAAAGAAACTGTGGTACATTTACACTATAGAATACTATTCAGCTATTAAAAACAAGGAATTTCCAAAATTTGTGGACAAATGGTTTGAACTAGAAATGATCATAATGAGTGAGTTAACCCAGAAGCAGAGAGACTCAAATGGTATATACTCACTTATAACTGGACACTAGCCCAAGGGGCAGGTCCCATGAAAGTCTTCACTTACCAGGAAAGTGGGACAGAGGGGAGGACATCCTATTGAGACTCTAGGTGAGAAAAATATAGGGGATAGGGAAATAGATGGATCCAGAGGGTCCTAGAAACCTACAAGAGGAACATTATGATGGGTGGATTTGAGCCCAGGGTTCTGCTTGATCTAAGGCATCAACCAAGGACAATACATGCAGTCATCATCAAACCCCTACCCAGATCTAGCCAAGGGACAGAATATTCTCCACAGTTAAGTGGAGACTGGGTACTGACTTTCACATGATCTCTGGTGCCCCATATTTGGCCATGTCCCCTTGTTGGGGAGGCCCAATGGCACTCGGAGGAAGGATAGCAGACTACTAAGAAGAGACTTGATACCCTAGCACCATATTGATGGGGAGAAGGTCCCCCTCAGTCACAGTCATAGGGAACGGGGATTGAGGTGAAAGCCGGAGGGAGGGAGGAATAGGAGGATGCATGGGATGGGATAGAAAATGAGATGTAATATGAATTATTTTATTTTTCAATAAAAATGTGTTTAAAAAGAAAGTAAAGAGATTTCAAATAATATAACACAAAGATGGTAGCTATTACCTGGGGGGTAAGCATATGGACAAATAATTTATCTATTTTTTCATGTATAAAACACTTCGCAATTAAAGGTCCTAAAGTTGAAAAAAATTTAAATAAAAAAGAAAATACCTCAGATACACAGTTCAGGCAAACTTGGACAAGGCCATTTTTCAGTTGAGGTTCCTCTTTCCAGGTGACTCTCAGTTTGTATGTTGTTGGCACCTGAAGGTAATTATGACAATCACTTAAGTAGCACTTAGCCTGAAGACATCTAAAGCTTTATTATATTATAAAAAAAAATCCTATTCCAAAATTTTAAATCTGGTTTTGAGATAAATACTAAAGCTAAAATAATGAAAACTTATCACAGGAATATTATCATGTATTTTATTAATAAAAGTATTTCTTTGTGAAAACTTTTAAGTATAACTTACAATCTAAAAGTGTTCATCTGTTTCCATGTCTGTAAAAATATGATATGCCTTTCCTAAACTATTCTGTAACCTTAATTCAGAGCAACCATTCTTATCTTTTGTCTAATTCATAAAGCCTAACAGCAACATGTTAGCAAAATAGGAAAATGATAAGTTTTTCTCCATAGACATTGGTTCGGTGTTTGTAAAGAGCTGTCAGAGGCCAGAACAAATCATACTTGTAGGATGCAAGGCTCCGCTAAGTCTGCAGTGAGGCCAGAAGCTGGGGCTGTCCAAATAAAAAGCTTTACACAATGTTGTAAGTTCTGGATCGCCACCAAGCTTGTGTCTTTCCCCCATGGGCTCACAGCCCTTCGCAGAGGCATCTGAGGGAGGCCTGTGCCCAGCAGGACCATGGCTTCCACCAGCTCAAGAGCATGAGGGAAGGCAAGCAGAGGGAAGAGCTGACAGAAAGCGCTGCCTTTTTGTCCTCCAATCCTGAAAAGAAGGAAAGGAACCTGCTTCTGAAAATGCAGGAAGAAGTGAGAGGCCAGACACACTTGCTGCTGTGGGCATGGAGGAAGAATGACTGGATGAGACATACCCAGACACTAATAGTCATTAGGCAAGAAGGATTAGGTTCTTTTTTTTTTTTTCCCCTACCAGCCACTAACCAGGGAAGGACCTTGACTGGAAGACATTTTAGAAACTTTTGTTGAAGACACGCAAGCTTGGAGATGTGGCTGTAAAACAGAAGAGTAAGCCTGCACTGAGCAACTACGGGCTTTGCACCTAGGACAGTGACAGAGAACGCGCGAAGAGTGAATGAAATACTTGGTGTTTATGGAAACTCATTTACTACCTACTGCCATTTTCAACTCAATGTTCAATATCTTGGCTGCTGTCCAAATCAGCCACTACTTACTGGGTTCAGTGGGGAAAATGTGGTTGAGACATATTGTGTTCGTAAATAGTTTTGCTTTGAAATTTCAAAAGTGCCTTTTATATTACCAAACACATTCCCGTTCCTGTAATCATTGTTTGTGATTCTTCTTCGGACACCTTTTGACACAGACACTCTCTGTGTCCACAAGACTAGCCTGAAAGCTGCAGTAATTCTCTCACCAAACCTCTGAAACATTTGCATTTCAGGCGTGAGCTGGTGGGCCTGGCTCTAACAATGGCTATTTGAGCCTATACACCCTGGACATTTTAAGCTTCTATTTTAGTCACAGTTTTGTTGGGGGAACATACAGAGTGGACCACAAATCAGTGGTGAGGTGTTAAGGCCAGTAATTTGAAGAACATTGTGTCTCATTGTGTGGTAGCTGAAGAGAGTAACTTCCCCAATGGGCCAATGCAACTGCGACCTCCTCCGTAGCTGTGGAAGCCTGCTGGTAAGGCTGAAGCATGGAAGGCCATGCTTGTAAGGAGCATCACATAGCATGCAGGAAAGAGTCCAAGCCTGACCCTTTCCTGATAAGAAACCTGTTCAGCAAGGACCTGGGGATTTACTCACCCAATGCTAAGGAGACCGGAGCCTTAAGCAAATGACGTTTAATTGTACCCAGAAGTTCATCCGCCTCCCATTGGATAATTAAATACTGTGTATTCCTTCTTGTGATAATGAGGTACTGGATCATAGTATGTAGATTCATTATCCTGCCCCCTCTAGCCTGGGCAAATCAGACACATTCACCCACAATCCCCTCCCTGCTGCCCAAGGTCTATAAGTAAAGGCTGTCTGTCATGCTCTCTCACGTGCTCACCATTCATCCACCATTACCTTCTCAGACACCTTCTCTTCTTCTGGGAGAGAACCACCGCTGGACTCCTGGTGGTCAAGGAGTGATGATGGCACGACCTTGGCAGCTGCTGGAGCCTGCTGCATTGCCACAGCTAGCTCAGTGCTGACCATTAGTGAAGCACCCTGCTGGTCCAAGAAACTGTAACACTTTTGGTATCATCCTGGGCTTATGGAGCCCCTGAGTCTCCGCTGTCATCTGATAGCAGTAATTTCACTCCAGAAGAGTTAAACTGTAACACCTGGTGGAGAATCATTTCCACCTCCCCAGGTGAGACCGGGAGCCTCGTCTATTGCACAGGCCTTGCCCTAAAGTGGTCTAGCCATTCCTGAGAGAAACTGGACCTTTGATCTCAAGGTCCTTCTGTTCTCCTCCGGAAGCATGCAGCACCTGGACGAGCCCACGAGAAGGGGAATCCAGGCCACCCTGCCATATGCTGAACACACAAAGTAGACCCCAAGGTTCAACAATCTCTGTGGAGTCTCTTAGCAGTTGTCTCATTACAGTGTGGCCGTTGTGTGCCGATGCAGTCTGCAGGATCAGTTTCAGAACTGAGTATAGAAAATAAACAGTATGTCATCTGGGTAAAAAAAATGTGGGGAAACATGAAGGAACTCTTTAAAGTTGTCTTTTCTTACACACACACACACACACACACACACACACACACACACTCATAAGTAATTTTTACGTTTGGATAAATTTGCTTCATTATTGAGAGACTAAGAATAACAACATTGCTAAAGGAGTATGTGGGTACAAAAGAGAAAGAAAAAATGCCTAAACTAAATTTGTTCACAGGAAATTATCAGTTGGCAAGGATAATGGGATATGATGACATTTGAAATTCAAAATTGGTCTTTTCACATGCCAAGAAATTTTCATTTAAGAACTTTATAGGTTAAATCTCTAACCTCTAAAGACACATACTATTCAGAACAAGCGGGATGGGATGGGAGTCTGCACAGGGGCTACTGGGCAAGTTTTCTCTAATTTAAACAAAACCAAAACCCAATCCAAACAAACAAAGAGCAACCAACCAATTAAACAAACAAATTAAAATCCTGGAAGAACATGAAAGTCTGAGAACTGTGAATGGAAGATCAGTAGGCAAGGTGCTTTGGGGGCACTGCAGAAAATGAGCTGAGATGACAAGACAGACAGGGAGAGGTTAAAAACAACAACAGCAGCAGCAGCAGCAACAACAAAACAGGTGGCCTTCAATCACTCACTAAACAGCCACTGATACAAACTACACAGGAGCATACCAGGCCACAGTTTAAATTTCAAACTCAAAAAAGTTTATTTAAAAGCCAATCCCTGAGATTATATCAAAATCTTCTGTTTCTGCTCTAGCTAGCAGTCAGCACGCACATTATCTACTGCATGGTACAAGGAATTTGTGTTACAGATGCTTTTGTTCTTCTACTTGGTTCTAAAATCAGTGGTAAAGTCAAAAGTATTCTTTAAAACTTGACCATACTCTGGTTTATTAACCTTCCCAAGTTTAAACACTTAATTTGGGAGATTAATCTCCTCAATCATTTCCTTTTTTTAAGGAGAGGGCAGAAATAATTATCAGCCATGAGCTGCTGAGAGCACAGGCTTCAAAGCCTCTAAGTTAAGCTTTAGAAGCCTGTTCTTGGATGTACAATATTTTAAAACATAATCATAGCATCTATCTGTGCACACTACCCAAGACTGTAGCTAATATGTGGTTGTTTTTCTATATGTATGTCTGTGCAGCATTTGTGTGCCTGGTGCTTGGCAAGGCCGGAAAAGGGTACTACTGGATTTCCAGGACCTGAAGTTATAAACAATTGTGAGCTGTCATGTGGGTACTGGGATTCTAATTCTAGTCCTATGCAAGAGCAGCCAGTGCTTTCAACTGCTGAGCCATCTCTCTAGTCTCGCTATGCAAGACTTTGCTCTTCATCTCCTGAAGGCTGCAGAGTGCAAAACAAGAGTTTGTAAAGCAGGAGGCCAATTCCGTGTATTTCATTCCCCAGCTTACTGGATTCTGAAAGTGAAAATGACACTGGTAGATAGGATTAAAAACTATATAAGTATGCATCCTATTGGTTCATCATGAGCCAGATATACAGTGTTTTCAAGGTTTACGTTCCTTCAATAAAGCCCTATGTGATATTATCAGGTAGATATATAAATGTTAATCTGTAAATGTAAATGTTACCCTTAGTTCAGTAAGGCAGCCATGAGAAAAACCCACTGTGTCTTAAACAAGAGAATTTTTTCCCTCATAGTTCTGGAGGTTACAAGTCTAATATTAGATGTCAGCAGGGTTGATTTATTCTAAGGCTGCTGTCCTTGGCTCATCGGCTACCATTTTCACAGTGCACCCTCTTTGTCTACCTCTACCGTACGTATTCTAGTCTACTCTTTTTGTAAATACATCAATCATGGTATATTTGGGCACTCTTCAATGACATGCTTTAAACTTTATGTCCTCTTTAAAGACACTATATACAAATTTAAACATTCTTGGATGTACTGAGGATTAGGAGTTCAACACATATTTGTGAAATTTTATTTTTAATTAGTTTACTTAAAAAAAAAACTTTTAAAAAGTATCCTTTGATAATTTCCTACACACATACAATGCATTCAGATTAGTCTCCCTCTTTTCTTTATTTACCCCCTTACCCTTATCAAACCTCACTGTCATCCCTAAATGTCTCTTTCCTACACTTATAGCCTTTTGTTTTGTGACTCACTGAGTTTAACTATGTTCATTTGTGTGACCGGCGCTACATGACCACTGGAGTCTGGTGAGCTCGCCAATGGGTACATACTAATGCCAATGACTTTACCTCCTTTAGCATCCATCAACAGCAAGTAGTTCATCATGGAGAGGTAGGGCTACATGTGCCCCTCTCCCACTGGTGGTGGGATGTTAACAGGCACAGTCATGTATAGGTCCAGTGTCAATGACTTCAGCTGCTGTGAGCTCATGATTAATATGGCTGTGTTATAGCCAGAAGGTGATGCTCCATACTCCTCCTTAACATTCAGCTCATTATACTCTTCCCATCTTTGGGTTACATTCCATGAACCTTAGATGCAGTGGCACAAGTGACCTGTTTAGGGATAAACATTCAACAATAACTTATTTTAGATTCAGAAGCAGCCAGGAGTGTTTGCATTCACTGTTGTTCATTACAAAGGGAAGCCCCTCTGATGATGGCTGAGAATACTATAGTCTTCATGTACATGTGAATAGAACAATCGATTCTTTATTCCCCAGAACCTATCAATTACCAATAGCCCCTCAGCTAGGGGTGGAGGTTCATCAACCCCTCTCCCATCTCTGCTTAAATTTTGATTGTCTTATTAATGAGCAGGTCTTGTATTATGTCCAACAAACACTATTTCACTGAAGATGTCTACTGACTTTGGCTCTTTTACTTTTTCTGTTTCACTCTTCTACTATGATTCCTGAGCCTTGGGGGAGGGAGATGATGACATAAGTGTCACACTTAGAGCTGAAAATCCATAGCACCTTATTCTTTGAACACTGAAAGCAGGGTATCTCTTTATTAATTACCATATACCACAAAAGAAACCTCTGATGAGAGTTGAGAGTTGCACTCTCAATATATGCAATCAATAATATATGAGTATGACAATAAAAATATATGAGGCACTTTATTACTGTGTCTACTTATGATAATAATTGTATTAAGTTCTCCCACAGGGACTATGATCTTGCCAACCGTAAGGGTTTGGCCCAGCTAATGGTACCAGGATTCAATTTTCAGTGGGCTTTAAGTCTGGTTAGTCCCACAATGTACAACTACTCTTATACCAGTGGGCACATCTTTCCAGGCAAGTAGTTTTTTATAGCTTTCAGGGTTCATATGTGGGTAAGACTGTTAATTACTTTTTTCTTTCTCAGTAGCACACATAGACCTTCTAGCACCATGAAAGCTACCTTGTAGGTATGAAGTTTCCAATTCAGAACCAGTTTGATTTTCTCTGTCCTACATGGCAAGCATGCAGTATGTTCAGCAGTGAGGCATTACTACCAAGTTCCAAAGAGTACTCAAGAGTTGTGCCAACAGCCTCTAGTGTTTGAACATGGACTGTGTATCTGTAGAATCCCATTAACAACTCAAAGAGAAGGAATTCATCTGCAAACTGAGCTTTTTGTTAGACTATATTGTCTCAAAGAGGAATCATCTATCTGTTATAGAGTAATATCATTTGAAGTATTTTTATATGCATGTATGTACATTTGTAAAGAAGCTTCTACAACAGTAGGTTTTATATAGCTTTTAAAAAACTTTTTATGTTAATTATCTCTCCCATACTCCATTTTCTACCCTGTTTTCCCATAACCCACCCCATCCAACCATTCCTGTTCCATTATTCCCCCTTTCTTTGAGCCCACCATTTACTGACTTTACAAGTTTCTTTGCAAGTTTTCTGAATTCTGTCACCACTCCAAACAGAAATATCTAAAAAGCCAAAGCTAGCATCCACACACGACAAAGAACATGTGCTATTTGCTTTTCTGGCTCTGGGTTACCTTATGATGATAATTTCCAGCTTCATCTGTTTAGCTGAGAACTTTATTTTTCCTTACAGCTGAATAGTGTTTAGGTACCATATTTTCATTATTAATCAGCTGACAGACATTTATACTGTTTCCATTTCCTAGCTATTATGTGCAGAAAAGCAGTGAACATGGATGTGCACGTATTTCTGAAGTAGGCTATAGAGTCCTTTGAGAATATGCCCAGAAATTATATAGCTTGATGGTATAGTAGAGTTACTCTTTTGTAGAGATTCTACATTGATTTTCACAGTGACTGTTCCACTTTTGTCTCTTACCATCATTAAATAAGTGTTCCCGTTTCCTATGTTCACATTAGAAATTTTCATTTGTCCATTGATCTTAGAAATCATGAATGGGGTAAGATAAAATCTTAAAGTACTTTTAATTTCCGTTTCCACAATGACAAAGGACATGGAATATTTTTAAAATGTTTACCAGCCATTTGTCTTTCATTGTATGAGAACTCTCTATATAGTTCCAATGATTCATTTTTGATTAGGTGTTTTTATGATGCTTAGATTCTTGTTTTAGTTCTTTGTACATTCTAAAAAATTAATCTTTTCTTAGATGTATAACTGGTAAAATTTTCAAAAAAAAATTCCAACTTTTCAGACTATTTCTTCACGCAAAATGATGATGTCCTCTGCTGTACAGAAGCTTTTGAGTTTCATGGTCCCATTTGTCAATTGTTCTTAATAGCTCTTCAAGTTGGCCTCTTCAGAATCTTCCTTCCTGCACCTGTAAGTTGAGATATATTCCATTTTTCCTCTGAAAGAATCAGGTTGTCAGATTTGTGTTGAGGTCATTGATTAACTTAGAGTTGGATTTTGTACAAGGTGATGGATAAGAATCTAGCATCAGATTTCTACATGTTGCTATCTAGTTTCCTGAGTACAGTTTGTTGTAGAGATAGTCTTTTCCTCAATGTATGTTTGTGAACTGTTTGTCAAACATCAGGTAGATTTAGGGGTGTGGACTTATATTTCTACCCTAAATCTATTCATTTGACTATATGTCTGTTTTTCTTAAGCATCTGGCAGCTTTTATTAGTATAGTTGTGCAATATAACTTGAAACTGGGTATGCTGATACCTCCAACATTTTTTTTTTTTTACCTAAAATTGTTTGGAGTACCTGGCTCTTTTGTTTTCATATGAAGATTCAAATTAGTTTTTTAAAAAAATTTGAAGAATTTACCTCAAGTTTTGATGGAAATTTCACTGAATCTGTAGATTGATTTTGATCATTTTCACAATGTCAATCCCAACCAATGCATGAGCATTGGCAGTTTTTGCATCTCATGGTATCATCTTTAGTTTTTGTATTCGAGTTAGTGTACTGCCATTTTCATTGTAGAAATATTTCCCTTTCCTAGTTATACTTATTACAAGATATCTTATTTTTTGAGGCTATAGCCAAAACATTGCCCTTAACGTTGTGCTGTTAGTGACAACAGATACAGGTGCCTAGGGCAAAAGAATTTAAAATAATATTTTAGTAAGAGATTTTATTTTTTTCTCCCCCTTGAGATATAGAAAAGGTCATCATAAATTGTAAATTTAAAAGACAAAGAGAAAGATTAAAATGAAAGGGGCAGAGGAAGACTGAGCTACATCATCTCTATGCTGGTTCAATACATAGTTCTTATTTGCATGTATACTCTAACAGACTCACTACCTTCTGCATTCAGAGTGAGTTATAGATAACTGATTATATTATTAAAGCCGTTAAAAAATAAGTCTGAACATCTGGAAAGTTTTCATGTGGTCAACATTATCCAACAATGAGAAGAGAGTTTAGAAGAATTTTATAGGAAAGTTGTCACCAGTTTTAATTAACATTTTTAAAGGTGTAACATTTTTCTATTCTATTAAGTTCTATTTAAAAAGGTGCTAGGTTCATTTTGTTTATTTGGGAAAAAGAAGAGGTAGAAAATATTATGAAAAGTAGAAATGTTATGATTATGAGGCTGCAGTGAAATGGGCCATATCCACTACAGTAATAAAAGAAATTATCATATGTTCCTCAAATGGCACTGTTTATTATGAGAAAGAAGGAGCAGAAGAAATGTTTGTGTGTTGTCCCGATAGGAATGGAGGAGCATGTTCTTTTCTTTGATTAGAACAAGTGGCTTCATGCAGAAACCTTTTTTCTGCAGATTCGTCTCTGAGATGCTGAACCTTCCGTAGTGGAGGGGAGCATGTGCCCTGCTGTTCTGCTATGAAATTTTCAGTCTTGCTCATCTTTGGCTAAGCCTCACTGTTTGTGGATACCAGATGCATTCTGCAGGTGTGATATGGAAACAGAAAACCTGACTACTTGCCATAGTCTCAAACACATTTCTTCTCTCCCTGAAACAAAATAAAATGTACAAACACTCTTGCTACCAACTCTCCTAATTAAACGCACATATAGGATTATTACTTAAAGATGACACTTTTGAAAAAAGGCTGAAGGGTCTTTGT
The DNA here is from genome assembly GCA_907169655.1 of Acomys percivali. Lineage (NCBI taxonomy): Eukaryota > Metazoa > Chordata > Mammalia > Rodentia > Muridae > Acomys > Acomys percivali. Next base: position 140,682,172 of record OU015744.1, read on the forward strand.
TTTTGTTTTTTTTTCAGTTATGCACATGACTATACTGCTGCAATGTGATGATTTGTGCCTGATGCTATTTGTATTAGTTAGTTTTCCATTGTAGTGTTAAGCTACTATAACCAAACAATGTATAGAAAAAAGAGTTTGGGGTATAGAGTTAAACAAAGAATTTTCAGTAGAAGAATATTGAGTGGCCAAGAAGCACTTAAAGAAATCCTCAATGTCCTTAGCCATTAGGGAAATGGAAATCAAAACGACTCAGATTCCACCTTACATCTGTTGAATGGCTAGGATCAAAAACTCAAGTTACGACAGGACAGCACATGATGGTGAGGATGTGGAGAAAGGGGGACTCTCTTCCATTGCTGGTAGGAGTGCAAATTTATGCAACCACTTTGGAATTCAATGTGGTGCTTTCTCAGAAAATTGGGAAAAGCTCTGCCTCAAGATCCAGCTAATTCACTTCTGGGCATATACCCAAAAGATGCCCCATCAAAAAACAAGGGCATTTGTTCAACTATGTTCAGCCTTATTCACAATAAACAGAGTCTGGAAAGAACCTAGATATTGTTGAACCAAAGAATGGATAAAGAAAGTATGGTGCAGCTACACAATGGAATGCTAGTCAGCTATCAAAAACAAGGTCATCATGAAATTTGCAGGCAATTTAATAGAGCTGGAAAAGATCATCCTGAGTGAAGTAACCCAGCCTCAGAAGGACACACATGGTATATACTTACTTATAAGCAGATATTAGCCGTATAGTACCGGCTAACCATATTACAATCCACAGACCTAAAGAAGCTAAGTAACAAGGAGTACCCTAGGGAGGATGCTTAATTCTAATTCAGAAGAGCAAATACAATAAACACTGGAAGCAGTTAAAGAAAGGGAACAGGACAGGAGCTTACCTTAATTGTCCTCTGAAAGACTCCACCTAGCAAGGAATCAAAGCAGAAGTTGAGTCTCACAGCATTCATCTGAGTTTTTCATTCAAAATCACAAAGTCTTCTACAGTCGTCCAAACCTAAAATGGTTGGGTTCCTCAAAGCAATAGTCTGGTACCAACTTCTGTTCTAGTTTGCTTTCTGTCATTGTGATAAACACCATGACCAGAAGCAACTTTAGTAGCAAAGCTTCATCTAAGCTTGCAGGTTAGAGTTTCATTATTCTTTTAAAATATATATTACATATATTGATTTATACACATATTGTTTATATATAAAACAATTATATTATATACATGCACATATGTTTTTGTATGTATATTCTATCTTCTATTTCAATATCATTAAAGAGTATATGCTATTCTTTCTTTGACAAGGAACTGTGCATATTTGAGTAAAATAAATGAGTTTTTCTTTTGGATAATTACATCAAGTGAAGATGTTTAACTGTGTTTTATTCATTGTGCATATATTTAAAAATTATCTGTGAAACATATCTAGAAAATTCGATTTCTGTAGTATAGATTTCGACAGAGAAATTGCGAATCCAAAGCTCTATTCTGTCTCAAATGTTGCATGGTCACTATACACAATCTCCATCAACTACACACAGTCTCTTTACAAATTACTTGGAGTTTCTTATTCTGATATAAACAGATACATAATAACTAGTGTTTCAATGAGAAAACTGAAGTGGAACTTAAATGGACATAAAATGCTATATTGGATGCTAAAGTATTACCTACTAATAAATCATTACTTGCTAATAATTTTATTTTCTAAGTTGTTTAGTAACTTGTTTCACATTTGATATAAAATAAAATCTTTGGCATACTAATGATGCATTTTGTATAATGTTATAAGAAATCTATTAAATGCCACTTCATATTCTCAAATCATATAAAATGGTAAAGGTATTAGATCCTATGAGTTTCTTGTGTTATAAGAAACATGGTCTTTTTATTGATTTTTTGTAATTTCTTTTCTTGAAAGGCATAATAATCAATTCAATACAGTCAGCAAAACATAAATTCCCTTGACATGTTTTTATATTTATTTGTTAGTCATTATGAACATCAATATTACTGAAAAGTATATCTGCCTCTTTAAATTGCCCACTTTTGCTCACCTCAAATATTAGAAGTTGTGTTCCAATAGCTTTCATTCCTGGTTAGAAATATTTTATGTACCATATTAATACAAAACTATTGGTAGCAGTAACAGACATCTCAGGTATGCTATGAATAAAATGAGAGATGACCCAGGATGCGAATAAGTCTCAAAACTATTACAATGAAAAACCAGTGCTTTCTAGCTCACCCCAAACAGCAGTCTATATAAAAATCCCTACTCCTGATACTAGAAATATTAGAGATGGTTTAGTGATTAAGAGCTCAAACTACTCTTGAAAAGACCTGAATTCAGCCCTTGTCATATATATCAGGAAGTTCAAACCACCTGTATGTATCTCCAGATCCAGGACATCTCATACCTCTAGGCTCCTTGGGCATTGTGTATATATATATATATATATATATATATATATATATATATATATATATTTATATGTCTATGTGTATATATACACACAGAGTCATACACACTAAATTAAACATTCAAAAATGTGCACTTATTTTAAGATTTCACTCAGTTGAATCATTTCTAAGAACCCTCTTGTATATTGCTGGCATCACACAAGGCAAACAAAATGCCTGCTCTATTTCACAGATGGGATTAGAGAGCTGACATGCTAGCTCTAACTCACTGCTGGGACAAGGGTCAGGCTAGCATCTGAGTTGAACTTGGGAACACACGCTCAGAATTTCATCCTGCTGACCAGAGCTGAAAGCATTTTTCGGGCGGAGGAAGTGTTCATCAATATGATTTTTTTCTAGTTCTGAATAAATTAATCTCTACAAAATTAAGGACTACACAAATGACTGTGATGTTTAAAAAGATAACCAACTGAATTATTCATATTTGTCATGTTGTGGTCACAGTTTAACTTGTTCCTCAGCCTGTGGAATAATAGAAATAATGTAAGTTGCACAGGGAATCAAATTAAAGATTTTCTTCAGAGACTACATTCCCTCTTCATTGATTAATTTTTCATTTAAAAAAGATTTATTTATTTATTTATTATGTATGCAGAGTTCTGCTTGCATGTACAGAGGGCACCAGATCTCACTACAGATGGTTATGACCTACCATGTGTTTGCTGGAATTTTTTTTTTAATTTGGAGTTACATTACTGTTCTCAAGTTTATGACTCTTTAGAAATGAAACGTGATGCCATCCTGAAGCCATGTACTGAGCTTCTCTCCTCCACCTCCCATATAAGACTGTAAGATATACACATACGTACACACACGTGTGTGTGTGTACATATATATATATATATATGTATGCAGATATCAGCAGCACATGTCTCATGTAATTACAGAAGATGGGGAAGGAGAGACTGATATTATGAAGCAGACATCCCAAAGATAAGTATATTATTTCTGTACCCACTTAAACACATTAAATCAATGATTTCCATCTTTTTAATCACCTTATCACAATCAGTTTCCTTCTTGCCATTTCATTTCACTCTTCTTTCTTTGTAATAGTGCATGCTTATTGCAGGGTAAACCTCAAAACTCACTTGTTTCACTGGGAAAAATCAAAGAGAGTCCAGGTTAAGTATATATTAGCATAGAACATTAATCCACAGCACAATTGCCTAATAAGCCCAGTTAAGTCAATGCTATTAGCATGGTAAAATATTAGATTTCATGGAAGAGCAGCTGACACATCTGAGCAGTTGGTAGTAAATGTGCACGTTACCCACATGTCCCATTAAGCTACTTTCCATTTCAGGCCAGCTATTGACTTTAAGTTTTAAAGCTATTTTCAGACAAAGGCTTTGCTCCCCATAAGGGGTGGAACAGAAAGAAGGAAACAGCAGGAATTTCTAGTTCTTTTCTTTCTTCTAGAGGACTTCATCTCCATTATAACTGCAGAGACAAGAACCCACAGGTAGAATTTAACCAACACCAGCACAGTTAAAGCAACTGCTTACTAAGCTTACAGTGCTTTGAAGTGTGGGCAGAATAAAACAGGACTATACTAATAGTTCAAAATGGTGAAAACATTTTACATGTTTATGTTAGTCTTTGTGTGTGTGTGTGTGTGTATGCACATGCACATGTGCGTGTCTGTGTGTCCATGTGAATGGAGAGAAATGGTGTCCTAAAACCAAGGAACACTGATACAGATACTCCAAAGACAGTTATGTGTCTTAATGAGAACCTAAGTTCCTGACTTTCCATGGTCATAGCCACGTTTGAAGGTTATTTGTAATGCAGCTGGGTTCTACCTCTTTCCTTGCCATCCTTGATCTGGATGGCTTCAGAGGGTGGTTTACAATGATAGAGGATTGTGCCTCCTGGAAAAGCCTGTCAGATTATCTCAAGTCTGCCGCTTAAGTGTGATGTGATCTGAGTCCAATGCACTCTTGGAACTGCAGTTTTCCTGTCTAGAAAAGTGACAAAAAACTAAATATATCCCCTTGTGATGATTAAATGGCACAGCGCCCTGGTCCGTTGCCTGACATAAAGCACTGAGCACAGATGTGGAGTTAATGCTGCATTCTCAGTGAGTCCCTCGGTTCACTGTGGAGCCCTAAAGTGTCTGTCATTTTATTTCTCTTTTAACTGAAAGCCCAGGGCTTAAGAGGAGATTGCTGTGAATTTATAAATATGTCATACTAGTAAATATATTAAGTAACTGTCACTGTAGTCTATTCAGCTAACTAAATTGTATGGATCACTGTGGAAATGCATTATTTATAGTAATAAAAACAAAAAGAAATAATAAACTACTGATTCATGCAACAACATGGGTGAACTAACACATTATGCTAACTGACATGAACAAAGGCCATATACTTCATGAATTCGCATAGATTAAAATAGAACCATAAGCATAGTTCAAAATGTTGAAATTTTTCTTTTTATCCTTTGTCTTTTGAGATTTTACACAGATCAGACAATTGGCCAGACCATGTGACTGAAGATACAGGAGCCCAGACAATGCCTGACCAGTACTGCTAAGTTTTACATACTTATTTAGGAAGGGCACCAGGGAACTTCTAGGTGATGAAGTTGTGTCTCTTCAAACGATCTGAGTTATGCTATTACATGTATTGTTTTCAAAGCTTGGAGACACTTAAAATCTGTGCAGTTCACTCTATAAACTGTATTTCGATGGAGAATATTATCTGATGCCATTGTGGGTATTTCAAGTGCTCCCACATCTATGGATGAGAGCTGGCATGCTCACAGATGCAAACACGTGTAAAACATAGATCTCTAGAAGGAGAGGAACTGACTTTGACAGAATAGCTGCACTGATGACACAAAGTCATGCTTTGAAAAATCATGGGAGCTGGAGATCTGGGAGTCTTGTGGGAGTCTTATTCTCACAACTGGTTGTACGTTTAACTACTTTACATAACAAAATTTCCGAGGAGAGGCATCATCACAATTCACATTCCCTTTTATAAAAGAGAAAACTGGATAAATAAAGCACAGCTTGGTCAAGTTCTGGGAGCCAGAGGACCAACTCTCAGCTTCAACCAAAACAGGCAGAGCAAGAAATTATCCTAAAGAGACATTGTGTCCTTTCATCCAGCTTCAGGCTATTGGAAAATAGACCCCAAGAAATTGAAAGTGGCAGAAGCCCCATGCCAGTTATAGGGAGAACATTTCTCCCAGGAAGAAGCGTCAGAGTTCAGACAATTTGTCAAACCACCTTGCGGAAGGGACTGGAGCAGGGACAATGACAATAGTTGGAACCACACTTTGACCAGGACTACTATTTAATCCTAACCTCTATTTAAACCTATCCTCAGATTAGGTCCCCAAAGATGGACTTAGGGACACTGGACCTCTTTGCTCCTCTTCTTGGTGTGGCCACACTGAATAATTCTCTTTTCCCGTATTGCATCATTTATGTGTCTTTACCTGGCTGGCTGAGGACAGGTGTCCTGACCTATATGACTGGGGATGCCAGGGCCCAGGATCTGACCCTATCTACTCTAGGAACACCACCTTCTTCCTCTAATTTCAAGTAAATGCCATCTGTGCTACTACTGTGTGGGAAGGTTGATTTTATTTAACTATCTATTTATTATTATTATTTTAGTTTTTTTTTTTTTTTTTTTTTTTTTGAGATGGAGTTTCTCTGTGTAGACTTGGTTGCCCTGTACTCACTTTTTAGACCAGGATGGCCTTGAACTTACAGCCATCTGCCTGGCTCTGCCTCCCTGGGATTAACGGTCTGAGCCACCATGCCCAGTCGAAGTTTGATTTTTTGAAAAAGGAACACCAAGAATGTAAGGCGATGCTTAAGCAGTGAGTTTTGGTCACATTCCTTCTACTCCGCATCTGTGGTTCTACCTACCATCTTTCTAAATAGCGTGTTAAACAGGTTGTTTTCCCTCTGTCTCTGTTTCAAAATGCTTCTTTGGACTTCAATTTTTTATTTATTATTCAGAATTCAGAAGTCAAATGAGTGCAAAGATCAGAGACAACATTTTCCCTCCTACATTTTTTTTTTTTTTTAAATACCGCAAAAGCTTGATTTTGCTCCCAGTGCCCAACACAAGTTCAGAATACAAGAAAGGAAAGCAAAGCATTCCGCTGGGGGAGGAGCTTGGCTCTCAAATCTACTCCGCTATAGGACAACGGCATTCTCCTCAGCTCAGAAAGAAGTGGAGGTGCGTTAAGCAGTACAGAAATTGTTTCGAAGCGTGGGCATCTGCCTCTGCGTGTGTGCTGGGGCTGAAAGAAGGGTCTGTCAGCTCGAGTTCCACGCACCGCACCCAGAAGTCAGAAAGGTAAGAGGTGTGCAAAGTCGGCCTTTCAGTGGGGGCGGAGGAAGAAACTGCCTGCGGTGGTCCCAAAGGGTGAATCCCACAGGCGTCACCTCCCAATCATGTAACGCGGTTCTCTATGGGAAGCCACATTTCAAGAGCAAAAAAGCCTCCAGGCAGCTAGTTTTCGACGGTTGGGGGATGTAATTATTCCTTGCTCCACAGATGGGAGGAAAAAAAAAATCAGCGTCTGGCAGCCGCTGATTGGTGGAAAAGAAAATGGTGATAGTGGAGTGGGAAAGAGGATTTGCTGAGCCTCCCCCTACCCCCTCGACCTGTAACTCTTCCTTAGTAGGCTCCTCTTCACACCCAGAACCCTTTTTAGACTCCTTCGGGGTTAAAGCAAATGGAAATCTCGGGCTGTGTTAACAAAAGCAACCCACAGGGTGTGTGCTCCCTCCCTAGGGCCTGGCTCCATACACAGACAGTCTCTAGCAGTCTAGCCCTTGATGCCGCGTCCAGGTTCGTCCCAGAGGAGGTAGCGCAAAAGGAACTGGGAACAGTAGGAGGCAGGGACGGAGGGGGATGGGGCAGAAAAGACTACCGCTCAAGTTCAGCCGCGATAAAGTAGCGGGGCCACTGAACTTGAGGTGAAGCTCAGGCTATCCTCTATTCTCTCCTCCCGGGGAGTCTGCTCCTGGTACCGGGAGCCTTTACGGATCTCCATCCAGTCTCCTCCCTAGGAAAGAGGCGAAGGCACGAGGCAGGCGAGGGGCGGGGAGAGGCGCTGACAAATCAGCTGCGGGGGCGACGTGGGGGAGCTAGGGAGCTAGAGCGCCCAGCAGCAGACGGCTGCAGGAAACAGCAGGTGCTGCCCCAGCCCCTCCGCCCAGAGCCTTCCTTTCCTCTCATTGAAATTAGATCTGTGGAGGAAAAGGAGGAACCGGAGTTCTGCCTAAGCCTAGAGCGCGGGTAAGTACCTGTAGATAGCAGCGGCTCCGGGATCCTGGAGAGCCCTGGTTAAGAGGAATACAGACGAGTCTGGAGGAGGTCAACTTCCGCTACCTGGGCGGTGGGGGACCCAGCCAGCGTGTGGAAAGTACATCGCTAGGCTTTCCTTCCGCTGGAGACCTGCCTTTCCATCCTCCCAAAGCCCAAGGGAAAGGCCAGGTTGCCTGTGGCATCTGCTTTTTCAAGCAGAAACGCTAGGGGTGTTTCCTGCTGGGTGCTGGGTGCTGGGTGCTGAGTGCTGTGTCCTGGAAGCTGGGTGGTGGACGTTGGGTGGAACATGAACAGCCAACTTTCATCCCCGAACCTGGGGACATTCTAGCTTCTCTCGTTAGAGTAAGGCAGATGCATTTGGCCAATGATAAATAGAAGTGCATTGGACACTAGGCAACAGGTGATAAGGGGTTAATGAGCACGGGACGCAACTCCTAGGTTGGGTGACATTGAAGTGAAACTGCCCAAGTGTATGGACAGCGAAAGCACCACCTGCCTGCTCAGGGCAGATAACAGACAGAGAGCTAGTGGTGGGTGGAAGGTCTTGCTAGATTAGAAAGGCTGGGCTGTAGGCAGTTGGCCTGAGGAGCAGTGCCAACCCCCTCGCCCCCCCCCCCCCCCCCGCAAAGACTGACTCCCTGCTAGGTCCTTTTTCCTCTTGCCCCACTCCAGCTCTGTTTTTTTGTTTTGTTTTGTTTTGTTTTGTTTTCTTAGAATGTCCTCTTTGGGCCCCAGGATGTAGATGGGGTAGAGGGCATCCATCTTCCCTTGTAACTCCACTTCTAAAATGATGTAAGAACAGTCAGGTGACCCATCTGGATCCATCCCATCCTTACATGGTATGCATGACTTTGTACTAGTTTTGAGTGAAACAGTTCACACACAAGCAGCACCGTTCCTAGTCATCAACAAACAAGCAAACAAACACAACACAACAAAATAAAAACAGTGTGCACTTACACGGGGGATGGGACGGGGGGGCGGGGGGGGGGAACTCTGTAATTTTTCAGTGATTTCATTCTCAGTTTTTTTTCCCCCCTCACCACTCTAGCTGTTTCAATCCTGTTTCCCTTTGCCTAAATTTTCTAATTCAAAATGCATTCTGTCTTCTCTAGTGTGGAGCAAAAATACTTCTTTGGCCATGGATGTGTTCATGAAAGGACTTTCAAAGGCCAAGGAGGGAGTTGTGGCTGCTGCTGAGAAAACCAAGCAGGGTGTGGCAGAAGCAGCAGGGAAGACAAAAGAGGGCGTCCTCTATGTAGGTAGGTTGTGACACTGTGACTGATGAGCTGGGATGGCTGCTGTGTGGTGTCTGAGGCATGCATGTCACTGCCTCTCAGGGGAGTGACAGGTATGTGGAGATGAGCAAGTGTAAATCCCCATAGTAGCTCTGAGAAACAAGTGGGGGGCATCGCTTGCTTTCCATAGACTATTTAATTGTGTTACTTACTTGGAGTCTTTATTTCAGTTTTCAGTGTTTCTGGGTGTGATTACATTAAATTTTAAAAACTGACAACCCATGAAAAATAACCAAGATCGTGCTTACGAATCCAACCCATTTATGGCAGCAAGCATGGCTGCACATGCCTGTAATCCCAGCACTAGGGAAGTGGAGGCCCAAGGATCAGGAGTTGATGGTCATTTCCAGCTACATAATGCATTCTAGGTCAGCCTGGGCTACACGAGGCTCCATAACAAGACAAGACAAAATGAAATAAGCCTCATGTACTCACGGCACTTTGACCTCTTTCATCATCACTGTAGATGATACTTGGTAATTTGAATGAACTCTAATTTTTAAAACAAGATTTTTTTTGCATGATTTTATTTAATATCTGGGAAAAATACATCAACTTTGACCTTCAGATAGTTTTTTATTTTTCCAGTGGATCTCCTTTTAGGGATCGCTTGGTCTGTGTGCACACAAGTGCTCAGGGAATGTCAGAAATGCTTGTGTTGTTCACCTCAGGCCAAGCATCCAGGGAACAATAAGAGGTTGCTACTTAGTGCCTTTTTTGCCTAAGTGTGTACCTTGAAATATAAGCCAGCACGCCCTTTTCTGTGCCTTTCCCTGTATGAAATGCTTGTAACTTTACGAATCCCTTCCAATACATTGATGGAAGGACTAAACACACGTGTACATGCACTCATCCCCAGCAGAGACACAGGTGTGCCCTGGAGCACAGATGCATGGCTCACCTGCCTCTTTGCTTCTTTGAGCATTTCCACCTTCGTAGGAGGGCACCTACTTTGGTGGAAGGCCAAGGGTAAACATCCAGACAGAAAAAAAGCAGACCAGGTGACCGAGATGGCAGAGATGCTACACAGAGATGCTACACAGAGAAGTATCAAGACTGGGAAGCCAGGCTGAGTCTCCAGCACATCAGTGGGAACATTTTCACTTGCACACCTTTTCATGAACGTGTCTTCTCTTCCAGGCTTCTAGCAGATCATCTTTTTTCATTCTTCATAGATTAGTTTTACATTCACTTAATCTCTTTTTCAACCTCAACACATCCCTTTAGAAAGTCTTGAAATGTATATTTTAAGAAAAAGGTGTCAGTGAGTCAGTTTTAGTGTGTGTGTGTGTGTGTGTGAGTGTGTGTGTGTGTGTGTGTGTGTGTAACTATGAAGTATAATGTTTTAGATAGAATTCAGAATGTAAAATCAGTTATTTGTAGAATTGAGGGGGCTCAATTTTCCACATTCTTCAATTTCAGGCTTCTGACTAGATTTTTCTACTTAAGTTGCTTAATAAATATATCTCTCTTCCTTTTAGACCACTAATTTTTAAGCAAAACTGCAAGTATATTACTCTTTCTGGTTAATAAACAGATTTTATCAAGTAGAACGCTTATTTGTTTTTATTGTTAATTGTGAATTTGGGTAAATAAAATTATTGCATTTTTCAAAGATTAATTTTGTTTTCTGTGAGGCAATTGTATAAAAGGATAACTTTAAATATGTCTAATGTTACTAATATTAACAATGTCTGTTACTCTAGTTAACACATGCATAATTAATCAATTGCTGATTATGTTCTGGAGTTTAATTAAAAGGTGAGCACATGCATAGAATTTAGGATGAAAAGTAACATGTGAAGATTAGAATTGTAGTTCAGATTTTTGTCAACTCCTGCTGATGTTCGAACATACTTAACTCTACTGTTGACATCCATATAAAATCATCCATAGGCTATAACTAGCGTGATCCTGTTTCAGTCTTTATTTATCACACCGATAAGCTGGGCTTGACTCAGAGGCTATAGAAAAATAAAAGGGTGCAGATTACGGACTTACTGTCATACAAACATAACTTTCATCTGAGCCACATCACTTCAACCTTTGAAATCCTCAGGAGGTCCCTTAATGTGTCTGAGACACCTTCCCTCTTTTACAAACGTAGTTCAGGAAGCGCAGTTACTCTGCAGAGGTGTTGTGGAAATGTGGTCACTGAGTGTACTCTCATATTTAGGAACCTTGAGTATTATCAGATGAGCTTTTCAACTCATTAGGTACTTTGCCAACAAGATTTGTTCTTTTTCATCCAATATATGAAACTTTTATCAACAATTAACTGAAGGATTAGAGGTAATCTGGGCTGGAATGACACCTGTGCGATATGGTGCTTGTCCGAATACATGCAGCACTGGGTTTGATCCTTCTCAAGAAAAACAAAAAATAAAAAATAATAAAAAAAAAAAAGGTTAGAAGTATGCAAAAAATGTTATGGCTGAAAAGGCTTGTCAGAAAGATTACCTCATTCCCTTATTGTTAATCTTTGGTTAACTGACTTTTAAGTAATTGAAAAATTGCCATAGTAATCAGTGTGCTGTTTCTCTTTGTGATATTTGCACAAAATTTCAATTAACAAATTTTAGTTTCATAAAGAAACCATCTCAATGGCATTTTATATAATTATAAATTGGAGTGAAGTCATAAATTGTGCTTCACATAATGTTGGTTTTTTTTTTTTTTTTTTTTTTTTTTTGTTTTGTTTTTCGAGACAGGGTTTCTCTGTGTAGCCTTGACTGTCCAAGACTCGCTTTGTAGTCCAGGCTGGCCTCGAACTCACAGAGATCCGCCTGCCTCTGCCTCCCAAGTGCTGGGATTAAAGGCGTGCGCCACCACGCCCGGCATAATGTTGGTTTTATAGTATTAAGTTGAAGAAAATCACTTCAAATTCAATTTCTTTGCTTGGTGAGCAGCAGTGGCCATAGATCTAACTATGTGTGGTTAGATAGTCAACATATAAAACAATGACACAGCTGGGTTCTCACAGCCCTCTTGTGTCCGCACCCTTGTGGGGTCCCCCAAACCAAGACAGGGTTGTGGCAGGGACCCTCAGCTCAGAGAAGCCATCATCTATGCTGTCTCCCAGCTTCCACATCTTGCTTTTCATTTGCCCCCTGACACCTAATTTTTAGCTATATATTTTCCTTTATGGCTCACCTGTAAATGGAGGCAAATTATTATTTATAAGTTAGCAAAGATGAGGGTATTGGTTTGAACTGCAAAACCTTCATCAAGACTATCATTTGTCCTCCATTAAAAAGGCATTCCATGAGTTCGTCAAATGTCAAATTCTTAGATACCACTGAGGGAGAAAATATAGACCAGGGATCAGTCAGTGAGCATTTCTTTTGATTAGTCGTGATCTTAAAGGTTGTAGGGAGTAAAGATCAAGGATACAGAAAAGAAGCATTGTTTTAGACCAGCTGTCCTACTATTTGTGCAGTATATTCAAATTCCAGTTGAGACTTTATCAAATTCCAGTTGAGACTTTATTAGCACCTGTCCCAAACACGATTTAAACATCTGTTATTGCAGTGCATAAATTAAGAGTAATTATGCAAGGTATAAGCTTTACTGCTCACCCTCAAAATCATCACACAAATAACCAAAGCCCATTATAATTGGTGACTAAATTAAATCACTTCTTTCAGAAATTGTCACCGAGTTGCCACTTTCCATCTGTTACACAATTCTCATGAATGGCAACACCTGTGGGTGTGTTGTATCTTATCTCCTGGTGATGAGTCCATGTGCTGTTCTATAGAAATGCATCCCAGAAAGAGAAAACTGACCAGCTGAGGTGAAGTCAACTTGACACAAAGTAGAGATAGCAGATGTAGTCTCTACTGTAGTCTTAGTGTACACGCTGTTAAAGGTCTGGAGGTATAAGCATACACTGAGAACGTGAAGCCATTGTCTCAGAGGAGGTAATGCCATCTTAACCCCGTGCCAAAGGAACTATCATGGACAGACCATGACATGAAGAATCGTTGTGACGTGCATGAGAATGCCACCCCAGAGGCTCATGAGTTTGGTCTCAGCTAGTGGAACTGTCTGGAAAGGATTATGAGGTGTGGCCTTGTTGGAGGAGAGGCCGGCTACGAAGCTTCAAAAGTCACCCATCGTTCCCAGTGTGCTCTTGGTTTCCTGCTTTTGGGTCACAATGCAAGCTCAGCTGCTCCTGCTGTTCTGCTCTCCCTCCACCACTGTGGACTCCAGCCCACCCAGTTTTGTAGGACCCCCCCATAAGACATACGCAATGAGAAGAAGGCAAGCGCTGTTGAAACTACCTAATGCATTGTTTTTGCAAAAAATAATCTATAAGACGTAAGATAAATATTAGTTTTATTGTTTTATCCTTTCCCAACATACTTATAAATGATTCTGAATGTTTTAATAATTTGAGTAATGTCCCTGAGCCTTCTCCTGATCATGCAGTTTCTCCATTCGTTAGCAGGTCGTGTATGCTGCACAGCTCAGCTTCTCTTTTTCACAGCTCTAGAGTGCCTTGCAAAATGAGCAGTGCCTGTGAAATACATGCGGACAGCACACATTTAAAACGCTAGAGCATGTCCACTCAGGTTTACAAGTACGCCTTGCATTTTGTGGTGCTTCTTATTTGGTGATCTTTCTTCTGGTTTCAGCTTCAGCTTTTCCTTCATAAGCACTTCTCTCTCTCCCCCCTCTCTTCCCACCTCCCGTGTGTGTGTGTGTGTGTGTGTGTGTGTGTGTGTGTGTGTGTGTGTAAGAACTAGAAATTCACCAAGCCTATATTAACACATTAAACAGCTCTGAGGGTTTTACTTGAACTGTTTTCTTTGATCCTTTTGCTAAAATAATGATGTAGATTTGGTTATTCTTAGTATCAAACCTGGACTCAGGGTGTGGGGTGGGAATGTCTTTACTTTCAAAATGAAAGTTCCTACATACGCTTTTATTTTAAAAAAAGAGTTGAATTGATTCCTTTCTAAAATATCATTTTAAATATGATATACACAAATTTCACTTAAGGCTATGCTTATGTATGGTCAAAAATATTTTAATGTGTTTCTTCATATGGACTTAGATAATCTTATTGATAATATTATTCAGATTGTAGAAATGTGCATCTCAATTTTAAACAATTTTGGAATTAGAAGTTACCGCATATGCTTCTTAGTGTTTGTCAACTTGACAGAAAGTAGAGCTATCTGGGAAGAGGAGATACTACTGGAAAAATTGCCTCCATCAGATTGACCTGTGGAAATGTCAGTGAAGGTATTTTCATGGTTGCTACTGACAGAGGAGGACCCAGCTCACTGTGGGTGGCATCACCCCTGAACAGGTGGTTCTGGGTGCTATGAGAAAGCAGCCTGAGCAAGCCATGAGAGCAAGCAGTGAGGAGCGTTCCCCCAAGGCCTCTGCATCGCTCCTGCCTCCAGTCCCTGCTATGCTCAAGTCTTTCCTAGGGGGGATGCACAGCCACACTGCAAGCTGGAATAAACCCCCTTTTCCACATGGTGCATTTGGTCATGGCGTTGATCACAAAACAGAAGAATTTGATTCATGAATAAGTTATGTATAGGAAATCAGGAAGTTTACTACAAATGTTGCTATCTGCACTTTATTTACCGAGCACTTGGCCCCTAGTAAGCTATATGTGTGATATGATTTTTCTCTATTTTTTCCTATTTATTTTCTGTACTCTTAGCAAGATTTTTTTTTAAATAGTGCATCTAAAAGTATAGATTGGTATCTTTCTTCCCTTACATAGACCTAAATCTTTCTTAGTTTATATGTCCTCATTTCATTTTACCTTTTACCTGTGTCTAGATAGGATTATTTTAGTTAATTCTCCTCTCTCCCTCTCTTCACTCCTTTCTTCGTTTTCTTGGTAATATTGGGGATCCAATCCAGATCCTTGCACATCTGAGAACATTGCTGTACCAATAACTATGTCTTTAGCCCAATAAGATAGCTTTTGCTTAAAATTTGTATTATTTCTATGTCTATATTGTGTATATAAATGTATGTATATAAATTGTGGATATTAATTGCACAGAGTGAGGAGTTTCATTATGATCCTCCCACACATGCATTTTATATACAGGGGTTACGTCCACTCTTTTAGTACTCAGTTTTTTATTATTTGTAGAGATGATCCTTTTTATATTTCTTTGTTATCACAGCTGTTTTGTCTTCATTGTGTATACTCATTGTTTATGGTACTGTTCCATAAGAACATTTTTATGTAAATATGTACAACATGATCCTTCACAATGCATGTATGCACTTTGATTAAAATCCTTCCTCTATTATTCTTTCCTTCCCTCGCCTTTCCTCTCCACATCATTATTAGTGCTCTGTTACTTTTGTTTCTTTTTTAACACTCTGTATTGCACATATGGGAGAAAAAAATGGTGCCATATTTGTGAGCTGCCTAATTTTACTTAACATGATGATCCATCCATTTTACTACGCAGATCATCATTTTAGTCTTCTTTATTACTGAGTAAAACTCAATTATGAAATTATTTGCATGGAGAATTCTCAAAACATTATAAATAGATATCTCAGCCATGTCACTTCTGTGATAGCACCAGAGTTAGCATACAAAAATGATAAACTGCATACCCATGCAGATTTGACCAGTCAACCAAAGCATATTATGGAATCAGCCCAGATTCTCACCAATGGATGAGTGGAAGAAGATACTCTGGTATATAAAACAAACAAACAAACAAACAAACAAACAAACAAAAACCCAGTTTTTCAAATGAACCTCAAATCTCCAAAAACATTTAATTCAAAAAATATGAATTATACTGAAAACATCAACATTAGAAAGAATAAGATTAAAATGGTTTACAATCTTACTTTTAATAACATGTTTAATAATTATTTGTTTATTTGTTAAGTAATGGTCAAGACCTAGTTTGAAAGTGCCCATAACATGCTGTTACTTAATATTAAGCAAATCACTTCATTATGATATTTGTTTTTTGTTTTTTGTTTTTGTTTTTGTTTTTGATACAAGGTTTCTCTGTATAGCTTTGTCTGTCCTGGAATTCACTCTGTAGACCAGGCTGTCCTGGAACTCAGAGATCTGCCTGCCTCTGGGATTAAAGGAGTGTACCACCACTACCTTGCTTAATTATGATCTATGATTTCCTTATGAATGAAATGGGCATTGATTGGCTGCTTCAGAGATTAGGTGAAGTGAACACACAGGAGAGGTTGGGCAGACACTGATGTACACTTCCTTTCCTTCCTCCTGTTGTGAGTTGCCGAGTCTCAGCTCTGCTGTGCTTTTATAGCATCCACAGGTCTGCACACAGAATCTTACTAAACCCTGAGTTATCTCACCTTTCCCCCTCGCTGTGTAAGTTAATATATGAAGTATCAAGCAAGGGTTAGCAAAAAAGTCATGTTTATTGAAAATCTTTTTGTTTCTTTCTTTTTTAAAGTTAAGTTTACATTTATCTGATGCACAAAGGCGCAGAACTCTTACCAATCAGTGAGGCCCCTTGTGATGTTTCTATGAATGTTTACATTGTGTGATTAGATTACATATATCTGTCACTTCAAATATTTGTCAGATCTTTCTTTTTTTACAAGAACTGTTAGACCCCCTTGTATCTTTCTCAATCACACAGTGCCCAGTTCCTGTCTACGATCACCCCACTGGCACAGTGCAGAAGCTTCAGACTGCTGTCAAACGCTCTAACCACCCTCTCCACTCCTCTCTTTTGAACTCAACCTAGAGAGGCCTCTGCTAGCTTTCCTCTGTCGAGGTGGCTGGATCACCCCACTCTAGTGGTTTTTGTGTGCTTTGGTGCTGTTTGTCTTCTAAGGTTATCTTTGTGCATGAATTTCGGGATATAGAGAATTTTTTGAATGGGGGCTGGAAATTCAGACAGCTTGAGACTTATACATTCAATATTTTTGTTTTATTTTTAGGTTCTAAAACTAAGGAGGGAGTAGTTCATGGAGTGACAACAGGTACGTTCTGTTGGCTTTTATCCATCGGTGATATTCAAAATGCCCTCTAGGCCAACTGCACTTGATGCTTATGGTTCAAAGTACAGTTATAAAAACCACTGTCTACAGAAGAACGTTGGTCAGCTTATATATTATGTATATATTTTTAAAATTTTTATTTTGGTTTGTTGAAACAGAGTCTTGCTGCATAGGCCAGAAGTGGCTTCAGCTTCAACCTTCTAAATGCTGGGGTTACAGGCACGCACAAATGTACTGTGAATATTGACTTTGTTTAAACCTTATTGTTTATGAAGTACTTTTAAATAGACAAATATGGATTAAAGATTTATAGACAAATAGTCTAGTGGTCAAGAATGATGGCTTTAAATTTGCCAACCATATTTAATCCTAATGTTTTGGTATTTGGGTATTTGCATAAAAACAAACAAACAGATAAATAAATAAATAAATAAATAAATAAATAAATAAAATGCAATGATGCTATTCCTTCTTCAAATATTTGATATAAACATTTCTTTAGTATTTAGTATTTGGACCATAAATTATACTGACTTAACCATTTCCTCTGTGATTAAGAGTCCTTAATATACTTAGAAGTATGTTATTAATGTATATATATAGTATTTATGTCTATTTTGCATAATTTCAAGAATTTCAATAAGTCTAAATTAAGACTTCATAAAGAGCAAAAATGACAAAGATGATCTAGGAAGATGAGAAGTAGAGTGATAATACTAAGAAAACCAAAGAAGGGAAAAAAAAAAGCAATCAAGTTGTCATAGCTTGGCTCTAGTCAAACTTCCAAACATGCGTTTATTATGTGTCAGACTTCCTGCAGCAAAAAGAGACCTGTCAGAAATGTAATTGACATGATCAAGAAGCCTCGTCATGATAACACCACAGCAAGTGTTCATCAACAATGTGTAAAACAGAAACAGGAAAAATATTGCTCTTACTTCAGTATGGGGAATATACAAATGCCAGTGTCAGCCTTGATTTAGACGTTTGTTTATTCTTTATTGCAGTGTGGTTTTTGGCTAGAGTCCTAACCTTCTCATGATTTAATTTTCTCATCCATGAAAGACCTTGAAAACTGATAGCAAATACATTATATTACACAGCAGCAACCTATGTCTTCCAGTAGCCCTTTCCTAAGAGCCTACACTTGCCAGCCAGGGAAGAAAAGAACATCATCCCAGTTAGCACGCTGGTGAAGAATGAGGCGCACTGGTAAAGTAAAATTGAGGTCCAGAAACACAGTCTCTTTCGGAAGTTCACAGTGCTGATGGCCTCTCTGTTGCTGTCCTACAGGAAGTGAACACAGTGAGAGAGTAAGGAAACTACTTGTTTTCTGGAGGCTGAAACTTAGGCACGATTGTAATAAGATAAAGAGATTAGACAGGTGGACAGTGTTTAGAAGAGGCTCAGCCTAGAATAATGGTGTTCCAGTTTTGATAGTTGAGGGAGAAAGCCATGTTGTTTGCAACACAGGTAGCAAGTGGTGAGGTTCAGAGTCTGCTGCTAGGACCAGCTGCAGGACTCTCTGTTGACAAATTTAGAAGTGTTTAGCATTCCCATGAATAACAGTATGTAAATCTATGCCAAAATATGACTTCTTATGCCGTGTGTAAAGAGAGTGGGGCCTAGAGGAGAAGAGGACGGGAGGGATGGTGGGAGGGAGGAAGAGACAGAGAAAGAGGTTTATGCAATAGACAACATTTTACAAATATTTTCTCAAGAATTATGGTCATCAAGCCTACATTTCCATAGTTTTATAATGTAGAAATTTTTAAAATTTTAATTTTATTAATTTATTCAGATTACAACTAAATTGTTATCCCATCATTTGTATCCTCCTGTTCTCCCTCCCTCCGGCTTTCACCTTATTCCCCTCCCCTAGTAGTAAACATTGAACCTCTACTCTGATCTAGCCAATGGACAGGACCTTCTCCACAGTTATGTGGAGAGCAGGGACTGACTCTGAAGTTTTTATATACTGTACTTTCCCTTTAGTATATTTAGAAAATTGCAATGACCCACGGTTCGTAAACTCACAAATATAGTATAACCTAGCCTTGAAACTTTCACTACAGAATACTTATTGTTTCAAATGGATGCAGTGTTTCACAAAATACTATGAGAGACACTGTTAGGCAGAAAGGACACAGTGGTGTGGATGTAGTCTTTCTACCAGTTCAGAACCCTGGTAGTTATATAATATCAAATATGCTGTCACAGTTAGTCAAAAAGAGGCCACAGTAAGTACCATTCTTCCACATGACATATAAATAAATTTCTTAATTTGTTGAGAGGAATTATTTAATATAACCCCCAAATTTCAATTACGGGGATAAATGCGTCAGTATGAAAATAGAGATAGAGTTGGTGGCTTATTGTACTGTATATAAAATGCACATTACAGGTGCATCATACCTGCCAGGTAAATTTTCCCATTATTGTTAATAATGTTCACACAAAGAAACAAGAGACATTCCTACAGCCTGTATCGTTATCCACCACTGTTAAAGTTCCCCGAAGATTCATCCCATTAGCTTTCTCAGCAGGAATATAAAATAAGAAACTTTGGTTCTAACTTTTCTATTTACCAAATCCAAGGACAAGAAAATCTCTCAGTCAGATAATCCTTCAGTATAAGTGTAGAAAATAACTTAAATTTTGGCATTTTTGGCCTCATTGTATTGTTTCAGTTGTCAATATATGTTTTGTGGCAGAGATATAAGAATTCATTTCATTAGATTTACTGAAAGACTTTGAAGTTCCTTCAAAATAAACTGTGGGGCTGCAGAGTGGGCTTAGTGGCTAACAGCGCTGACTGTGGTTGCAGAGGACCTTGGTTCACTTCCCACTTGGCAGTTCATAACCATCTGTGACTCTAGTTCCAGGGGATCCGACATCCTCTCCTGGCTTCCAGGGCATATAAATAGAGAGAGGCAGAAGAAACACTCATACACATAAAAACTCAGATAAATTGAAAAAAAATGGTGATAAAGCTTAAATACATATTTGATATAACTATATCAGGAGATTTTAAGGATATTTTTATTTAAAATCGTTTATTTTATTATTGTATTCATAACAACTTAATTATTAAAAATTTACTTTTACTAATTAAAATAATATGTAAATCTATTTATTAACATTAATTTGGATATTAAGTTAGGCATTAAGTTCCTTTTAAGTTGAATTAAAAGTTTAAGTTGAAGCCAGACAAGGTGATGCACATCTATAGTCCCAGCACTCTGGGAGTCAGAGTCAAACTGATCTCTGTGAGCCTGAAGCCAGCCAGGTCTACAAACCAAATCCAGGACTGACAGGCTTCACAGCAAAACCCTGTCTGGGAAAAAAACATTAAAAATTATTTGTTTGCTGTTTGCCATTGCATTAGATGACCAATGAGAAACTATGCTATTGATTTTAAAGAACTCAAAACACAGAGACATGGTAAATCATGGTAACATTATTAGTGTTTGCCACTGAGATATAGCCGGAAATGCACGGGGCTGTGGAGAGAGAAGGAGTTGTTTGGAGGTCTTTAGCAGGCTGAGACATTGAGAAGTAACAACACAGTGATCAGGTCACTGCATAGATGGGTGGATAAAGGTTTCTTGTCAGACAGAAGTCCATTTACCAACATAACCCATTGGCTGGGATAAGCAAGTCAGTTTGAGCTCTACTGTAGCTAATGATTGGGAAGTAGATACTTTTTTTAAAATCCTGATTTTAAGGTCTTTACCACAAAAATAAATGTCATTTATGAAATAAAAAAAAAATAAGTTTGTTGTCTTTTGTTTTCTACGATAGTTTCAGTGAGTAGAAAACCAAGATAAAGACCTTAAACACACACACAGGAGTCTTTTTTTAATTTTATTTTATTAATTTATTCATATTACATCTCAATGGTTATTCCCTCCCTTGTATCCTCCCATTCCTCCCTCCCTCCCATTTTCCCCTTACTTGTTTTTAAGTGTATTGGTTGTCACTACTATACGCTGTCACTTTATAATTGTCTTTACTTATTCTTATGATAAAACAGTGAAATGGAATCCTGTATGAATTATACTTAACTGTACAGTTTTTATATTTTACAAACAACAGATTAAAGTGTGTATTTATATAAAGAAGTGTGCACATAAAGTGAGGCTCATGGCTGGCAGAAAATGAGAATATGTAAAAAGGCAAAACCTATTTCTGCTTCCCTTTGAGATGTTTTAACAAGAAAATCTCAAGCAAAGCTTTTTTGGAGAAAAACATATCAACCTGCATCACAGAATTCAGTATGATCTCAGTGATGTTTAAAACAAGATGTCTAGTATAGTATTGCTTTGGTATATATATATATATATATATATATATATATATATATATATATATATAGTATTGCTTTGGCCTTTAAAATTAGGCTGTGGATACCCAGTGCTCTCCAGGAAGCCTCCATCATGGTAGGCGGTTTATATGCAGACTCACAGTGGTTGAACCTGAAAGGCAGCTACAGAGTCACTTATGTAAATGCTGCTTGCAATCTACAGGACCCTGGGGTTTCCCCACACTGCCTGGTTTAGGGGTAAGCCGCATGATTTTACCAGCAGCTTCAGTTACAGACAGTGTCCCTTACAAGGTGATTTCCTCTCCCCACATTATTGAATTGTTGGCCTTTCTGGCTAATGACATGAGATCTGTCTGGTTCCATAGGCAGACGGAAAGCTGAGGTGCTGTGGTTCCTCTCCTCAGCATCCTCAGACAAGCTTCTTAGGGAAGCATGAGGAAAAACATGCGATCACTGCTTAGGTGAGAAAATACAGTGAGAATATGAACTCAAACAAGCAAATGCTCTGAAATTTGGGGCAAAAGTGGAAAAAAAGATATATTGTAGAGTAAATGAAAGGCAAAAATGACACCCATGTGCATACGAACTGGGAGATGTCAGGCTTTGTGGATATACGATGTAGAGGCTCAGGCAAAGAACTTTTTGTTTTGTTTGTGTGTTTGTTTAACTTAGACTTATTTAAACATAATTTCCTGTCTTTCATTTCTTGCATAGTACTATGGAGTTAATGGGAACAAAATTCCTTTTATTTTGAGTTTCCATTATATACGTACATGGAATTAGTAAAGAAAGACTGGCTTAACAATTAAGCATAGGTCTAGGATGTCATGGGCCATTTTTTATATGAAAGTAAATCTCTGTTTACAAATCCTATCTAAACCATTTGTAGTGATCATCTTCTCTGAACTTCAACTTATTTAAAAAACAACTAAATAACCACATTATTTTTATGTAAATAAGATATAAGTATATTCAATAAATCTCTTCATTTTTCACACTTATTAAAATTCCAGATGCTCTGTTCCCATGAAAGCGACTGAAATGCTGTCTTAACCCTTGTTTGGGTGGGGCGATGGCTCAGCGGTAATGAGCACTTGCTGCTTTTCTATGGGACCAGACTCTGGTTCTCAGCACCCATGCTGAGACGCTTCCTGCCTCCTGTAACTCCAGCACCAGTGGGCTTGATACCACTTCTGCATCTGCACACCTGTGCACATACCTGACCCCCCCCCCCAGCCACAAAAGTACATCATTAAAAAATAAACAATCTTTTAAAAGAACTGTCCTCTTTCTCTACTATGCTCTCTTCTGTTGCCTGTCACCAAAATGTATGAAGACCCTGTATGCACACATGGGCCTCCTTATCAGAGGTGCATAAGGAAAGACTTGTTCTGGTATTCAACTCTTAGGTTCGAGAACACACACACATCTATAAGGAGACATCTTGGCAATGGAACCCAAATCTAAATGTGAAATTCATTCATATTCCAAATACCGTGTACATATTGTCCCAAAGGCAATTGTATACTGTATTTTAGAATAATTCGGAGCATGTAACAAAGATCACGGTGTGAAATTTTCTGCTAGCATCACATTGGTGCTGCTCGGAAGTTAAGAGTTTAGTTCAGCAAAATTTTGAATTTTAGACTTTCAAAGTGGTGGTACTAAATGTGTGAGAAGTGTTTGCGTACAAGGGAGAATGGATGTGAACTTGGGAAGTTCGATCTCAGAGTTGGCACTGAAACTGCAATCGTGCTGAGGTGCTCATCCTGACAACTTGGTACGGCCCCTGGGTGTGTGCTTTTCTGTCCATTTGCCTCAATGCAAGCCAAATCCAATTCACTTGTTGCACTGTGTCACAATTAAACACTCAATATTTTCTAATCTATGCATAATTACAGCTGAGATTGAGTGTTTGGCTGAAATATGTCACTTCTACCTTGGAGTCTTGTTTCTTCAGACTTCTGCTGCACGTAATATGTGTGTCTGCAAAAGTTGACAGCTACCGGAAGTGGAAGTATTGAATGTCTCTGTCACACTGCCATCTTTTAATCCATTGTTGCTCTTGATTTTCCTTAAGTGGCTGAGAAGACCAAAGAGCAAGTAACAAATGTTGGAGGGGCAGTGGTGACTGGTGTGACAGCAGTCGCTCAGAAGACAGTGGAGGGAGCTGGGAACATTGCTGCTGCCACTGGTTTTGTCAAGAAAGACCAGATGGGCAAGGTATGGCTCCCTGTTTTATGCTACAGTGATGAACCATGGACACCATGACCCTGTGCATGCCTCAGAAAGCATGTATGTAATGTGAACCGTGGGGAAGGCCTGCACTTTTATAGGGCTCTTATTTTGATGAGCTGTTTTCCCTGCAAAATATCAGTTATACTTACAATAACCCTGATTGTTTTAATTTTTGGAAGAAAGCTACCGGAGTGAGCAATGTAGTAAATGCTAAAAGGATCAGTGACATTTCAGAAAGAATGGCTGCTTTCATGTGAATGGTGGGTCTGGAATTCCTCTTTGTTGCAGTAGCAAATGTTTTCATGCCTAATTCCTAAATTTCCAGAATGAGGATTTTTCATTTGATTTCTTTGTAATGACATCATCTCTTATTAAATGACATATTTGCATATCAGATAACAACTCATTACCAATTATATGATTTTTCAAACTGAGAGACCTAAGTGCATATCAAACACAGATCATGGTTTCATATGGTAATTTTTACATTTCCAGAATTTTAAATTTGCTTCTGGATACAAATGGGGCTCTAGTAACCTATTCTAGGTATAGCTTTCCTATTAAATGCCAAAGGAATAGATTATGAAACCTCATGAAAGATGAAGTTTTACAAACCTCATAATCATACAGCAGGATGAGTTTTGCATTTTCCCCCAACATGTCTTTTTTTTTCCTTTGAGAGAATCCAGCTGCCCTGGCCCTACCCCTCCCCATGCTGGAGGGCTCTTCTGTGAGAGCCTGCACTTGGCTCTCAGTTCCTCTTCTCCAGGTCTTTGTTAAATGACACCTTCCTGTAAATGTCTGCCTTGACTTATTTAAAATTGGAACCATTCTCACCTACAAAAGCCCTAACCTGTCTACTCTAATTTTTTCTTGTTTGACAAAGTATCGTTGCATTTAAAATAAATTAAATGATGTTTATTTTTTCCTTGTCTAGATAGGTGGTATTATTTTCATTAATACTTCATGTATCTAGGAAAGTTCCTAAGCACAAACTCAGCAGTTAATGAGTGGAAAAACATCAATTTTCTGAGTATTAGTAGTCACATACATGATATAAAACCTTTTCCTGTTGACTGATCCCCAAATTGTAATCAACAGGGTTCTGAAATGGACATCTTGAAACCCAAAAAAAAAGACACTTTCATCTGTAGGCAGATTAGTGTGGGCTTTATCTCAGTCATCCTAGGTGGCAGAAAAACTTCACGGCTGAAGCACTGAGGATTGGGAGCCCCATGGGATACTTAGACTTCCCACAGCCAGTTGCGCTGTTAGAGCATACAAATGTAACCTAAGGCAATCTAGGGAACTTCCAGCTGGTGTGAACACAAGACCAAGTAAGCTCTCCTCTGTGGAAACTATGCTTTTGTAGTAATCGTTTTTGTGTGTGTGGTAATCATTATATCAATGCCTATTTTTTACTTGAAATTGTAATTATATGTGTATCTTTACTATATTTTAAAATTTGAGAGGCATCAGGTTAGTATGGAGGCATCTAGTATCTATTGTAGGTTTATTGAAAATCCAATGAAAATAAGGGAACATCTTGTTAGAAAATTTCATGGTCATACTCATTCAATAAAGGGCCAAAGAAAGGCCATTAACAGACCCTGTCTTTAAAGCTAGTTCCTGATTGTACAATGAGGAGTTGTACAATGGGCTTTGTAGACAGGAAGTGACTATCAAGTTCCTGCAGCCTATTGGCCTTACCTGATGCCCCCAGCTCTCATTTTTCTGCAGTATCACTTCCCTACCCATGTCATCAAAACATAGTTTCCTTTGCATTTTGTTTTTCTTTTAATAGATGGAATTGTGAAATACTAGAGTTAGTGGAAGAACCCATTGCTTCAGAATGTAAAAAAGGCTAGGAAGCATGTTTCATTCCATTTCCCAATTTGCCTACATTTAAAATATGCATTATACTCACTTATAAGTGGATATTAGCCCAACATAGATCTCCTCTGAGAGACTCTACCCAGTGGGAGATCAGGACAGATACTGGGACTCAAAGCTGGACTATGGGCAGAGCGCTGAGAGTTGTAGGCAAGAGTGGAGGGATGGAGGGTCCAGGAGGGAGCAGGAGCTTCACAGAGAGAGACCATCAAAGTCTGAGGACCTGGGCACAGGGAGCCTGCATAAACTGATGCACCAGCCAAGGACAATGCATGCAGAGAACCAAGACCTCCTGTTCAGATGTAACCAATGGACTGCCGATTCTCCATACTGGGCATTGGGTGGGGTGCTGCTGAACCTCTGACGTGAACTCTGGTGGCCACGATTTGGTCACTTCTCCTTGTCAAGATGGCCTTCTGGGCACACAGAGGAAGGGGGTGCAGTCCATCCTCATGAGACCTAATAGGCTGTCACCAGACAGTTGGGGTAGGAGGGTGCCCCCATCAGATGTCTAAGAGAGAAGAATAGGCAGAAGATGGAAGAAGGGTCAGAATGGGAAGTAAAGAGGGAGGGTAATGTGAATAAATGATAATAAATAAAATACGCATTAAAAATTGGATATGCAATATAAATCACAAATAGTTCATTAAAAATACTTCACATTTTATCAACGTGGGCTTGTTTTCTACTTTTTTAAACATACCAATCATTTCTTAATGTTCTAAAGCAGTAATCTACCAATGTTCAAAATGAACCATTTGCAGCTATTTCTCCTATAGGTATTGTAGGTTTTTTTTTAAGTTTCTAATATAAAACCATAAAGCCATAAACATTGAAATTACAGTATAAAGTAGGGATAAAAGTGAGTTTGGGATTAAAATGGTTTATCTTCATATTATACTGGTCATTTGCTAGCTATGAAAGCTTGTGCTACGTGCCCAAGACCCTTTATTATGTAATGAGGGAACTCTGCTGATTTTACAGGAAGCTGATGAAGTTCTGAATATCTAGAATAACTCTAGGAATTCTCAAATAAATTCCAGTAAGTGTGGTGATATTTTTTATCGTAAACATACCCACAGTTCAAATAAAATCATTGAATTTATTCCTAGTGAAATTTGAAATATTTTATTTCATCTTTTATATTCTAGTCAAAGTTATCTTGGTAAAAAGAAACAAGCATTTATTTATTTATGCATTAAAAATTTTTTATTTTTAATTTGTTCACTTTATATCTCAATTGTAGCCCTCTCCATCATTGTCCCGCCCCCACATCCTACCCTCCCTCCTTCCCTCCCTCATACCCTCTCCTTCCTTCTTCTGGTCCTCAGAAAGGGGAGTACTCCTCCCCTAACATCTGACATCAGCCTATCAAGTCTCATCTGTACTACCTGTGTCCTCTCCCTCTATGGCCTGACAAGGCTGCCCCGCCAGAGGGAAGTGATTAACGATGTGGGGGCAGAGTCCATGTGAGAAGTAGTCCCTGCCCCCCATATTGTGGGACCCACAAAGACTGTGCTGCCTATCTACTACATCTGAGCAGAGGGTCTAGGTCCACATCATACATGATCCTTGGTTGGTGTACCAGTCTCTGTATTGTAGTGTGGTTATCCTGTGTTATGTGGCTAATATCCATTTATGAATGAGTATATACCATGTGTATCTTTCTGGGTCTGGGTTACCTCACTCAGGATGATCTTTTCTAGTTCTGTCCATTTGCCTGCAAATTTCAGTATTTCTTTATTTTTAATAGCTGAGTTTATCCATTCTTAAGCTGAGGGACATCTAGGTTGTTTACAGATTCTGGCTATGATGAGTAAAAAGCTGCTTTGAACATAGTTGAGCAAATGTCCTTGTTGTATGGTGGAACATCTTTTGGGTATATGCCCAGGAGTGGTATGGCTGGGTCTTGATGTAAAATTATTCCCAATATTCCGAGAAAGCTCAATATGGATTACCAAGGTGCTTGTACAAGTTTGCACTCGCAGCAGCAATGGAGGAGTGTTTCCCTTTCTTCACATCCTCACCAGCATGTGGTGTCGCTTGAGTTTTTGATCTTAGCCATTCTGATGGGTGTAAGATAGAATCTCAGAGTTGTTTTGATTTGCATTTCTCTGAAGACTAAGGATGTTGAACATTTCTTTAAGTGTTTCTCAGCCATTTGATATTCCTCTGTTGAGAATTCTCTGTTTAGTTCTAAGCCCCATTTCTCAATTGGATTATTTGTTTTGGTGGTGTTTAATTTCTTGAGTTCTTTATATATTTTGGATATTAGCCTTTGGTCTGATGTAGGGTTGGAGAAGATCATTTTCCAATCTGTAGGCTGTTGTTTTGTTTTGTTGACAGTGTTCTTTGCTTTACAGAATCTTTTCATTTTCATGAGGCCCCATTTATTAATTATTGATCTTAGAACCTGAGCTATTGCCATTCTGTTCAGGAATTTGTGTCCTGTGACAATGCACTCAAGGCTTATTCCCACTTTTTCAACTAAAATGGCTCAGTGGTTAAGAACACTATCTTTTCTTCCAAAGGACCTACGTTCGATTCCCAGCACCCACATGGTAGCTCACAACTGTCTATAATTTCAGTTCCAAGAGATATGAGATCCTCATACCAATGTGTGTGTGACACCAATGTACATAAAACATAAATATACTATTTATGTATTCTTTAACTGATTGTCAGTGACCCCATTTGGCCTATTTGTAAGAAATAATGATTGTGTACAGCGTTTGAGAAACTTGGAAATCCAAGAATTAGGGCTTACAGACAGCTTGCTAATAAAGATGGATTAACCACATCTTCCTTCTCTCAGTGGCAAGGGTCTTTAGGACCCAGAACACTGGGGAGAGAGAAGGTGGCCTTGGATTTACCCAGCATGCTTTCTGAGGGTACTTGTCTCATTGCTTCCTGGGTGATGAGGGAACAGGCACACTTTCTTCCTAGTGTCCTTTTTCCTTGTTTGTGTTTTCTTGTCCGGAATTAAGCTAGAACAGTTCATTTCTTTGCCCTGTTATTTCTTAATCTTATTTTTTGGGGGGGACATTTTTGCTCTTGTGTATTCTATTTTTAATATCAGTGCAAAGTACCATTTCAGATACCTAAGGTGAGATTTTTCTCCCAGCTTTAATAAGGTACAACTAATTAAAGAAAATTGTATTTATGGAATACAACACAATATTTTAGTAAATATACATACAACCAAAAATGATTATAGCAATCAAGATAATTAGCATAGTCAACACTTTAAATGACATTTTCCCTAATTGTGGTGAGAGTTCAGGTATACAACAGCATTAACTGTAACAACTCTGTCACATATTAGGTTTCCATGGCATTCTTTCTCTCCCTTCTCCCTAAATGAAGTTTGATATATTATGACCACCCATATTTCTTCCCATCGCCCAGCCCCTCCCTGGTAGCTACAATTCCATTCTGTTTCTATGGGCTCTATGTTTTACAAAACAGGTTCCATATAGAAGAGAGATCAACAAACATGTACCTTTCTGTGTCTGGCTTACTTCTCTTTGTAGGATGCCCTCATGGTTTACCCATGCTGTGGCAAATGCAGGTATTCCTTCTCTGTAGAGACCTTTTTGAAGGCTGAATAGTGTTGTATTTGCAAACCTGTGCATGCATCAGTTTCTTTACCCATCCAGCTCTGCTGATTATTCTCTTGCTTGCTTGCATATCTTAATTATTGTAAATGGTTTCTTTCTATAACTCTACCAGTATGATTATCAGACTATATGGTAGCTATGGTAGCTGTGCTTCTAGCGGTTGACAAGCTTGCATACAATTTTGATAATGGCTCAATCAGTTACATCTTAGCAGCTCACACTTGAGCTTCCCTGTCCTCTTCATCCTCATGATGCTTGCTGTCTGTTGTCGTCTTAATGACCAGTCCAGTGGGTGTGTGCTGACATGTCAGTTTTGAATTGCATTTTCTTAATGGTCAGTGATGAATGGTCTTTGTGCACCCTTTGGCCATTTGATGTCTTGTTTGATAAATGCCTATTCAGATAATTAATTCATTAATTCATTCTCTCTGTGTATTTGCGTTGTGTTTGTGTGTGTGTATGTGTGGTATGTAGTGTGTGGTGTCTGGCATGTGAGGTATGTATGGTTTGCGCTTGGTATTATGTGTATATCCTGTGTGTGTGTGGTGTGTTTGGAGTGTATGTATGTGTTATGTATGTGTAGCATGTGTCTCTAGTGCATATAGTGTATGTGTGTGTGTACATGGTATATGTAGTTTGCATGTGTGTGTGGTATGCATGTGTGTGTAGCATGTGTAGTCTGTGTCTGTGGTGTGTGTGTGTGTGTGTGTGATGTACATGCACTTGTTTGTGCAGACATATATAGAGGTCATAGGTTGACACTGGGATATTTTTTCAGTCAATTCTCCCAGGAGCCAACTGTCAATTTCCTAGAGTTGCGTTCACAGGTATGCACTGCCAGTGGTTGCCAAGTGGAGCTTGTTTCTGTGTTAGGGGTGGAGGCAAGTGCCCACTTCTCCTTTCATCTCTCCATCTGGAGCAGCTGTGCTAGCCTTGTGCATCCTACCTCAGACGTTGGGAGTTCATACATGTGTTGGTCCTGCTGTATTTCCTTAGCCTTGGTTTGTTGGTGTCCTTCATCCCTTTTGGCTCTTACACTCTGTTGTCCATTTTTAATCCAAGTGACTTACTTTCTTTTTATTGAGTAACTCAAGTTCATTTTAAAAAATACTAGCACCTGACACATGCAAATTGTTTCTTTTGTGTCACAGGTCACTCCTGTATCTTGATGGCTGTCTAATTTTTGGTGGAGAAGCTGTCAATCTGATGCAGCTTTGTCTATCTGTACTCTCTAGCCTGAAGTTTTTGAGTCTCATCCAAAAAAAAAAAAAAAAATTATTGCTCAGAACAATCTCAAAAATGTTTCATTTACGTTTCCATATAGTAGCTTTTAAGTTTTGAATGCTGTGTTTTGGCTTATGCCATTTTTCCTTCTGCATCTGACATTCAGTTTTCCTAGTGATGCTTATGAAGGTTTTCCAGTGCTGCATTTTCCATTGTGGGCTTTTGATAGCTTTGGCAAAGTGTGACTGATGTCTAGTCTGTGTGTTTAGGTTCTCTGTGCCATCTCATTCATTATGTGACTGTTTTTAGGTCAGTATAATGCTGTTTCGGTTACTCTAGTTTTGTAACAAAGTTTTAAATCTGGCATTCTAATGCCTCCATGTATGAATCTGAATTATTGATGTTACTTCTTAGTGTTCAAGGCGGCTTTAGATATTTACGGTCCTCTGATCCAACTCTTCTGGGTTTAGGGAGTTTTGTCTGTAAAATGTGTCATTTTAGTTTGGGCAGGAGGCAAATCCCAGCTCTAAGCTGTTTTGGCCACAGTGAACCTCTGACATTCATTGTTCGTTCTTCATATCCATGAATATATATCTTCTGCCCTTTTACCTCTCTCTTCTCAGTTTAAAAAAAATCAATATTATTGTTTTCAGATTTTCGAGACTTTAAAACCTGCATTAAATTTGTTCCTAAGTAATTTATTTTGTTGATGCTTTTGATGCGACTTAAATAGAATTATTCTGTTAGATAGATATCTGTGTAAAACTGCTTCTTAATTTTGCATATTGCTTTCATACCTTGAAATGACCATATTTGTTTATTATTTCTGTTTGGTGAAGTATTTAGAACTTATTTATATGTATATATTAATCTACACATATAAAATGCATATATGTAGTATGACTGTACTATAGACAAATGGGGATTAACAGCGACATGATGCTAAATGCAAAAAATTTTGTGAGTGACTCAATAGTAGATAGATCTCATCTACAACTGTCTGTGTGTAGAAGCTTATCAGTTGCTCCACACTCATTCGGCTGATTGTTACAGTGGAAACTGACTAATACACACCGGCAGAAATGGAAGCTTGCAGTAGTTTTAGGTACAGCAGATAAAACTTACTCCCCATTTCAACTGAGAGAAAGATCTACTTGTACCGAGAATATCGAACAAAGGATGTTACTGGACTGCATGCTGTTGAGTAATGCCACAGTGTATACAATGCAGAACTAGTCACTGGGGCATCTGGCTGGGACATCTGGCCTGTCTGTCTTCTCTAACTGCTTAATGGTGTTCTGTTTGGGGTTGCTGTTCAAATCGACCATTGCTAAATAAATGGACCTCTCTTTAGTTCAATTTGGAGTGCTCTGAAAAGTTGTAGCTTTTAAAAATGTTTTTAATATGTGTGAAAGTACTGAGTCAACTGTAGTGCTACTGCCTTGCATAAATAATGTTGCTCTGCCTCCCCTCCTGTCCCTGTTAGGCACCAACCTACGCACATGGTAGCTCACAGTTTTCATACAAGGAAGTCTGAAGCACCAAGGATCAGGAGTGTTGGTTATTTTTTCTTCAGAGTCAGAAGAAGTTGCTAATTTTAAAATATCTCATCAGTAAAATATAAGTAATTTTTTGAATACCTGGATTTCAAGACAGGATAAAGCCCATGTAGTCTATAACGGTTTCTTAATTCATAAGAGTAGCTAACCAAGTGTGCACTGGGTAAAGAAGGCAAAGGTAGAAGGGCCATGTCAGGTTTGGCATTGCCTCAGTGTTTACCACATCTTTCTCCTTGTCTCCTGTTAGCATGATTAATGTGTGCAGCATTGTGCAGATTAATTCTTAAACACTGAAATAGAGCTTGGTCAGAAGACATGTGCTGCCTCTAGATGAGCCACTTTATTCCAAGCTCACAAAGAAGCCACAGGACACAGGCAACCCTGAACATTTCTTTAAAGAAATACAAACCATAGGTGGAAGCGTCAGGATGAGCAACATATTTTCCTGAGCAGTAAATTTTTCTCCTTCAGTGTTTAATAATGGTGAATGCAATAAGTCAACTGAAAGTGTTAGAATTCTGAGTCCTGTATGCTCGGTTGGAAATAGTCAGCACAGTGTTAAGAATATTCAATCCTAAATGAAAGCCTTGTGACACACTAAATGACCTGCTCTGTGTTTTCTATGGGAGTGGAGTCCATGAACAGCACTGAATCCTAAATAATAATAATATGCCAAAAGAGAAAACCACAGTTGACTTAATTGATTTGTTTTATAAGACATATCATCAGTAACATTTTTGCAATGTGATCCATATAGAATGATGTTTATACCTAAATAATGATCTGCTAATTGTATGCATTGTTCCTATTTAGACATCTGTTGGGTGGTTGTATTGTATTTGATGCCATTTCATTGGACTGGTGTGGATGGAGATGAATTGTGGATCTTAGTGACTTCTAATAATTAAGCTGCCACCACTGTATGAAAGATGATTGCAAACTTAAATGATTTTATGAAATCTATTTTATATATTCAAGGGAAAAACGAAACATTCATCTACACATACACACATACACACACACACCTTCAATCAAACAAGTTACTATGTCTGCCATCTAAGAATTACTTTTTTCCTTTTTTTAACAGAAGTTAAAAGTTACTTCCTTGGAAAATTACTTTCATATAGTCAGTATTGGCTATTGTCTTTACACGCCTGAGCTCTCTATATAGGCGGTTTGTTTTCCTTTTAATCTCTTTTACAATCTAACCTCTATTTTCACTTTCTAACAAAATGACAAACTAAGGTAATATCTATGAATGGAGGCAGGAAGTGATTAATAATGTGTTTATATGTTATGGTAGCCACTAGGCTTATCTTAAATTCAAAAGGCAAGAAATAATCTGATTAGTAGCTTTTCAATGTAGGCTTTGACTCTAATCCCATAGAAGCATAGATTGTATTGTTACTTGTTAAGTAAAATGACAGATGACGTCCTATGGTTCTCTAAATAGTCAAAATATACAGCAATTCAGGAATAATTCAATTACTTGATATTTTTCTTGATATTTTCAAGACTAGAAATAAAGTTAATAAGACTAGTTTGGGTTTGCATGGAACTATGTAATCAGGAGAACTGAAATTAAATGGTACATATCATGAATGTAATCATTTTATTAGGAGATAATGAAGTCTCCATTCCAGTATGAAGTAATTATTTCATTAAAAAATCATTATTACAATTTCTACCAACACTTTTTTTTTTTACAAAAACATTAAAGATCCACCACGTCCTCTGGCATAGTGGAATTATTAAACATATTTATTACGTTTCATGGTAGTATTTAATTTCTATCAAAGTTATAGTACATATTAAAACAAACAGTATAGTCTGGAATCAGTGCATAGATAATGATGGAATAATTTAAAAATGGGAAGAAGTCATGAATATTTCAACTTCCATTTTCCTTTATTGTTCATTCGTGTTTTCTAATTAAGAGAATATAACTAATTTATTTAGACCTCAACTTATACTAATGAGAACAGTTGCAGGTCTGTGTATGCAAGGAATAAAATGAACTTTAGGTTTTAGCTACACTTGTGAGTGGATGAATTTGAAAATGTATAATAGTAAGCAATTAGAAAGCCACTCTCATTCTCCCTTCTCTTCTCTCTCTCTCTCTCTCTCTCTCTCTCTCTCTCTCTCTCTCTCTCTCTCTCTCAGACACACACACACACACACACACACACACACACATACACACACACTTCTTTCTACTTATTATTGGGCATTCACACAAAAATGAGACATTTCCTTTTTAATGCATCGTATGATCCCCTGTCATACAGCGTTAGGGGATGTGTGCTCATCGTAGCTTTTTCACTCCAATGTTGGCTCTGTGGATCGTATGTTATTTGCTAAGTCTCCAGGAGAAGGCATGTGTTTCCTACTTAAGTCACCAAGCTTTGGATCAATGTATTTGTCATAAAAACTGTAAAATTACTAGGATAGTTCATGTTTAATCTTATTTTACAAAAATGTATAGAAACAGATACCTTTCAAAAATACCTCCACTAACACTAAAAGAGTTGCGTATTGTAACAATCATTTGTCCATGGAGGACAGCCACTGTAAGTTTGAGACATAGGTAGTTCATACGTGTTCTGATTGGAGCTACTTCGCATCTGCTTCTTGATCCACTTTGACAGCCATCTGGCCCTGATCTTTATACCCAATGCCTGGTTTACATGCATGACTAACTTTGCTCAGGTGTGTAGAAAGTGCCGCTGTGTATAGAGGACCGCTCTGTAGGTCATGGAGTGTGGCATTGTTCTCATTTCTTTCACCATCCTGGATAAGGTCACCACACTGCTTTGAGTATAGACATTTTTTATCCATGGAATAGAACTGTTTAATGAAATGAGCTCATCATGTTTTGTATCTCGATCAATGGCTTGAGTTTTAGACCAGTTATTTTTCAATTTTGCAGTGCCAGACCCATGGCAACTCATTTAACCTTTCTAAGGCAGCTCTCTTCCTCCGTCAATTGGCCAGCCAAGTGCACAGAGTTGGAGTGAGAAGGAGAGGCAGCAGCGAACACAGATGGACAGTCAACGGGCTTGCGGCATAGTTGTGGCATTCTCAGTAAAGATTCTCTTTATAGCTCTGGTTTGAACATGTGACCAGAGAGGACCTTTCCCACATTCATGTAGTTTGTCTTTACTAAGTGGTTTAACACAGGAAGGAGTAGACTTCACCAAGGATGCTACTTTATTGGGAGAAATAGAATGAGTCACAGCCCTTGTCTTAGCTTCTTTTGTGTTGTTGTGATGAAAATCCTCCGACTTAAGTAACTTAAAGTTGAAAGGTTTTCTTTGACTCACAAGTCACAAGTAGAGCCCATCATGGTAGGGAAACGGAGGCGGCAGAAACCTGAAGCAGCAAGACACATTAAAAACAAAAGAAAACAAAACCAAAACACTCCAGTCAAGAGCATTCTACTTATTTTCTCTTTTTATACAATTCAATATCCTAACCCAGGCCATAGTGCCACGTGCGGTGGACTAGTTTTCCCACTTCAGTTATCAAATCAAGATAAGGTCTCCCAGGCATTTCCAGAGGCTCATCTCCTGGGTGACTCTAGATCCCACTCTGTTTACAGTTGAGATTAGCAATCACACCACTGTTACCTTCCTTAGAGTTCTCAAAAACCACTAGGTGTTATTAAATATTATCTTCATGTTGTAATTAGGAAGGGTTCTGCTCAAATGATTTTGAGAAGCACTGGTGTAAACAAAGTTTAAAAGCTTTTCTTTTAAATTGAAGGAAACCCCAGTGCTTTTAGCATTTTATAGCAGGGAAATAATTATCTTTCTTCGTGTGTCTTAGTGTCAGGTGCATAGAGAATAATTCTAATTGCTCAATGGAATGCAGATATGAGATGGCCTGGGTTAATAACCCGCCTTACTCAGTTTTTTGTAGTAACGCTTAGTTTTAGATCCCTGCTAAAAGAGCATTCAGAGCTCTCAGCATTTCAGATCACAATCTATTCTTTTTTAGACAGGTTCTTTAACATTCCTGAGGAAGGACAGAGACATGACCCCTGTGTTCTTGTGAGATTTTTGCACCAAATCCTGGAAAAGCTCCTGATTGCTTAGATGATGACAGGTCCAGGGGGATCAGCTATGAAATTTGCATCTTCATTGTCTCATTCTCTTCCTCCCAGACATTATAGAAGAACGCACAGAAAATGTCTCCTCCATGCTAATTCATCATGCTAGAAATTCCTAAAATGGGAGCTGTCCCAGAAAGCAACCGCACATGACGCTTAGAGTTCCTTTTTCCTTAAGTTCTTTTGAAAGTACGATCATGTCTCTTCTGAGACAAGAGAACAAAGGAGAGGCACAGAGTGCCCTTGCTTTTGCTGGTGTTTGGTAGCTCTGTCTGTGACTGCTTTTCCATGTGGATGAACTGTCCCTACTGCTACGTTCCCAATCGATTGGCTTTGGAATGAAAGCACTCTTCCTGATCTCTTCTCTTTTAGTGGGGAGTCAGCCTACACTTCTTTTTAAGACCTAATTGAGCCCAGAGAACCTAGGACTTGGTCATTGCAGTGTTGGATCTCAGGAACCGAGGTTGATGTGGGAGGGCACAATGTTTCCATGTGCTCCACAGGTTGAGCATCTCTATGTCCCAGGTTGAGAATGATAGAGAGGAACATCCCTAAGGACACATGGAACACTGGTAGAAAAGCCCTGCAAGTATAGTATGCTTTTCTACTCAGTGTCCTTTGTGCTCAAGAGCTTAGCAGTTCTAGATTTAAATATGAGATGATTTAGGAAAGCATTGGTTATGATGCATTTCTTAAACGCTAGAAGCTTGAAAATAGCCAGTAGACTAAATACATTATGACTTATCCATGTGATGGTTACTTGAGCAGAAAGGTGCACAGGAAGAATAATGGGTGTCATAATGGGTTGTTCTTGCTGCATGAAGTGAAAACCAGATTATAAAACAGTGCTAAACATTGTAAACACCTTTGTTCTTAAAAACATATGGTAAATGTATGGTGATGTGTGCATGTGTGTGTGTGCATGTGTGCGTGTGTGCGCGCGCGTGTGTGTGTGTATTTCTGAGCATTACTTTCTTTTAATTACAATTAGAAATTAAAGATAAAAAATTTCCTTGTTGCTGCCCAAATTCCAACTTAAATTGATTTATAATGCCATTTTTGCTATATAGAACTTGAAATTATTAATATGGCTATGACCTTTGCTGTTCATTCATTTACTAATCCACACATTTATGAGTTCAGGTGGCTAATTCACACTATGTGTTCAATACTGTACCAAGCAGTATAACTATAGTGGTGTATAAGATTGATTTGTGAGACCCAGTGTGCTGACATCAATTATCTGTCTCCTCCTAGTATGGAATCAGATTTTATTGTGAAGTCTTGTAACTTCTGATCACTAGTAATTCTTAGCAGAAGTGGTTTTTATATATTACTTTTTATTTTAATTGTCCACCACTATGAAATATCATTTTGGCAATTCTCTTTCTTGTTGGTTTATGATAATTGCATGGCATATCAAAACATCAGAACACACTTGAACAAAAAATTCCTAAGAGCTATGGTTTGTATTTCCTGAGTGGTTAATTTATTGGCTCATGTGTATTTGACAAGTATATCTGATCTTTTGAGTCCTGATCAATAACTAGCTTTGCTGATTCTTATCACAAATCTTTTGGACTCTGAGAGAGTCCATATGTCAATATGTGTTATGGTGACAAAAATACATGAGACTGGGTAGTTTATGAACACTGAACATTTACTTATCACATTGTAAAGGCTGGGAACTCAAAGA
The DNA here is from genome assembly GCA_907169655.1 of Acomys percivali. NCBI lineage: Eukaryota > Metazoa > Chordata > Mammalia > Rodentia > Muridae > Acomys > Acomys percivali. The sequence goes on from OU015744.1 coordinate 140,719,933, forward strand.
CAAGATGGGTTTAGTGTCCTGGAGGATCTCTTCTCTGCTCCAAGATAGCATCTTGTTACTATTTCTTGGAGGGGAGGTTTGCTGTCCTCACAAGGTAAACACTGAATCAGTAAACTTGTCCCTTTAGACCTCCTTATTGGATCACAGATCCCTCATGGTGCAATTACCTTTAAAGAGCCTTGCATGACAATACTGTGACATTAGTGATTACATTTCAAGTAATGGGTTTTGGGACATTCAGGCCATACTAGCAATTATCTTTATTTTTCTGTATCACTAGACTCTTACCTTCCTCTTTTTATGAATATCATTGACAGCATTACAAAATCCCTGCCTTACATATTATTCCTAATGTGCTTGTTATCGTGTTTGATAAGGTACAGAAAGTCACAAAAGCACATTTTGCAATGATTATCATCATTTTATTCCTAGTAGTTAGACATATCCATAGTGTATGAGTTTATTTCACAGATGAATAGGGATCTGAACACATAACTTGAATTTTTGAGCATCTACATGTTCGTACTTAAAAGTAGAATTTAACTATGTTTTCCTTTGAAAATAATGGCTTTCAAAGCAACATTCCCCAGCTCAAATACAAACATACCCAATGCTTTCCTGTAAAAATTGGAATAGAAACAATAAAATGAAACACTAAGGAAGGCCTAAAAAAAATATTTCATGTTCCTTCTGCCTTTTATTGCAGGCTGCCAGTTAAAAATGTAAATTCCTTGGAAGGGAACACTACAACTTTCTAAGTGACAAGGAAATGAGAAGGAAAGAATATATATATGACATAGCATCTCCCCCATCCCGCCCCCAGTCCGCAGCCCCCCACCACCGTGCACATGTGCATGCATACACACACAAATACACACACATACATGTACACACATGCACACATGCCCACACCCACACACACTGAGGTAACGTGGTAAAGAGGATGAATGAGACTCTGCTAAGGGATGAGAAAGCATGCCTTTGTCACTGTCTGGACTCTTCAGTTGAGTGGAATCCAGTACTGAAGCACTGGGCTCCTTCAATTCTTCAGACTTCTCACAATGATGGTTTCACTATGAGAAGAAAAAAAATGTTACACTGCATTAGCTTTTGTGATTCTGAGTATTCAACTCTAGAATTAGTCAAGATTCCAAAGGGGACTGTGACTTCCTCTATCTATAGCCTGTACTAGTAGTCTAGGAATTTCTCACTTGGGGGCATATCTTCAACTTTGAAAATATTTGTATTAAAAAACATAGTCAGAATGCCCAAGAAATAATGCCCACTGTGCTATTTATTCTGGTACAAACCACTGTAGGTTAGCATCTTAGTCAGTGTTTTATTGCTGTGAAGAGACATCATGATCATGACAACTCTTTTAAAGAAAAGCCTTTAAATAGAGCTTGCTTACAGTTTCAGAGGCTTAAAGTCCATTGCTGTCATGCCAGGGAACATGGGGGCAAGCGGGTATCCATGGTGCTGGAGAAAGATCTGGGAGTTCTACCTCATCTGGAGGCAGCAGAGAAAGTTCCACTGGGACCAGCTTGGGTTTCTGAAACTTCAAAACCCTCCCACAGTAATACACTTCCTGCAACATGGCCACACCTCCTAACTCTTTTAAGACCAGTTGCTCCCTGATGACTTAACATTCAAATATATAAGCCTACGAGGCCATTCTTATTCAAAACACAGCAATTCCTTTTAGGTGCAAGGGAATCAATTGATGCCCCACAGCACAGTTATTTGAAGGGCTGTCACTTTCACATCCAAGACACATTTTCTGTGCACATATTCCTAGATCAAAACACATCTCTGAGACCTGGATGCCAGTGAGAAATATGTGAGCAAGATGCTTAAGAGACACCAGTCTTTTACTTCTGTGCTTGTTTGACCCTCATCTAGACGATAATGTTAGAGAAGCTCAAAACTGGCCCCGGAGCTCATAGCAGCCTTATTCATAATAGCCAGATCATGGAAACAGCCTAAGTGTCCCTCAGTAGAAGAATGGATAAAGAAGCTGTGGTACATTTACACTGTGGGATACTATTCATCTATTAAAAACAAGGAATTCCCGAATTTGTGGACAAATGGATTGAACTAGAAATGATCATAATGAGTGAGTTAACCCAGAAGCAGAAAGAGTCAAATAGTATATACTCACTTATATTTGGACACTAGCCCAAGGGGCATGTCCCATGAAAGTCTTCACTCACCAGGAAAGTGGGACAGAGGGGATGACATCCTATTGGGACTCTAGATGAGAGAAGCATAGGAGAATAGGGAAATAGAAGAATCCAGAGGGTCCTAGAAACCTACAAGAAGAATATTATGATGGGCGGATCTGGGCCCAGGGGTCCTGCTCAAACTATGGCACCAGCCAAGGACAATACATTCAGTAAACTTCGAACCCCTACCCAGATCTAGCCAATGGACAGGACATTCTCCACAGTTGAATGGAAAGTGGGGTCTGACTTTCACAGGAACTCTGGTGCCCCATTTTTGACCACATCCCCTGAATGGGGAGGCCTGGAGGCACTCAGAGGAAGGATAGCAGGCTAGCAAATAGAGACTTTATACCCTATGATCATATACAGGGGAGGAGGAGGTCTCCCTCAGTCACAGTCATAGGGGAGAGGAGTAAGGAGAAAATGGGAGGGAGAGAGGAATGGGAGGATACAAGGGATGGGATAACAATTTAAATGTAATATGAATAAATTAATAAAATATATTTTTTATAAAAGAAAGTACAAATCCTGCCTGCAGGAGCATCTGCCAAAGAGTTCCAAGATTTTGGCACTGTCCATATGCTATATGATGATGTATGCAGATGGTTTGGTTTCAAGGAATTAGAATTCTGGAGCTAGTCTGCATAGTTAGGTTGAGGTCATGTAGCTTTCTCCAGGGTCCTGTGGAAAGTGGGAGTGAACTCATTAGCTACCTGGTCAGGAACACATTGCTTCATTATTCGGTTATTTTAACTGTATGAATTGAAACTAATAAAATTCATGTTTTAGAGCTGTGGTGATAAATGTCCTAGTGCCTGCCATAAAAGAGCTTGGAGTTTATAGCCCATCTATTCCTTAAAGTTCTAAAAATGTTAATGCTTCATCTTGACATTTATAAAATAGTACCATAGTTTGATTAGTGTCGCATTACTTTGACAAATTATAAACACTGTGAAGAAAGGACTGTCACAAATGAGACAATACACTTTTTACAGTGTTTTGTAAATTTCCGATTCTATATTATTTAAAATACATAACACATTTATTAATTTCCACTTATTGTCAACACTAATGCTACATCAGGAAAAATAATGTAATATCATTTTACCAATACATCTTAAAACTTGTAAAAAATCAAATGAACCCCAAATCTCATAAGTGATAAGTGACCGTGAGTAAAAACAAACTGAGGTCTAGTGACCTGAAATTCCTTTGCTCTTCCATGATTACCTGAAAGTTTATATGACAGCTAGACATGTGAAAAGCTCACCATGTACCTGTTGCATGACCGAATTCATAGTCCATAGATGAGGAGTGGTTAGCAAGAAAATCCTATCAACTGCAGCTGCACATATAAATCACATTTTGTCCTTTTGTAATACGGTTTGGAAGGCTTTTTACTAAGCTATCCCTGAATTTAGGATGTGATCCAATAGTCTTAAGTTGAAAACCTATGTTTAGATGTGGACCTGCACATGGTTTGCCACTAGATATATCTGCAGTTCCCCAAACTTGGAGGCAGCCAAGAACTTCTTTAATGGGAGAATAGATAAACAAACCATGATGCATCCATTCAATGGAACTTTATTCAGTGACAATTAAAAAATGAGCTCTCATAGCCCCAAAACAAATGAAGGAAGTTAAAATGTATACTTCAAATGGCGTAAGGCAATTATAAAATTCTACGACTATAGGATGTGAGGATATATAAGAATGTGAGTGTTTTTAGAATGACAAAATTCTGAGGATGGCGAGAATGCAAAACAATGGTTGTTGGGGCCTCAGGACAGGTGGAGGGTTGGGTGGTGAAGTAAGGGGCAGGGCATATCTAGGCAGGAAAGTTATTATGATTCTATGTTTGTCCATGCTGGGCATTTGCTGACTCATATAAAACAGTGGGAACCTCAGGTTGAACTGTGACCTTTAGTGCTATTATCTCAGTTCTCATTTACTTAAATAATGTGACCCAGTAAGCAAGATGATAGGGTGGGGTTGTGGAAAGAAAGAACATAGAATATGTGGAAATCTTCATTGCTGTGTGATTATTCTTCACAAAGCATCTCTAAAGATGGTGCATCAGAAGGCGCTAAACCCTAGGTTATATATAATTTCCAGAGTACCAGGGACTTCATTTTACCTCCTTTCACCTATCCTGTGCCATCTAGATGGATTCACATTGGTAAGAGTAGAAATGCAAACATATAGGTTTAAAATGTAGAGGATATGATTTGTATCTCAAAAATAATGTTACTGTAACATTCCTTAAAGAAAGAGGAACAGATCATGCCCAGTGAGTCCATTACCCACCGAAGACTGGTAGGCATTAGCTGTGTCTGCAATGTAGGTAGAACCTGGAAGAAGTGTTTACGCCAATTGCTCTACACGACACTGAAGCGTTGAGTAGAGATATTGTCTTTTCTTGTTTCATGAATGTGAATACAGCCAACAAGTATTTGTTGTGGGATTGTTGAGTAGTCACTTTATAGGCACTGTAAAGATCTTTTAGTGGCACCGATGGTTTAACACTCAAATCTAATGTCCAGTCCATTATAATCTTAATTGCTTGTCATGTTTTGGGAGATTTTATTTTGTCCTGAAGCTAAGACTGCATCTTACTTGCATTTGTAACTTCTACAGTTTTGATCACAATTATCAGGCTCCTAGAATGTACTGACTCAAGCAATGATCCCATGACTAAAGGAGTACCTAATCATATATTTTTACTTCCATGTTGGCTTATAACATTTTACAAGAGAATGCTACAGAAGGTATATGCTACCCTTGGCCTCAAGGCACCTCAGTGTGTCCTGGCTATAGTGCTGCTTGTAACGCCTCTGATGAGCCATGCTCTATTTTAAATATGTATCATTTCACACACACAAAAAAAGACTATTTAAAACAATCTTTCTAACAAAGCAAATCAAGGTATAAAAGAAAACAGGAGTCTTAGCTTGTGATTAGTATAAGGCTGTGTGCACAGACATCGCAGTGAGTAGGGACAGTGCAGGGAGAACTCTGTAGCTATGTAGAATTTGACTTTCCTCTAACGATTTTGGTAGATACTCCCTCTGTAGTGACTATGATTCCTGTAAGAACAGATGGTGTGCACAGATTAGATAGTTGGAAGAAGCTTCATTAAATGACTTAAATGGCAAATGGGGGTTGGTAATAAGAGCACCTTACAGCAGCCACTTGAACAATCAGGAGAGCTCCCCAAAAAGAGAAAAAAGAGAGGTGGGGAGAGGGATAGATTTGGGGACAGGAGGACAACAGAGAGGTGGCATGAACAGGGGGAAATAAGCAGCAAGCACTGCACGAAAATGGCCTCCTGACTGGGCTTGCCATCTGTGGACTGACAATTGGCAGCTTACCCTGGCCTGGCACAGAAAGTGACTAGTGACTGTCTGGGAAGAGATCACCTCACCTGACCTCCCCTACCCCCGTCTTTCTGGTGCGTCTATTGGCCAGAATTGTATAGAGATTAAAAATCACTTAGAGTAGTTGTTTCCACAGTAGAGTAGTCTCCACAGGGACTTTTTGAGTCACCTTGATCAGCCTTGATCAGCGGGAGAAATGTGTTTCCCATCATTCACTGCACAGAGGCTGAAGATCCTATGATGAAGTCAGCTGTTTAAATGTCAGTAGTGTGAGACTCAACAAGCCATAGTACAATCCATATGGTTCCTCTTCTCAGGGAATCGCAGGAGTAGGGTGGGGCCAGGGTCTGAAGGAAAGCACTGAAACAGAAAACAGACCTGGGAAGACACAGTGGGAGTCATAGAAAAAGGCTCAGAGACACATCTGGTGGTGTTTATGAGATTTATTAAAATTCAAGAAGGAGTGCATAATGTTTAGCAAATGAAGGTTGTCTTTAGAAAAATCCTTGTGGGATTTATACAAGGATCTTTTAATAAAGGGCACATACAACACTCATAAAACAGTTAGACGTGTTATGTAAAACACGGACAAGAAAGTAATAGGATAGCCTAGTGTTTACACAAGGGATTTGTAATATTACACATGATTCTTCTGCCTTCACTGTGTACTTTTTGAGGCTGTGATTTGCACAGTGATGCAGCCACATGAGACAGTAACCATGGCATTTTTGCATCTGTACATATTTGCACATGCCAAGACACATAGTCTTTCTGTCTAGTTACTATTTGATTCTTTTATTCATTTATTGCCCAAAGTCTTTCCCCAAAAAACCTATTCCTCACATTTCACAATTTCAGCCTTTAAGCCACTGTGTAGCTTCCAGACATATTATCCAAGCTTGCCTTTCCTGCAGAAATGCCATATGTTATCAAAACCGTTTATCATCTTATTTTTAATTCTAGCTAGAATTTTAACTTAATATTTCCTTGCATATCAATACATGTTTACTTAGATAAACACTCCATTTTAGCTTCAACAGGCCAAGGTTCAACTTATTCTTTTCCCAAAATGAGCATCCCTGCCTTACCAGTCATCAACATTGGAAAGGACATTTTACTGCCACAACACACAGCACAGATGCATTGGAGATTTGTAATTGCTCTTCTCCTTCTCTTAGGATGATTTTAGGTTCTGTATACTTCCCTCTCTGTCTTGCATCTTCTCCCCCATCATTTTCTTTCAGAAGGTTCAGATGAGACTCTGACCCGGAGAGCACAGGAGGCCATCAACTTGTCTACATGCTTGCCCTTTCACTCCAGTTAACTATTAGCTCCTGTATCCCTAGCCATCTCACTGCCTGTGAACACACATTTGACCAGGTCTTCATGATAAGCCAGTATCAATCCTTGCTTTTCTTTATCCTCTTTGCATGCATATTCCTCCCATCATTTGTTTATCCATACATTTGAATTAGGTAACCACTGAAGATCCAAGAAACCATCCCTTCTAACATAGTGATTAATGAGGACTCCTTGTTGATCTCCACAGCTATGTGTCCAATGTGCCAGACAAATGTTGCTACAAAAACTTTGGAACTGAGATACAGTTGTGGTACACACTCAGCTGAGACAGGTTAAATAGACTTCTAGCCATGCCATTACAAACTACAAAGAAATCTATTTAATCTACCTATCAATGGTTGTACATAGGAATCTATATAAGATTATCAAGACAGTCTATGCTATTTAAAAGATACTATCTCTTAAAAATCCAGTGCACTCTTTATACACAATTTAACATTTGACCCATTTAGAAACTATCAAAGTATCAACATCATACGAAACTGAGCAAGACAGCAGAACGCTCTTCTTATACATATAGTCAGAAATGAAAGATGCCCTCTCTAATTCCTTTAATCATTAATCTTATTCATAAATAATTTCATATATGATTATTATCAACTTTCTGCTAGTTATTAAAAAATTAATTAAACAAGTAGGATAAAGTGTTCAAAACCAGAAGCCTAAAAAGAACAAGAGTGATTGAGGCCTTGGAGATGACTCTTGCCACACAAATGTGAGGCTTTTGTCTTATTAAAGTCAATGAAGTAAAAAGCTAAAATAAGTATGTAAGAAAATAATAGAATGGGATTAATACAGTGGAAGATGTAATAAAGTTGAGAAGACAGTTTCAAACTTTAGAATTTTTTTTGTATTTTGTGTATGTTTGAGGGTGCATATGTGTAATATATTTGTGTGTGTGTGTGTGTGTGTGTGTGTGTGTGTGTGTGTGCATGTACATGTGCCACACCATGTATGTGCGCTATTGTGGCTGTAGAGGTCAGAGACATCTATCTGGATTTGGCTCACTTCTACTACTCTGTAGGACCCTGTGTAGGCCTGCACAAGACACTTCTATCCACTGAGTTGTATCACCAGCTCATATTTGCAATAATTTTAATAACCTTTGTTCAGTGGTAATTAAGAATGGTTTCTGGGTTAAAGAATTAGGTACCTTTGAACAGTTATTAAGTCTGTTTTTTATGGATTAATAAATCTTCAAAGGTGGGTGATGTTGGTCCACACCTTTAATCCCAGAACTCAGGAGGCAGAAGAAGGCAGATCTCTATGAGTGCAAGGCCAGCGTGGTCTAAAGGGTGAGTTTCAGGATAGCCAGGACTACACAGAGAAACCCATCTCAAAATAAATAAGTAAATAAATAAATAAAAGGTAAGAAAGGAAATAACCGTGCATTGAATGAGCTCTGGGCTACAATGATATATAAATGAATGAAAATCTCATTAAAATTATCTTAAAGTATTTCCTTATTAATAAGACCTTCTATAGCCAATATTAACAATACTTTATCACAACTGCAAAATATACAAACTATTGGTTGCAGAGAACAAGCTGTGAAAATGCAACTTCCCACTGTCTCCACAGTAGAAAGCTACAACCTCCAAATGCTCTAGATCTACAATGTATCACAAGTGCCTGTTTTAAAGATGAACATAGACAGTCACATCCTCAAGATGGGCATAGTGAAGTTTATATCCAGAAAATCTTTGTTTCTCACCAGAAGCATTTACAGAGGAGAGCATCACAGATGAGGAATTGTTTGACATCAATGAAACTTAGAAATATTTTCTTTCTTACAGTTGGAATATACATTTTTATTTCTAGCCCCTCCAGTCAAAGCAGGTTGTATGGATCACTATGAGTGTTTGAAGGCAACTAGAGAAAAGTTACTTGTGCAAAGGATATCTTTATCAGTAGATGTCATTGCATAAAACATGGGAGAGAGAAATTCAGCGATGGGGATGTTTATAGAGTGAAGTGAAGGCAATTTTGAGAGGACAGAGCATGGCCACATTTTAAAGTACTTGAGACTAAGACTTTTCAGTGATCTGGTAGAGAAGGAGGCAGGGGCAAATGAGAATGGCAAAACATAGTCATTTTTCTCACATTCTAAATCCTGGTGGGCTCCATTATTAATCCCTTTGTGAGGAAACAACAAACTACCAATGAACATCAACTTGCTCTCTTCATATGCAGAGGATGGTGTGAGGGCCTGTCCATCAGAGACTGCTATTAGGAGAAATCAGCTCCACCAAGTGACCGCACGACTTAACCTCTACCTCAGTTTCACTGGAGTGTTCTTTACAATGAAATGAAACAGGAAGGGAAAAGCCACAACATGAAAAGGCACACACACACACACCATGAATAAGAGCCGTGTGCTAGAGCATCATGTAAAGTAGTTCTCACTCCTGTCCGAAGGCTTTCTAGAAAATATTGGGTCCAGGCAGGCTACAGCATTGTATAGCAACTACTGTTTGAACCAGCTTGAAGTTCTGCTAGTAATTGCTATTTTTTTAAGACCAGGATTTTGTCACTTTGTTAGGCTATCTGTCAACCTTTCCTTTTACTTTTGTTTCATAGTTCTTGACTGGCTCTTTCCTCTGAAATCCCATCTTCCTGATGAGCAGGCCATCAGCTTGACTTCCTTTCCTGCAGTCAGGGTAGGAGGAAGTACACTATGATAACTACTGGCTAGCTGTCCATGTACCTTGCCCCCACTAGAAAAAGCCAGACCCTCTTTGCCACTGGACTTCCTTCACACACTCAGGAAATCCTTTCTCCACACAGGGCCTTGGGGCTTCTTGTAATATGAACTAGGGAGACTTACTGCTGGCAAGGACATCAGGTTCAGCTAGAGGTATGTGAGAATGGACTTTTGAAATCTGTGGGTAAAGACAGAGCACTAAGTTTTATGACATGATAAATTTAAAAGGACTATTTTGGACTTTTCTTGGGAACTAACTATATTCTTAATAAAATTTCCGAAGTGGAAAGACATTCTCCCCACCCCCAGACAAAGCATTTGGCAAACACAGATTAAGAAGGAGCACGTCCATAGTTTGGAAGTCAATGCTTGCTTGCTGTCACAGTAATGATCATGATTGTCTTGTGTGTCCTCTTATCTGGGGTTTCAGGTCAAACTAATTAGCATTATCGAAGGGAGCAAAGAAAAATTTTATTTTGCTGCTAACCTATCAAACTTCTCAATAACATTTTATGCATAGTATGTTAGGGGATTCTTATATTTATTTAACACAATGAATATATGATGAAATTAAGTAAAATCCTAATTATTATTGTGTGGAACATGGCACTGATAATCAGGCCTGCTTTTGCATTTGTGAACATTTTTGACAACCCGCTGTAACTGTTCACTGAAGAGAACATATTTTTGGCAGGACTCTTCTACCTCCTACACGGAGAAAAAGTATTTACTGTGAGACAAATATTACTCAATGTGTACTATACTTTTCCTTTAAGCCTAAACTTCTTTTTTTTTCCTGGAAATTAGAGTTTAGAGAAAAGATTTGCTTTGACCAAAAGTCATGTTGACTTACACATATTTTATAAGTAAGTGGTGCTGTCGCTTATAATAAAAGATATAAAATGCTAAATGTCAGGCATACAGAAATAAGGCTTTGCTGGCCAACCTGAATGTTGCAACTGGATGGTTTAAAAGAACATTTGTTATTCTCAAGTTGTCCTTAGACCATCCCAGTTCTAAAACATGTCGTGAGTGAAACGTGAATGGTTACATTAGGTATCCTGTATGGATTTATTTTAGCACTGATTTTCAAAATCATTCTGGCATTACTCTGAAAGTAGATCTATTTACTACTTTTCCCTTGCTCTTTCGCCTGCCCTTTGGTATTTCTGTCCCCTCCCCACTTCATTAGTTTGGGAATGCGAAAACACCAGTGCCTGGTGTAGGAAGAGGCCTAGTGATGAGGAAAAATAATATCAAGCCATGGTCAGGGTCAGTGTCCAGAAGCCAAAGAAGTGGGAAAGGAAAGGAAAAAAAATGTCTAGACGGTGGCTGAAAGAAGGTATGGCTTCAGATTGTCTGTAACAGCAAAATAATTGAACAAATAACAAGTAGAATAAGGTTAACCTTGTCTGACTTGGATAATGGTGGTGTATTAGTATTGGCTTCATGATTTATGAGAACTTTCATGTTTTTTGTGTAGACTCACCTTCCTCTTTCCAGGGGATACATGCTGAGCATTGAGGCTAATGTCTCATCTTTCACCATAGCACACATACACATGTGCGCGCGCTCGCACACACACACACACACACACACATATGGGGGGAGAGAGAGAGAGAGAAGGAGGGAGAGAGGGAGGGAGGGAGAGAGGGTGGAGTGGTAGGGAGAAAGAAAGAGTAAAATTTGTATGATCAAGGATTCTGGGCAATGTAGGTATAGGGGGGCCCCTTGAACTGTTAATTGAAACCTTCCTGTGGGTTTGAATTTTGGGTTAAGTAAAACTTAAAGTACAAAATAAGAATGATTCATTGAGTCTCCTATAAAAATGCTCAAGTATAATAACTACATAATAGGTGTTTTAGCATCTGGGAGCTTCCTGAGCAGAGAAGTTGAGGCAGCCAATCTCTTCCATGCTGCTGCCCCACTGCTCTCTCCAAGAGTGTATCTATCACTCCATCCCTTGTTTGGAGTAGCACATATCATTCGCTTTTCCATGCCATGATGTTTGATTCGTTATCTAAGGAGGCTGGGAAAATGTTCTGTAGAGTACATGTCTGACAGAGAAGGGAGAACAGATTTTTGCCAAATCATTAGAAAGCCACAATAGGTCCCCTAGTAAGTACAATGTGTGGGCTGATGCTAGAAGCTTCCCTCAAGAAGAGAGCTGAGCATCTTTCTTTTGTTTGAAATTGGGCTATGAATTTAACAAGAAGATAAAGTTTTGTCAGTGAGCTCACAAAAGATGAATGTGTGAAAAATAATAATGCCTACATAGACTTTCTGCCATTTAAGAAAAATGAAGCATTCTTAAGTACAATTTAGCAATAAATTGCTGTAGCAGGCTAAAACTCATCATTAAATGCAATCATGTCAATGAGAGATAGCTGAGCTATAGAGATAGTAATTGCTAAAATAGGTTTTCTTTTGTTTGTTTAAAGATATTTATACTTGTCAACATTCAGAAAGTAAAGATCATAGTTTCATAACCACAGGAAGGGAACATGTCATCAATGAAAATGCTGCATTTTTCACAGGCAGTCACCTCATCACCTTGGTTGCTCGGTACAGCATTGGTCAGCTGGCCAAGCCATGTGTATAGCCGTGACCAGAATGTGAAGATGCCCATTTGTGCTGTGGATTTCCAACCACTCATATCCAATTCCTCCTCAAATATTTTTCTTAGAGGCATATTTGGAAGTCAGACATCCTCTTGTCTAGATCATTACCTTTTAAACAAATCTATATTTTACTCAAACTGAAGCATCTTTAGGCACTGCCCTACTGGGAGTGGATTCAAGTAATTAATGTCAGCTTGTGGACCAGCTTGAACTTGGCTCCTTGTGTATGATTCATCCCTAGAAGCATCCAATGCCAGTACAAAACTGGCAGCCTCTGTGAATGTGAGCTCGAGACTTTCTTTCATTAATTATCTCTGAGTTATCTTTTATTTGAAATTGGTTTTGGATTTACAAAGGAACTGAAAAGTATTATGTGGATAAATAAAGTTTGCTTATGAAGAAAACTCAGATAAGCATCTATGTTGGCTTTTCCCTTACTTTTCTATAAGATTTTAAGAGTCCATTTCACTCAAGCCTTTAGTACCAGGTAAGTCCACAGATGAATATCTAACAGAATATCAGGGTCTAGTGAGACATCAGATGGAGAAAACGACCTTGGATGTGGGACACAGTAGTGCATGCCTGTACCTGAGGACAGGAGGTAGAGGCGGGAAGACTTGGTTTCTAGGTAGAGTGGGATACCATGACTTTTAAGCCAACTTAGACTATATGGTTAGATCCTGTCTCAAGAGACCAAAAAGCAAAAACAATAACAAAAAAAGTCTCAGGAAAGAGATTCACCCTTGGCGTGCTATCTATCATTCTGCAAAGTAGCAGCACAGTAGTAGTAGCTGTACTACAGTCTATCGCCTGTCTACTCTCCGAGTCTTCATAAGAAAGGGTACTGGTCATAGTGACAAGTACACAGAAGATGAAATTCACATACGCAGCTGCACAGACCACCAACCCTTCAGATAGACTATGGCTCAGTCTTCTGAAAGGGCAAGTGTCTCTGGCCAGACAGCTAACAAGGGATTAAACCCAAATTTGTTTTCGCCTCCTGAAATGCAGTCAAGAAGTCAGGCGGCCTCTCTGGCCTCTGTCCATTTTTTAATAAATCCTCATCCATCCCATTTTTGAATTTGAATCCATTTAACTATACTAAGAAACAGTTTATATATTAAAAATATAGTTTTATTGGACAGGCCTCATTATATCTTAACTGATCCTTGGGAAAATTTGTAGTAAATACTACAAGTACAAAACTACCACTCAAAATACTGTAAACTCCTGATAGATGGATAGACGCCTTTACTCTGTCCATCTGCACTCAAAGAAACAGAAATCATTTCTATTATTCACCACATGTGTCTGCAGGGAATGCTAGAACTGATCACAAAAGGGAAATGTGGTGTGGATTTCAAGGACTCAGGGACGTGGCAGCAGGAAGAGTCACTGTCGATTACAATAACTCCATCACTTTCTGACCACCATGATACATGCGGGAAAACCAGGAAGAAATGTGACTTGTTTCAGGCCTGTGTAATTAAAAGTAAATACACGATTAGAAACTTCACCTTGAAAATCCTTTGTACACCTAGTATGCCTGTCCCATTTCCTGGTGAATGGGTCAAATAGAAGGAACCAAAACCCACTGTTCTCATTCCTGGCAACATTTTCTTAGCACTATGCTGATGAGTGAAGCAAACATGTAACTAGTGTTCTTACCTGACTCTTGCAACCTCAAACATTAAAATGGCAAACCTCCAGTTAGCCTTAGAACACGAGACAAGCTAATCAGTGAAGAAGTAGGCTCAGAATTCTACATAGTAAAATAATGACAGAAGAAGAATTGTATGTAAGGTCTGTGTTAGTATGGCAGCTAATTTTTGTCTTCATGCGGAAACAAACAATTCCACATAGATGCTTGAGGTCACAAAGAAGCGGCACCTGAGACCACACTGCTTCTCTAGCAAGCCCGAGCAACAAGAGGCTCTCCAAGGTGCCCGGAACATTTTAAAGGCCTGCGTGTGTTGGCTCTGCTAATGCAGGGAATTCCAACTGATTTAAAAAATTGAAACAAGTTCAGCTTGACAGCCATTCATCTGGGATATGGTCTTTGTTGTCACAGTGATTAGCCATCTGTTCTCAGATCTGAAGAATGTTTCTTTTCTAGATCTTACCCACTCACCCTTCATTAAAATCATTACACCACACTTAAAGATGTGAGGTCCAGGAGTGTCATCTCCATGGTAGCGCACTTGTCTAGTGTGCACAGCATAGACACTGGGTTCAATCCCAAGCATCATCAAAGCACGAAAGATAAAAAGGAAGATGTATACATGTTACTACCAATAAAATGCTACAGACTGTGACAAGGGAAGGAAGCAGGTTCTTAGGTATTAACTGACAAGGTTTCACAACATTTGCATGCAGTTTCAGGCTAAATGACATGAAAAAACAAAAGCAGTAAGATGTCCAGGTCTGGTTGTATCCACTCTGAGGACCATGCTTATGAAACCATGTTACCCGGTTCCTTCCTTTTGTCCAATGTGAAAAGATTTAAAATTGTCTAAGGCAGCAGTTCTCAGCCTGTGGGCTGCAACCTCTTCGCAGTCATATAGAAGGTAGCCTGGACATCAGATATTTACACTACAATTCATAACAGTAGCAAAATTACAGGTATGAAATAGAGACAAACTAACTTTGTGGCTGGGGCGGGTTATCACAACATGAGGAACTTATTAAAGGGCTGCAGCGCTAGGCGGGCTGAGCATCACCAGTTTAAGGTCAGGGTACAGTCCCAATCTGAAGCAGCGTGGATGCGCTTGTGTAGACTTCTGCAGGGTTGTCTGACTGTAGTTACTTATCGGACTGTGAGAAGAGGGCCTCTGCCACAGACTGGATCTGAATAGCAATCAGGATTCTGCACACTCTTGGATTCATAATTCCCTTATGCACTGTTACTGTAAAGCCACCTCCTGTGACCATGGCTTGTACTGCACTGCTGCCACTTAGCCTTGACCCTCCTCTCACTGTTTGGGAAAAAGTGAACCTGTTCCTGGGAATCCACAAAGGCTCTGACTTTGTGAATTAAGTTCAAATCAGGGAGGCACAGGACTTCAATTTTATTTTTAAATATGGGTGAACTTCCCTGTGAGATAGTTTATTTGGGCCTTTTTAAGGTGCAGCCAGCTGATTGACCAGTTAACTGATTTGTAATTGACTTCTGTAGTTTACATGGGACTCTGTATGCTAAGATGTCACTCACTGAGCTCCTACTTGGTTGAACAGAGGCCTCATTATGTAATTTGTAAAGAGATATCAGGAAATATCCTTCCAAGCCAGATGACTTGAGTTTGACTGCCTAGGACCCACATAGTAGAAGGAAAGATCACCATCCCACAGTTGTCCTTTGACCTCCCTATGCCTACTGTGTCACACGTGTACCCCCATACTAAATAAAAAAATTTAAAGATAAATTAAGAATTAATGAAAAATTTAATAACAGATGACTTACTAGAATGTTCAAGCGCACAATCAAAGAAGGAAGTGACATTGTGGATGAATAAGTAAAATACACACTGAGGATTAAAGGAAATGTCCTGGAGGGGAGTGCGGAAGAGGAGAATAAGAGCTCCACTCAATAGTGAGCTTCCCCTGGTCCTTCTCAACTTTGAATAAAAAAGTAAGATGAGCTTGAACCTTGAAGCTACTCTGATGGCAATGTGCAAAATATGTTAGGGCAGAAATTAGAATTAGGAATTAAAATTTGAGGTCCACAATGAATTATAACAAAACGTCTTTATATAACAGTGTGATGCACAGTGAATACTATGCAAAAGCAAAAACAAAAAGTATTCTGTTAGTGGTAGCTCAGATATGATCAGGCAAGATGACTCAACAGGTAAAAGGGCTGGGCATGAATGCCTGATGTCCCGAGTTCAGTTCCCATGGATGGTTGAAGGAGGAACTGACTGCACAAAGATGTCCACTGACCTCCACATGCACACACACCTTGCATTTGTACCTCCCATTCTTACTATAACACACACATGCACACACGCGCGCACATACACACACACACAGATCACAAACAAAATTTAAAGACAAAAGCCTACATATATTTTTTTAAGTAACATTTTCCAATTTTTGTAACAGAGAAGATTTTTGAAATTTAACTTATTACTAATCATTGAACTTTTACAAGCAGATGTAGTAATTCTTAAATTCCCCAGTTACTGGTTTTGATCCACCAACTCCAAATCATACTATGTGTTTCTGGAAAACTCTGAAATTTTTTCATTGTCTTTTTGTATCTTATCCTTCTGTTTGGGTTGTCCTATGGTTGTTCATCTATAATAGGGAAGTGGAATGAAGGAGCATCCAAAGTGGACAGCCCATGCCAGCCCATGTCTGGTACCATTGGTACCAGAGAATTCTACCAACTTCTGACCAGCAAAACATATGAATGCAGTTTTGTGGGAGATCTTCCTCGGGATTCAAATAAAGCCAAACAACACACACACACACACAAACACACACAAACACAAACTTGTGTGCAGGGAGGAAGTCCATAGTATTAGAAAATGTATACTGGATGGCCATCAGGGAGTGGATATCAGTTTCCAAAAAAATATATCACAGACTCAAACCAAGCCAGGATTTGTTATGGACAATATCCATGATTCTCCTGCCTCAGCCCTCATGAGCACTGGGATTATAAATATAGAGCATGATGCTTGATGAGTTTCTACTTGGATAAGTTGAAATATACAGGTCAGAGGAAAAGGGTCTCTGGAAGACAGGCTTAAAGCCAGCCATTTCAGATGAGGGACTTGGGTACTGTACAGGGTTTTGTGTGTGTGTTGTTGGGTAATGGCAGAAAGGAGCTAGTCTTAAAAGCCCACTGATCCATAAACAAGTCAACATTAAGTGAAAATGGAATATGAACTTAGGTTTCTAGTGACCAGTTCTTAGGCATTAAGGCGTTTCAGCTGGTGCCTTGTGTGTACTGGCTATGACTCTGAAGTGAGTGAAGAACAGTTACCAGAGAGGCAGAGGCAGAGGCACTTCCCAGCGCTACCTTGCAGGCACTTGGTGCTCCCTAAGTATTCTAAGCCTATTTCAAGTAGGTCTGAGATATAAAAGGAGGTCAAGCCTGGAGGGAAATCAGTAATCCCAGTGCTTCTGGCATTTCTGTGAAGTGCTTGGAGGTGGTTTGTCATCGTTTAGTAACTGTTGTTTTTGTTTTTTCTTTCCTCTGGTTAAATTATACTTTTGATCCTTCAGCATAGTTAACAAGGGGAATTTACAAATAGGCAATTTTTAACAACTGATATTTAGGTTTCTGGTTTCTATGTGATGTCACAATAGCAAGGCATAAAGCTTCTATGTCACGTTAACCACTTAATCTCCTGCAACACCCATATCCACAAAACATCTGTGTGGTCACACATGGCCATGTCCAGAAGTGAGTGATGCACAGATGAGTAGTGATCAAAATAAAGTGATGTGAGAATACAGAGAATCCAAGTGAGCAATGCAGTGAAATGTGCAGATCCAAGTAATCGCAGTAACCAAACTGCTTCTGTCCAGACTTACTCAGCGTCTTATCTTGCCGCTTGCTCTGATGCCCTTGTCTTTATATACGCCTTTCCAACACTCAGACACATGTAGATACGTACATGCAGATAAACAGTCACCCATCCCCACACCTGAGCGCGCGCGCGCGCACACACACACACACACACACACACACCCCACTCATTTTGAAGACACAGGTTATAATTTCCATTGCCTTAGCCATTGCTCATTCTTTTTTTGTGAGGAAACTGCCAATGCCATTCTCCTAGCTCCTTATAAAAGACTTAATAAAACATTATAAACTGTGGTCACATTATGCAGTAGAACACCAGAGAGTTGTCCTTCCTATCTGTGTTCTGGAGTATTTACCCATTCTCCTCTTGCCTCTTACCCTCGCTTGCCTTTTCTAGCCTCTTGTGACAACCATTCTACTAACTACTCCCACGAAATCAAGAATTTATCTACACCTTAATAATTTTAACATAACCATTAATTATAACAACCAATTTAAAACAGCTGTTTCTTTACACTGAAAAAAAGTTTTAAGTGGATAAATGTGTTTTTTCCCTGAAAATATTAAAGTGCTAAAATAAATACCTTTAAAATTAAGTGACTTTTAAGCCAGAATACTTCATTCACTTAAAAACTAATACAAATAAAAGACTATATGCATACTGCCTATTTTTTATAATGTTGCTTGCAGAATTCCTATTTTTATTCTAAGCTTTCCCCCAAGCCTCAATAAAGCATCCTATACACCTTAACCATCTCATTAGAATCTACATAATTAAACCATGAGATGGAAAAGATAGAATTCTTCTTCATTTGCATGAATTATGAGAAAATGATCCATTATATCATAATGCAGAAGTCTAGGGTTAAAAAAAAAAGAACAGAAAATTTTACAAAATGTTGAAATAATACCAGATAGCAATGTTGTTAGAAAGTAGCAACAGGCATTTGATTCATTCTCTCCTACTTTTTAGAAATAAAATTTAAGTTTATTTCATGCTCATACTTTGGGTAAGGCATGAAAGATTGAGCCTATGGGAATCCTGAAAGTTTGGGTTTTAAGTAAGCAACCAGCCTAGAAGTTGAATATTTCAGATTGAAATGTTTATGCTCCATTTCCGCTAAGTGCAGCTTCAAAATAAGACAATGCTAGTGCCTACAAAAAAAGAAACCTAGTGGCAACTCAGATTTATGACGGCATATACAGGTGAACAGTTTATCTCAGAATTACGAATATTCCACTCTTCTCAATGTCTCAACAGCGAGTAAAATAGTCTCAGTACCATAGGCCTTGCTGGGTACTAGGATTTGGTTAAAACTGCTTTGGCTGCATGCCTTTTGCTGAGGGAGGAAACTGGCAACGCTGAGGATATTTCTAAAGCCAAATGCCAAATTTCTTGTATTCCACTCCAAAGGCCAGAAGTACTGGGCCCCTGTTTCCAGAATTCTGTTCATAAATCAGAAAACAGAGGCAGCTTCAAAATAATATATAGTCCTCCTCCTCCTCCTCCTCCTCCTTTCTCCTCCTCCTCCTGCTCCTCCTCCTCTTCCTCCTCCTCTTCAGAATGAGGGCTGTGGACTCCTCAGTGCTTAGGAAGTCCTTTTGGCTTCCACTGTACTTCATAGGGAAGAGATCACTTCAGAAAGACATAGTCTTTAGGTGTCTCTTTCAGGTGTGCATTTTTTAAATGCTAGAAAGGTTCTGAATGTAACCTAAGCCTCACTATGTAAAATGAGTGAGAAAAAGAGGACCGTAACACAGTTTTTGCTTATACTGCCCCATGATGGGGTTTTCATTTCGGAAATTATTCTGCGATTTGGCTTAGTAGCATTAGCTTGCACCGAGTTGACTGTAACTCCTCCCCAATAAGATGAGCTGTGTGCCTCTGAACAAATGTTTCACATGGATGAAGAAAGAGATTCATAGGGTTGAAGCCACCTTTGGACCTTTATCAGTTTTTTAGAGACGTATTTCCACAGTTATACTTGTATATGTACGCTTTAATTAGATAAGTAACCATAAGCCAATTGCTCTTTCATTTAAATATTATGTGTATTCTCAACACAGTGAGAGATGATAGCTAGTAGCCATTTGTCTGTCTTCCTGTTTTCTTACTCTCACTACCCAACATTTACTATTTAAACCTGCCAGCAGTTACCATATGCCCATGACATGAATCTTACTCTGTGGAAGCACCCATGATAAAAAAAAAAAAAAAAAAAAAAAACAGATTGCATGCTCAGATACAGGGCACGCCAGCAGCTCACGGAGGGAGCTAAAGCACTCCTCTAGGACAACACACTTTCTTTTGTGTTTTCACCTTGTTCTTTGTTCATCACAAACAACTAGGGTCTAATAACAGTGCACTCACTTAACGATTAAGATTAAGAACAGCGATTGATAACTGAAGCTCAGACATCAACCCTGGGTTAACAGAATTATATACTAACCCCTCTCAAGAAAAGCCCCACATCTATTTTCTCACATTTTGTTGGAGGAGTATCTTTAGTTGTGTAAACCCAGCAAGCATCAGGCTTCTCACCTTCACGGTGGCAGCAAATAAAATAGGAAGTGCTCATTTTGACCCTGATGTGAGAACACATTTGGTGTCTTAGTTAGGGTTTTATTGCTATGAAGAGCACCATGATCAAGGCAACTCTTATAAAGGAAAATGTTTAATTGGAGCTGGCATTTTCAGAAGTTCAGACCATTATCATCATGGTGGGAAGCATGGCAACTTGCAGGCACACATAGTACTAGAGGAGCTGAGAGATCTACATCTCAATCCACAGGCAGCAGAAGGGGACTTTAATTTCTTTTTTTTTTTACATTTAATTTTTTTTATTAATTTATTCTTGTTACATCTCTATGCTTATCCCATCCCTTGTATCCTCCCATTCTCCCCTCCCTCCCATTTTCTCCTTATTCCCCTCCCCTATGACTGTTCCTCAGAGGGATTACCTCCCTCTGTATATGCTCATAGGGTATCAAGTCTCTTCTCGGTGACCTGCTGTCCTTCCTCTAAGTGCCACTAGGTCTCCCCCTCCAGGGGACATAGTCAAATGTGAGGCACCAGAGTACATGAGAAAGTCAAATCCCTCTCTCCACTCAAGTGTGGAGACTGTCCTGTCACACTGGGCAAAGCTTAAGCATAAAAGACCCCAAAGCCCACTCCCACAGTGACACGCTTTCTCCAACAAGGCCACACCTCCTAACAGTGTCATTCCCTGTGGGCCAAGCATTCAAACATAGAATTCTCTGTGGACCAAACCTAATCAAACCAGTACACTTGGCTTGTCAGTACCGCCTCTCCGGGCCATGTACTTCCCTGACACGGGGTAGGTGTAGGTTAGCGTGACTACCATTCTTGTATTTGTAGTTCATAGGGGATCCACAAAGCAACACATTCATGAGTGGAAGCTGTACCACATTCACATAAGAAGTATAAAGTTTAGTGTCAACTCCAGGGAGTTGCACAGTATTCAACATCACAGAATTCCTTTGGCAGGTATGTCATAACCAAGCATAAAATGAGAAGGATTCCAGTGACCATCGAGTGTCACTTCCATCCTTTGGAGACCTGCAGTCACAGCTGCAAGAAAGTTTTCATGTTTGCTTTATGCTAGTGTAGAGGCCTTGCAGGTACAGTTTCTGAACCTCTCCGACACCTTACGGTCATCACTCCAGGCATTCTTTTGTTGAGAATTAAATAAGAACATGGCCGAGGAACAGCATTAGCATTGTGGAGAAAATGCGACAAGATAAGATGATGAAAGATTCAGAGCTCCTACTCATTTGGTTCATTGTCTCTCTATGGCTGTTATTGAATCACACATCCTGTTCTCACATGTTCTTGACTATAAAAGCACCCTTAAAAAAGACAACTAATTTAATAGCATTTGGAGGAGACTGGGGAGAGAGGCAATGAAAAGAGTATATTCATTGGTGTAAAATATGTATCCCAATACCAGAAATTTTAAAAAGGAAGAAAGCGTAGTCCTACAAATGCTAAGTTTGACAGCACAACAGTGCTGAATAGTGGTCACATGGCATGTGCTGTAGTGGTGGTCTCCTTTACCTGCACTGTCTCATTACATCTCTTACCTTGAGTATTTGATTATGTTTCACTTGCACAGCACTCATTTCCATGACCTGGTTTCCATTCACTGCTCATGATTGTACCCAACGTGAGGTCTCTGCTATTCGCTGTACTCCATAGCCTTCTCCATCCATACTCCATGAACTCCTCCCACACTGCATCCTTCTGTTTCCCTTCATCCCACACATTGTAAATGTATGGAGGGAAAGAGTGAAAGCTTTTTTGTCTTCTCTTCAGTAGTATAACTTTTCCTACCAAGAACTAACACTGCATGTACTCAAAACATAAATTCATTAATAGAATTGGGCTATACAGTCGCCTAGCTAAAGGACCATTTTAGCCAGGTGATTTTTATACTAAAGATACTTGGCTGTACAAGTATTTGTTTAGAACATACTTGTTTCATTTTACATCTGGCTTGCTCTTTTGCCTTGGCCTGGTTGAGCAGAGCTCATGGGACTCCAGAGTTTTCTTTGGCTAACCTTTCTTCCACAAAGCAAGGCTTGTGGGGTTTTTCTAAGGTGTTCTAAGGAAAATTCAGTTTAAAATGAGCCTTTTTACTGATTATACTAAAATAATATAGCACAAAATAAAGGCAAAAAGCTATGACAACTATTTTATTTTTGCCACTTAAGAACGACATTGCAAACACCCGTTAGATTACATTTAACTTCATAGCATGTAGCTATATGTCTCTACAAGTAAGATGTGACTCTTCTCTGGACACAGAGGAATCATCATGATCTTTATCATACATTTTTATAAACCTGCATATTCAAATACTACTTTATGATGGGGAATTTTACTAGGAAATATGTCAAACCAATTAAATCCTATTTTGACTAATTTTTATAAAATATAATTATTTTACCATATGGATTAAGTACAGATCGTAATATTATTCAAAATAAGCACATCAATGATTAAGATCTATACCTACATGGGGACCAACATCTATCTACCACTAAGACACAACCTAGCAGACTTAGGCTTCCTCATTTTTCCATGTTTTTATGCTCTTTAATTGATAGCTATGAGATTAGAGTTTTATTCCTGAAGAAAGCTGCACCTGAAAGGCTTTGTCTAGCCAAATAGTAGAAACAAGAACAAGGCCGGATGCAAATCTTCTCCCTGCTCTCCTGTGATAGACAAGATGTGCGCCACCTTGCCCTCCACAGTTACTGTCAACCATGCGTAACTAGTAACTCCACATACATCTCCCCCAAGTTTGCCTACATTAACATAGATCAGTCTTCCTTCATCTTTACTCTGGCTTCCAGTTAGATCTCTCCACATTGTACTTCCACAGATTTACAGCTACAGCCATTAACACTTTCTCAAACCCTACAAAACAGTGCAAAGCATATGATTAACACATTCAGGCTCTCTGTGGTCCACCTTCATTTTATTCTGCTGCTACCTTTTCAGCATTTGGCTTCCAAGACAAGTGAAATTCTTCTATTATGAGCACAGGAGAGGCAAACATGGAGCCTGAAGGGTCTGCATGTCCAGTTTGTGCGATGCGTTCATGGGCATTGCATCAAATGCCTGATCACAATGGTTGGCAACTGTCTTCCTGTCAGACAGACTGTTTGCCTGCTGTGAGATCTTGGACAATATTCTCTGAATTTTTTGTTCATTGCCTTCTTCAGATGTGAGATGAGAATAAAAATAAATAAATTAAATAATATAGAGTCTGCCGTATAGCAATTCAATTCAATGATAGTATCGCTAGGTAAAGATATATTTTCTCAAAAAATTGACTTTAATTGCTTTTTAGAGTTCCAATATCTACATATGTATAGATAGAAAGTATGGACTAGAAGATGACCTGGAAATAACTGACCACAGGATGACAGATATGTGATACATCTTCTACATTGGGAATGACTGCAGAAGTATTTTGAAATAAAGAGAAAAAAATGAAACCACTGGTCTTTTGGAAACCAGTAGAGAGAAAATACAGTTCAAAGCTCTTTCAGTTGTGAATTCTGTGATGATCTCTGCTGTTGTTGATGAGTGGTGAGAATTACCCTTACCTGCAGCCATCAGGACAACTACTTAGAATGTAGTTAGGAATTACGTTGCTTAGAACAATAACAGTAGCACTTCTTCTCTAGGGTCTGTTGCCTCACCAGCCATGGGTAGTTGACACAGCTTACAGTACCAAACATGTATACAGCGGGCCTTAAGTCCCGTTAGGAGACAAGTAAAGAAGTCCATAACTGACCAAGATGCAGAGAACAATTGACATTTGTTTGTTCCTAGTCAATACATTTACAAACATCATGCGCACCAAAGGCTCAGGAAACATTGTGGAAGAGGGATGAAAAGACAGTGAGAACCAGAAGACCAGGCTATTTCTTAGAATATGAGGGTCTTCTTACAAAAAAGATATATCATGCAAGTGCTAAGGAGAAAAACTGGGGAGAGGAGTGGGGGCGAATATAACCAAATACATTATATGAAATTCTCAAAGAATTAAGTTCTCAATTTAGTTCCTAACTGCATTCTAGAAGTTATTCCTAGACCCACACATAGGTGTGCCTCTTATGGCTCATCACAGAAACCATCAGCCTTCTGAACTGTTTCCCTCTTTCAATTTCCACAAGACCACTGGTTTCTTCCTTCGCTGCATTCACAGATAGAAAGTCTACAGTATTTCACATATTTTAATAGACTAGGCTGGCCTTGAACTCACAAAAGCTCTTCCTGCCTCTGCCTCCTGAATGGTGAGATTAAAGGTGTACACCACCATCTCCGGCCACTTGTTTTCAAAATGCAATGCATATTTTTGGAAAAGGCCTGTTTTGTCAAGATGCAAGTGAAAAGATTTTGCATCTGGTTTCCCCATAATTCTGATCCTAAAACAAAGTAGCCTTCCTTTTAAATTATTTTTTACTTATCAAAATCATGGTTTATGTTGGCAGCACAAATAATACAGTTTACCATTTAAAAGCACTGTTTTAAAGTTGTGACAGCTGGCCTAAGACAAAGCCTACCGAGGGTGAGCTCTAGCTCTGTGGAGGGAGAAGCCACGACTTATTGGTGTCTGATGATGTTTCCAAGTTAGTGCATGCAAGCTCACCACAGCTTCAGGAATGTCCTGATTGATACCAACTATGTAATTACTGGGTTCCATGGGGCCTAAAATGCTGTGTGGATTTGATTGCCAATGGGACTAAACAACAAGGAGTGTTCATATTTTGTATGAATTTACAGGCATAGGCATTGATGTTAGTGAAGTAATTCTGTTCGGATCAGAGAGGAATGAAGCATTTGATCTTTCTGTTTTCCTTTCTCTTCACAAAAAGGCTCATGTTGAAGACAATTCTGCATAAGAATGATTGTAGATGCATTCATCAGCTAAGACTAAAAGAGCCAGCATGGATCTACCACAACCATTGCAGTAATTGCTCTGGAGCCATACTATCACTGTAGCATTTGATTTTCTATAGTGAGGTTTTAGATGTTGAATGCCGTTGGTACTTACAAGCTTTATTAGAAGGCATATCCATCTGTCCAGGTCTACTGGTATTTATAAGCATAATGGCACTCATATAGATTTCTTAGAGGAGCACAATTTTACGTTACAGTAAATTTTGTTGTGACTTTATACAAATGAGCCTTTGCTTATAAAAAGGAAAAATAGAAAGTTTAATAGCTGTCAATTCTATAGAGTTTATATTTGTAAAGTTAACTTATGGAACTAGAAATGATCATCCTGAGTGAGGTAACCCAGACCCAGTGTATACTCACTTATAAATAGCTATTAGCTGAACATAGATGTCCTCTGAGAGGCTCACACAGTGGAGCACTGGGACAGATGCTAGGACTAGCGGCTGGACTGCAGGAGAGAGTACATGGAAGATACAAGCTAGGGGATAGCAATTGGGATGTGATCTGTATAAAATATAGTAAATTAAAATAAAAAAGAAAATCCACACTATAGGGATACTATGGATATTTCATATATAAAGTACATAGCTCTCCAATACCACCTTTCTTCAATGAATTGTAGGGAATTTGGCAGTAAAAAATATAGCACTGTGCTCACCCGCATAACCCAATGACTGTAGATCACCTCTAAATTCATTTTAAATTCAACAGTATAATTTATCATAAGCCATGGCTTACTCACTCACTGAACAA
>OU015744.1:140757594-140790582 GCA_907169655.1 Acomys percivali
ATGAGTGTGCTCTGAGAGTCACCAAGGCCACACATGAGTGTGCTCTGAGATTCACTGAGGCCACACATGAGTGTGCTCTGAGAGTCACTGAGGCCACACATGAGTGTGCTCTGAGATTCACTGAGGCCACACATGAGGGTGCTCTGAGATTCACTGAGACCACACATGAGGGTGCTCTGAGAGTCACTGAGGCTTGTTAGTTCAGAATGCAGCCACACTTCCTCTCCTCATCCTCCATAACTGACAGCTCTGAGTTCATCATCTGTAGGGTAAGTCTAATCCTGGAGCACACCTATTAAGACTGAGGTAAAGCTCCGAGTGTGTGCCTGACAAGGAATAAATCATCAAAAATGTGTCAACATAAATACTCTGCCTTATAACCTCCTCTAATGTCAAGATGCTATGTATTTAAGTTTTGTCCATATAAATCATCTTTCGATAACTCTGAGAAACTGTCTCCACTGATGCCAGAAACTGCACCCAGAAAGTCTCACCAATTTGGCTACATATACATGAGCTGAACAAGTACAACATGCTAAAATGGAAGGGAAAAGCCCATGAGATGTTAACTTTACATGACAAACTATAAGCAACCAAGGAATTCTCACAGTGAGAAAAATAGTCTTTCTAAGGGAAGAACACAACAATTAGCCATTAAATCCTGGAAAGGTAGCCCTGAAAACACAGACAAGTAACGTTATACAGACCTAGAAGGTGATATTTATGGATATATATGTATTTACATGTACATATATGCATGTAGCAACAATAAATAAAAGAATGTGCCATGAGTCTGATAAAGAGCAAGAAGGAGTATATGGGGGCGGGGCTTGGAGGACGGAAAGGGAAGAGATAAATTATGTATGCTGTTCTCCTCATAACTGGGGCGCTGATGGCCACCAGCTCACTGAGGCCAGAGGAGCAGAAGAGGTACAGGGCTTGGAAGGCTGCAAGCAAGACAGAGAACAAATACTCCAGGAACCACTTGAAGAACTAGTTCAGCTATACTCAGGGAGAATGAAGGCTGCATAGGCCTTGGGGAGCTTCTAGGATAGGTGTACATAATTGGTTAAAACCTAGCATTTTAAGGATGCTTGTTTTACATTTGGCAGCACACTTCTAATATATGGATGGGAAACACAGTATCTAATTATCCTATAGGCGCAGGGAGGGGAAAGCTATTAGGGAGCTGTGTCAAGAGGCATATATCAAATGTGGTTAGGGGCATCTATGTCTAAAGACACTCTCCAGATGGAGTTGGGCAGAGAGCCAGAGGCCCTGCTGGGAAGAGGGAGTCCTACACCTAACACTGACCTCAGAATGGCTATCTGAACTGGGAGGACTGCAACCTTAAACAGCAGGGTCCTTCCAACATATGTAATTATACTATAATCTCAAAAGAAAAAAGGGGGAAAAAAAGGAAAAAACCAGACATCAAACAATGCATAATTTTGGCCTATTATATTAAAAGATTCATATCTCCTTAGACAGTAGTTCCTTTTTTTATCTGAGTCCAAATTTCAGCCACAAATCATTGAGAGTTTTCTGTTTAAAAACAGTTAAATTGCCTCATGTCCTTATGCTTTTCATTGTCAGTTTGCAGTTGAAAATTGAAGTACAGAAGGTAGAGATGGGGGTGTGTGATATCTTTGCTTTAAGATCCTCACCACACTATAGGAACAAAAGCCTACACCAGAACCATCCAGCATGGCACTTTATGGCGGCTGGTAGTTGCACAAGCACAAAGGGAAGAGACAGTCACAGAAAAAACAAGGCTGGCTATTGGATAACACCTGTGGGATCTAAGAATAGGGAACACCTCTAGTTACTCATCTCTGACCTGTTCTCTTCTAGGGGCATATCTCCCAGCCTTAGCACAAGGTAGTTAGGACAACTGGGTGACAAAGGGGAGTCCACGTTTACCACTAAGATGGCTTGTCTTGTTCAGAGCACAACTGTAACATGGGTAGCCTCAGAAAGTCTACGGGAAGCATGCGTTAATTGTCTTTCTCCATCACCATACCATTCCAACCGAAGCTCTCAGGGTAGATGTGGGACAGTCTCTAGGTGATCAATTCAGTTCTTGGTTTACTTACTGTCTTGCTGTGTTTTCACACTTGACAGTGGTGATGTAGTGTGAAGACAATTTTAGCCTCTTGGTCACAGCCAGCACCTGGTTCACATGCCTCTGCTAGTTCAAATGAATCAGCCAGGAAAAGCGTATTATCAAAGATGTGTGAATTTCAAACTGACCTCTTTTAAAAACTATAATAGTCCAATTGTCAGGGCTCACTCTAGAAGATTCTTTACTTTGACTACCCCCCAACCTTGTTTCTTTAAACCCCAGTGTGAGAAAACTTTGCTAAGAAACAGGATTTTTTTCCTTAATGCTTTCTCCACCGCTGTTGGAAATAAAAGACTAAAAATAAATTGCTTTAAGATTCAGAGCAGCAACTTGTCCCCAGTGAAGCTCTCTTAATTAATGTGGTGACCTGTGTAGGGAGAAGGGACAACTGCGAGTCCCTCAGTAATTATTCAGGCAAAGCTTCAGATAATTACAGGAGGGAGGTTCTCAAGGCATGAGACATCCTGAAAACCTTGACCTTCCATGTTGATTTAGGCCTTTATTGTTAAAATCTTTTCGTTCATGTTGGTGTTTGTACTTGATGAAGTCAGCCACATGTCAGAAACTCAAAAATACTAAGTTTCTGTAGGGGATTTCCTTAGAAGATGAAATGGCTCTTAAAATGGTGGAAACTGGAGGATTAATTATGAAGTGGTCATACAGAAGTGGGACAGAGAAACATGATATATCACAACGGCAGCAAGTCAAGACCTGTTGGGAACACTGACATCAGACAGCAATGTGTTACATTTATAAAGATGGTCTTCTCAGGGTCTCTCTGTGTAGCCTTGGCTGTCCTGGACTCACTTTGTAGACCTGATTGGCCTTGAACGCACAATGATCTGCCTGCCTCTGCCCCCCTGAGTGTTTGGGTTACAGGTGTGGGCCACCACACCCAGGTAACAATGGTACTAACTCTCATGATTGGCAGTGTTGGAAAAATCTTGCTGAGCTACCATACTGTACTCATGAATACCCAAACCACTCATTAGCTAAATTTTCCTCTGATGTGAATTCATAATTGGAAATCCAAATAAATCTCAGTTTCCTCCTTTGCAGTTTAGAAGGAAATGGAATCTCTGTGGCCTTCAGGTGACTCGCTAGGCTTCATACCTACAGTCAATATGAAGCCACATAAAAGTACTTGGTTTTATTAAAACCACTTTGCCCTATGGTTTTCTAAGCCTTTAAAAATCCTCCTCTCAGTGACCCTGTCTGACTTGAATTATAGTACTGCTCTCTAAAAACAATAGATATTATCTTCTTCATGTGCCTCAAGAGGAGTGTGTAAAATCACTTTGGAGACTGAGCTGGCTCTTTGTTTCATCTGTTCTTCAAGCAAGAAAGAACACTGCTTTGTATTGAGTGTATTCACGTTAGCCACGGGCCACACTGTGTTTGCAAAGCACCTATGTTCCCTTTGTCACCAATACACAGTAGGTTACAAGCTGGAAGGTGTATATCTGAGGTGTTATCAGCATGCTTTTCTTCTCCCCTGGTTTGCTTTGTTAGATTGGTAGCCTCTTCTCTCTGGTGCATTGTGCTCCAAATTACTGTGTTCATTCACTAATCAAGGTAGTCATCCCTCCTTCCATAAATAGGAGACCTTTAAAGAGAGGGCCTGGGGGAAGACAGTGCTTCACACAAAGCAGAAGAACTAATAAATGAAAGAGGGATTTGGGAACAATACACGAGCAGGTTCATTTTAAATACATTTACAAATGGCTGCTCTGTGTGTGATGAAAAATAACCTTTGTCAACCAGTTCCAGCACTTTGCTGACTCATCCAGTACATATTGTGCTAGTCTATGAAGAAAATACAAAGGAAATATTAAGCTTTCTCAATCGGTCTCTCACTGAGTAATTGTTTTGAAATCCCCCATTTTATAGGTATGCTGATGAGATCTAATATATTAGGTACTCTGTCAAGTCATAATTTATCAATGATGCAATGAAAATGGCATCATTCATTAATCAGTGGCACTCCATTATATCATGCTATCTTTTGATGGAAACATGACTGATTTCATTGCTATGCTTTTCGCACGTGATCAAGTGAACATTTTAGATTCATTTTGTAGGCCAAGGCAATGGGAAGAATGGGCTTTTAAAAAATCAAATACTGTGTGTCAGGTGCTGGGGGGAGGAGAGCAGCTCATGCCTTTAATCCCAGCTCTGGGCAGGCAGAGCAGGCAGATCTCTGGGTTCAAGGCCAGCTTGGTCTACAGAGTGAATTCTGACACAGCCAGGACTACACAGAGAAACCCTGTCTCGAAAAACTAAATAAATAAATAGATGATATATGATGATGATAGATAGACAGATAGATACATACATACATAAAATATATAATATATATTTATTTACTTAGTGGTGATTGTGAAGTAAAGTGAGGATAGCAGCTAGGCTTTAAGTTGATCAAATTGTCCATCTGGGCAGTAGCCATGACACTCTATCCTAGAAAGCCGGCCTTGCTTATTTCTCAGCAGAAACAGAGCAGTAACATTGTAGAACCCAGATGCTGTGTTCTGTGGTTTGAAATAGTCACAGCTCAAGCAAGCTGTTGACACTATGATGCCTAGGAACAATCTCCAGAGGAGGCTTTGATGGAGGATGAGGGGGTGCGAGGCTACCACAGGAGGAGCTCTTCCACACATCTCTGTGCTGCCTACATCATGATCAATCCTGTAGCAATTGTATGCTCAAGTAATAGAGACCAAATTGCGCTTTAAGGAATGAATAATAAGGAGGAAGAGCCATGATTTTAGGGGGGGGAAATGCCAGCGTTCAACAGATTGTCACTGGGAAATAGCTCAGAATTGAGAATTATCAAAAGTAAGTGATAGGACCAATATGTGTGTTATGCTTGTGTGAAAGTCTCAAGAAGTAAAAATAAAATTGAGTTAAAAAAATTAAAATAGCAAGAGTGTTTCAAAAGAAATAAGCACAAAAGTAAGTTTCTATAGAGAAATAATGCAAAAACAGTATTTGTTCAGAATAAGTAAATAAATACAAACCCAATTGTTTTTTGTTTCAAAAAGCAGCTTTCAATTATATAAAGTCCATTATGTATAATCCTTCTTATACAGTTTGATTTTTTATTTTAAAATTTTGTGAGTTTTTTTTTTACATATAATAATTTAACATAGGAATTTAATTTAGAAATTTGATAGTACACTCTTTTGCATGTGTGTTACACGTGTGCTTAACTCAGCATTTAGTAGCTATAATTTTGTAGGACCACCTGACTTGCTTATATACAACTTATTATCCTTTGAGAAGCTTCACTGTCTGTTACTTTAGACACCATATTTCTTTTATTATAGATGTGAAAGATATTCTGTTCTTGAAAGATTCAAATTTTATACCAAATACTAAGTCTTTTATTTGTTCCAGGAACAGGAAGATGTTGGGCTATCTGACTAAACCCCAAAATGGCAACGTGCGGGTCCTAGTTGTTATGCACCACTCCTTCACTGACGAGGCCGGATCCCATTTGTTACACATTCCTTTTCGTCTGTTGGTTAATTTCTTTCCAATTAGTTTTTCAGCATCTATTATAGACCTTTCTCACTTACAACCGCATCTCAGCACTTAAAACTCCCGCTTTGATTTGACGTTTGCATGGCTGCTGACTAAGCTTGAATGCCATCTTTGTGCTTTCAGAAAGTGATGCCCCCTCAGCTTCTGCTCTCCCAGATAAGATAGGATGATGCGTGCCTGTCTGACAGGACTGCTGGGTAGACGATTGTTCCACTCTCTCCCCTCCTGCTTTCCAGTCCATGACCAGTTTCAGAGAGAAAACAGGAAGCTTGTGTCAGAGAGTCCCTTGATTGCTTTGGACCCCCTGTGCAACCTGACTGCCAAGCAAGATGCATCTGTTTTTCCAAGATGGTATTTCCAAGCACCGGGGTCACTCATGGATAAAGTGCAGAGAAATACACTGGTAACCTGAGATCTTAAACTCTCAACCAAACTTTCTCTCTGCCTTATACCTTAAAGCTTCATTCCTACCGCATGCTTAACAAACCTCAAAGCTAATTTTGAAAGGAAAACAATAAACAGAGGAGACACATCTACCCAGTCATGTGGTCAGTTCAGTTGCTCTCTGAATTAATCCCTAATTACTCTTTTCATAACGTGTTTTCCAACACTGTGGACTCCAACCACCCTTTTTATTCATCTTCTGAGATCTGACTTTTTACTCTTGTTTCTGTTCTTGTTATCCACACCTACCCATTTATTCTTATTTTTGGACTATTCTGCATTCCTAGAAAAATTTTACAAACCCGTATCAATTTCTAGTGAGTGAGAACACAGGACAGGAAGTATTGTGTGGTTGTGTGCTTTCCACCATCATTTTCTTTGGTAAGGGCTTGACACGTTTAGCAATGTCATCCCTTGGTGCCTGGATTTTTCCGTTCTGCTTCTAGAACATTGTTATTTTCTGATTTCCTTGTTAGGCTTCAAACCCGGGACAAATAGCAGACGTGCCTGTTTAACATATCAAAGTGGAAGATAGATCCAGTTTTGTAGCTTAAGCAGATACATCCACTCTAACCATAGCTTTCGCTTTAATTTCTAGGTATAATTTCTTAGTGTTGTATTAGTGAAGTCACTGAATATTGATGCAAGATTCGAACTTTTTATGACAAAGACTAAGGTTGTTCTTTCTTTCTTTGTTTTGATAACTAACTTACATAAAGGTACATTATACAAGGTACATTTAGATGCTGTAATGTGACTGTCACATTTCTACCATCCATCATTATTTCTTCATTTCCATATTTCCCATTACATACAAGCTTTAACATCTTCATGGTGAAAAAATTCAGACACTTCAATAAATTAAAGGCCATTTATGAGCTATATACAGATTATATTATACTAAAAGAAAAAAAGCAGAACACTTCCACCAAAATTAGAAACAAGAAAGCTATTCATTTTCTCCACTTTTATTCAATATAATTCAAGTACTTAAAGATGTAGCTAGCACATAAGACAAATGAAAGAAATAAAATAAAACAACAATAGAAAATAAAATAATCTGTATTTTAAAAAGAACATATCAAAGTGGACCTGACCTCCAGATTCTCCCTGCATCCCTCAGTCCCTCAAGAACAGGGCTTTCCTGGCTGACACACACTACACCCTACCTGAACTCTTCAGCCCAGTGGGTTGGGCTGCTCTTCTCTATGTACTCCAACCACTTTGGTTACCAGCTCTCTCTGTACCTTTGGGCCTCCTGGCTCCTGCACCTGGATCACCTCTCTCTCCAGTCCTGCCTCTATGCCCTCTTCCCACAGGACACTTCTCAGTCTAGTGATGACCACTCTGGACTCTCTCAGATGTCCCTGCCTCTAACTATGCTTTCTCTTTCATCTACAATAAGCCTTTTCCTCCTCCATACCTAGGAGCAGTGATGTTTCCTTTTTTCCCTTTTATTTCCATTTTTCATTCATATGTCAGCTCATGTGTTTTCCATATTTTTACCCTTTGACTCTTAAGAAGAGTCTTTGTGTGATATTATATTTATTTTATTCACTTGCCTCTCTTTCTCTTTAGGTTTGTGAAATCTAATGACTTCCTTAATCACAGCACTCAAAATGTCACCAATTGGCTGCCTGGGTTCTTCTCTTATCCAGAGAGAAATTTGGGGTAGATGAAAAGATGCTCCCTGGGGCTATGAGTGCTGAGGCCTGGAGCTTAGGCTTAGGCATGGCTGTAGGATCAGTTGTGGCCTTTTTTTTTTTCCTGGACTTTAACCACATATTACCCTGGCACTAAGTAGCTATTGTAAGGGGCATCTTTCAGCAGGCAGGCGGCTTGTGCCAGTATCAACAGTCTTTGAGTGGGACACCAAGGCTGGGACCCATGTCTACCATGGCTAGTGTTGTAGTCTTCTGAATAGATCTTTGTTTCTAGCACCCTCGTCTCTAAAGCAATGAGTTACAGCTCTGGGGCCTACAATGTTAGAGTCATAAGCTGTTGATGGCAGCTAGGTTATAACTCTTAGGTCTAAGTCATCTTCAAGCCTGTTAGCTCCCTGGAACTTTAAGAAGAGCCAGATCTGCTGCAGCCTCACATCTCTAGTTCCTTACAGTCTATGTGGTCTTTGTGCCTCTGTTCCCCACCATTTATAGTCAGCTGCTCTCTGGAGCTTTGCAGTTACCCTCTATTCACTGATACCACAGATGCCCTCCTGATTGATTGATTGATTTTTACCCTGCTCTATTGACTTCAACAAGGTTACAGCTACTCCATTTTCACTCGCAATGCCCAAGCTATCTAACATGAGGCTTTGCTGTCATGCCCACCTGACCGTTATTATTCTGCAGCCATTCTGCAGTCACTGCCAGACTGTCTTTTCTGGAGCAAATGTTACCCTTATATCTGCCACAGAAAACACAGTAGTTATTAAGTGTTCACACCTTACTACTGGCAAGTGCTCAGTGTTCTCACCTGTCTCCAGTTCTCATTCCTTCATGGACAGAATCATGTTCCTATTGCCATAGTTTATCAACGATATATCTCACCTCTGCTTTTCCTAGCCAGCTCCAAAATATTTAGGTGCAGTACTGTTTGGGGGAGTAACATCACCTCCTGTTGAACATCTTATTTTCACTTCTCGGTTCCCTAGATCCTGTTTACCATTTCCTGCTTTATCAGCCTTTACATATCACTTATTTTTCTAGATTTAATTTTGTTTGAAGTGAAACAATATGTTATACATCAGTATATTCTCTGAAACTATTGGGATCATTCACTGTATATAAGCATGTCTATACTGCTAACCTCACTTTCTTTTGAAGAGCCTATAGGTTGATACTAGCAGACACATTGTGGTTTTGTTGGCCTAAAACATAGACCTCATCAATGAATTAGACTGTAGAGAAATAACATTTTCTATTTCAATTTCATAAAAAAAAAAAAAAAATTTGAAGTCTTTAGTGCTGCATCAAAATACCAAAAAGTCCTTAAGATTTGGTCAGTTCTTCATATAAAATAACTTGAAATTTGCATTTTCAGAAGTCATATAACCCCCTCAACACAAGATGCGTCCTGCTTTTGGAAGCCAGCCAATTAATAGATGTTTGCTTAGCAGCATCGTAAGAGTCAGTGAAAGTCTACTCGTCCTCCAGATCCAGGGCTAGAAACTTGTCCCACCCCTGTGGTCTGCCACCTCACCAGCTGTGAGTAAGCCTGCACTAAAGGACACAGATAGCTTTGCACTTTCAGCTTCTGCTCCACTGGTCTCACAGCATGTGCTTCTTACCCATGGCCAGGGCTTCAGCATCTGTTCCTACCATCTGTACCTGAGTTCCTGGGCAGCTGACAGGTGGGGATGGAGAAGGGGCCTGTGTCCATGTTTGAAAAAGACAAACAGTGAGGTTCCTCAAAGTCTCAAATGTAACTAATTGATGAGAACAGACAAAATGTTCTATCATTAAAAGTTTTTTTTTCCATTTTTGTTCATGCTAAGGAAAAAAACTTCACTATAACTTGATAATATAAAATAAGTACTTATTAATGAAATAACATGTGTTTATTGAAATACGTAACAAAATTAGATACTATCCTAGCACATAGTAGATTCTTAGTAAATATTCTGATATATAACCATGTACTGGTCATTACTGGTACTTTATGTCACCAAGTTTAATATTTATGATATCATAGGTAACATTTGCCACATGGTTAGTTGGTTACCGTGTTCAAGAGAAAGCATACTTTCTCTAGAGTTTTCAAACACCCATCGTGTGTACAGTTTCTAGGAGGACAGTCTGACGCAAGGTGCTTGGAGTGGTTTTGTAAGGAAGCTTTCATTTGCTCCACAAGGTGATAGAGATGGTAATTTTCTCCGGCTTTTCTGTCACATTTGAATGCACTCTGACCAGAGAAGAGTACCTGCAGCCACCACTCACAGTCATAAAGATGCTCCCACTGTCTTAGTGCAGACACTCTGTGTGTCTGTGGGAACCTAAGAGTTCCTGTAGAGCATCAACAACAGGAGATCTAGAGGAACCAAAGTGAAGAAAGATCCGTTGAGAATGTCGAACAGAGCTGTGTATTGACTTATTGAGAGTTCATTAATGGATGTAATCTGGAAATAATAGATGTTTTTAAAAAATAATTAAAAGGTTATAAATAAACATTCCGTGCCTTATTGTACACAGAGGAAAGACAACCCTGAACTCATCAAGGATGAGGATGTAATACTTTCTTTCTCTTCAGATCCTATGTGAATAAATAAGCAAACTAAACTTGATGACTAGATACGGTGCCTCCCCACATACTTAGTGGGCCATTATGCCTTATTGTAATAATCAAAGTGGACATAATGCGGGGGCTTAAGAGGGATTACCATCCTCAGCGCTCAGCAGAGTTCTGCTCCTTGTCAGCAGGGGAGAAGGAAGCAACTCAAGTGATGATTATTTAAACTATTCTGGAAGGTGGTAGTGTCAGGACCTCTGATAAAATAGCTTACTACAAATTCAGAAGACGATGTGTCTAAACAGGGCTCTTTATTAGAAGCAACTTGCTTGGGTTTCTCCTTGGTAAAACATTATACACACGCACACACACATACTCGATTCCCTTAGCTGTCTGAGCTTATTTTTCCTGCTGCAAATAGAAACAAGCTTTAATTAATACCAGAGATAGTTCAGGTATTCAGAAATTAATTATGCCTCATTCATGAATCTGTCTTAATGTTTTATATTTAAGGTTTATCTATAAGAAACTTTACAAAAATTCAACATTATAATTAAGAGTGCAGGCACTGGAGCTAGGTGTAATCTGTTCAGTGGTGAATGAATGAGGGATAATAGTGACAGCCTTCTCAGAGGCATGGTTTGAGTTCAGGTAAAGTTTCCAAAGTCTTTGGAATGTGTCCAGACCCTGATGAAGCACCAAGGAGGGCCAGGTCTTTACTGTTGCTCATTTATAAGTACGATGGGCGAGAAAACATTTTAGTAGCATTTCCTTTCAATTACCTTCTTTATTTGTTTAATCTAGTGACTTCATTTACTTATTTTTGAGAACAAGTCCAACTCTATGTAACCAAGGTTGGCCTCAAATCTTTGCCAATTGTTTTAATTCTCTGAGGGAGTGCTGGTACTACCTGCATGAACCACCATGCTGGGTTTCAGTTACCTCTGAAGGATTACCCTTGGCCACCAGGTTTCTTTGTGACCTGGTTAAAAGTTCCTCTTTACTACTAATCTATTCAGAGATGGTTTGAAGCTTCCAGAAAAACTCTAAGAAAAAAATAATAAAGCCAAGAAGGAAGGAAGAGAGAGTGGCCATTAGCACCATGAGGCAATATTTAACTGTGACAGAATTGCAAGTCCTTCTGAAGTAGACTGCTGTGATCTCCGAGGTCCTAGTTCCTCAGTGCCAGTGGTCCCACAGGCTGCAGATAGAACAGTCAGCCTAAGAGGCTGGGGCTGCGTGAGGAATATTTCCAACTGACAGTAGGCCTGGTAGACTTCACTTTGTCTCTGCCAACATTCCTGCTCCAGCTTTCGTGAAGCCTTTTAATTTCTCAGCCTTTGCTCTCTAAGGGTTCTTGATTTCATATCTACTGATTTCTATGCCTACTTGGCTGCTTCAGAACCCCCGTATCCCTTGCCCATCTTTTGCATGCAAGCAGCTTGTTTGGCCTGAAGAATTTTTTTATCAGTCAGACAGAATATCCGTCATTTCTTCGCTTGTTAAAAGCAAACAACTGTGCCTTGGCTTGTTAAAGTCTTAATGTTCTCTCCTTTTTCCTTCAAGATCTTCAGAATTCCCTAAGGTTCCCTGGAATACAAGCGCTGACTCTGTTTCATACTTGGAAAAAGTCTTTTTCATTCAGATGCTGATTTTAGGACTTCCTTTCAAAGAAGAGTGCACCTGCAAAGAGGACGTGGCCAGCTCATTCTGTACCCATTGTGCAGCAAATCTTCCTCTGCTCAGCACACTTGAACTCTGATGATGTCCTGTGACCCCTTAACCAGGGAGATTATCTTTAAAAAGTCCAATCTGTACAAGTTTAAAGCAAAAGTCAAGAACATATTTAAACATATAGAACAATATTTTCCCTCAACAGTCCTAAGACATGAAAAATGCAGCTTATTCTCCGGTTTCCATTGTGTGCTAGTGTTTCCACCAGATCACACTCAAATAGCAGGAATAAAAGCTGGCAGTTGTTGCCATGCTGTGCAGGCTCATTAGATGAGTCAGCTAATGACAGGGCTGCGCATTCAAAATGGCAGGCACTATGGTGCTTACCGAACAGAATGAGAATTAAGATAGCATGTCACCTCCCGAAACCCTAGTTAGAAATGCTTTTATGAGGATACCTACTTAGTGTGCTGGGTGTTTTATACAACTTGTTTTTGATGACTGGTAAAAGGCATCTAGAAAGATTCCCTGGGTGGATTTAATTTAGTATGTTACTTTTTTATTTTCCCCCAAGCCTTTTAAAACAATGAGATGAATGAGTGTTCATTTTTTTCTCCATACCATTTTATTCATCTGAGAGGATTGTGGAGACCAAGTCACTGACAGAAGGGAAGGAAAAGAAGTAAGGAATTAGCCAGGGGTCTTCCAAAGCAGAGCATGTCCATGTCCATGAGAGCATAGGTGCACATCGTTTCCATGTAGGACTAGATTATCGGCAAATGACACTTAACAGCATAGATTTTCATTCATAATCTGAAAAAGCTCTCTATTGGTCTGACCTGAGAGCAGTGTGTTTATTGCATGGCCTACCAGTGTTTCCCAACTTTGCTATTCCCACGTGACATGTGGAGTTGATGGCATAGCAATTTGTTGTTCATTGTGAAAAGCTGGTTAGGTGTAATAATGCTAGATTTATCATAATAAGTGAAGACAGATAAGCCACTATAGGAGAACAGTTGCCTTTTAGATGAGTCAAGAACTACACATCTTCAGTCAGCTTTGTGGCTAGTCATTTTGTTGTGGTTATTAAAATCAGGCTATAGTTGTGTGTGTTTTCCTAATTATTATTACTATTATTTTAGTGGTAGACTTCAAGGTCAGGGAAAAACTCAACCACTGAACTCTATAGTTGCATTTTACATATGTATGAATATAGGATGCATGCATGTGGTTAGGAGTGGTTTTCTTTATTTGCCTATTCATAGGCATGTGTAGGTTAAATGACAACGTGGGAGTATTGTTCCACAGGTGCCTACAGGCAAAGTCATTTGTAGGGAGGACTGAGGGTACACTAGGTAATAAGCAAGGTCCACGGATCCACTTCTCCCAATCTTACTTCATGCTCTCCACTAACTCTCCAAATAGCCTACCCAGAGATTACAAGGATAAGCTGTCCTAATCAGGTGTGCATGCTTAGAAAGAGGGTGCTTTCCAAGGGCCATCTCCTGGCTCTATACTTTTCATATAGAACAAAGGCCCTCCAAGTTGTAAGTTATTTATGCTGATGAACATCTAGGCCAGGGCAAAAACTGGTGAAGGTGAATACATAGGCTGTATCTTACACTTAGTTTCTAACAAGTGTTTCATTCCTGCCAACTTCACTTTTTAATGTGGCCACATAAGACATAGCTAATTATCTTAGTAAAATATGCCTTGTGATTTACACATAGTGGGTTTCCCTACATGAGACACAGAGAATATGGCATGCACATTTTTTCAATTAATTTTATATGACACACATACATACATACATACACACACCTCCTAATTTCTCTGTCACTAATATTTTATTTCTCTCTCATCTCTATTAAGACCTCACTGCCACTATTGCTAACAGCCCCTTTTCCAGATTCACAGTTTCATTTTTGTTTTGTGACCCATTTGGTTTAATCAGGTCCCGTTATGTGAACTTTTGGCTAGTTTATTAGTACATGGTGTGATCATCACTGGATATAAAACTGAAGACAATGATTTACTCTTTCTCCCAATCTATCAGTAGTAATTAGTACAGCAGTGAGAGTT
Organism: Acomys percivali; assembly: GCA_907169655.1. Taxonomy (NCBI): domain Eukaryota; kingdom Metazoa; phylum Chordata; class Mammalia; order Rodentia; family Muridae; genus Acomys; species Acomys percivali. The sequence goes on from OU015744.1 coordinate 140,771,690, forward strand.
GGGATCATCTGAGCCCTTCTATCTATGTCCAACTAGTGAGAGGCTCATTTTTATACATACACAGAGTCACCTGTAGCTGCTATGAGTTCATGATAGAAATTCCTATGTCTTTTCAAGGAACTATTATCTCTTTCTTCTGGCCCTTACAATCTTTCCACCACCACTTCTTGAATGCCTACTGATCCTTAGATGGGATAGTATAAATGTATTGTTAAAGGCTGAGCACTAATACTCGGTGCCTTTTTCTAGCCACAAATCTCTACATTCACCACTCTTCACTAGAAGGAAAGGCATTTCTTATTAAGAATGAAAATAACATTTTTAAAAAGAGTATAAACATAAATATTTAGAAGCAGCTTGATACTAGGTCAATTTACTAAAAACAACACTATCAATTTTCTTTCCAAGGAACTATGATTAGAGCAGACCTCTATATCAACCAGAGAACAATTGGTTACCTCCCAAACATTAGTACAACTGTTGCATATTGTACTTGGAAGGTTGGCCTCATAGATAATAACCATAAGATAAGAACACTGATGTCTTTTTACTTCCAGTATCTTGCATAGCATATCCTAAGACTATGAAAGCTAGCTAGCAGGGTCAAAGCTTCCAGGTCAGATCCTGACTGACTTCTCTAACTCCTGTATGCATGGTGTTTAGTGTCTTTAACAATAGAGTCTTATCATCTACTTCTGATGCGCAACAAAGAAGAATGGCCAGAGCCTGCAGTATTTGGAGGGGGGAGGGCAGTTCTAGGGTCTTTGTGATCAACAACTCATAAAATATTCCAACCCTGGCATTTGGTGTTTGGTATAATAACCCATGACTTCTGGGAGAAATTTTGTTCAGCTATGCATGGTTTTGCTTGTTTTAGAACTATAGCTTATTTTTATTTAAAACAGATTTCTGGGTTGTATTTAATATTAGATATAAGGACTTTACATCCTAAGATGTATTTAGATGAATCTTCCCCCCCTTATATCAAGGTTCTTTCCTTTAATTTACTTTTTTTTTGTCTTCATGGCTACCATTTTCTCCATCTTGATGATTTGCTCTATGAAGCAAATGTGTTGCTTCCTTTCTTTGGGGGTTGATTAACACTGCCTGACATTATAACAAAAACATGTCTTAGCATAAGAGCAGTAGAACCAAATCTTGACATGCTGTTTTCAGTTTAGATGGCAGGTGATCAATTAGCCCTTACCATTGAAAATGTCAGTATGTACTGTTGTGTACTCTCTTTCAGAAATCCCAACTGTTCTTTAGTTTCTCAAAAATTTTGAAGTGGAGGGCATCTTTTATTTTACTGTACTCACACTGGCAGCTAGTACACTGTTATGTCCTTATACTAAATGGCACCATGTAAGTTACAACTGATTGCTTACAGTGGACAGTAATTTACAAGGTCAGTTGGAAATCATGGTCAATTCTGGCTTTAACTTTTGTTTCCATGAATAATACATGTTTCTGTAGTAGCTTTGCTACTGAGTATTGTCCTATACAGAATCCTTTATGGCACACTTCAGTGAAGATTTTTATGCAAGCTATAAGTGGAGGACACGTAGGATACAAGCTATGCATGGTGAGACACTTAGGGTACAGGCTTTACATTAAGGGCTAGGAAATTCCAAAGTATGCATGAGGACCAGGCAGGATGTAAGCTATGCATGGAAAGGTCAGATAGGATGAAAGCTATATATTAGGAATTGGGAGGGTAAAAGATATACATGGGGCTGGCAGGTTGAATACAAACCATGCATTGGAGGCCAGGCAGAATGGAAACTATGCATTTATGGCTAGGAATATTCAAGCTATGCATTAAGGCTCAGATAGAATACAAGCTATTCATGGGGTTCCAGGTGGGATACAAGAAGTATCCTAAAGGGAAGGTGAGATGCAGGTTATGTGGTAGGGGCCAGGTTGGGTGCAAGATACATATTAAGCACCAGGTAGCATGCACAGCATACATTAAAGTCCAGGTACGATACAAGCTATACATGAGGATATAGGTGGTATTGTAGCATAGATCTCTCTGGAAAAAAAGACTTGTAATATTTGATATCCTTGTTACAGGGTTTTGACACCCTTCTCTGAAAAAATGGCTTATGTGAGCCTGTCTCTTGCATGGCCACTTCATTGGTGCCAGCATCTTGACCTGCATTAGTTCCTTTATCTTAGCCTTTGTTGGGTATTTTGCACATGCTGGTTACACATCAGAATGTCTTATAAGTAAAAGCATCTTTGCCTTTTTGCTTAGAACAAATATTGTATTTTGGTTTGTTCTTTGTAGTATATATTTATACTTTAAAGGATATAGTGCTTCCTTGGAACATGTTAATAGAGACTGGTAATGTCTATACAGCAGGATAGGGTAATCTATAGGCTGTCTTGTTCAGCTGCCAAAAGCATGATCTTCAGAGTCTGACATTGTCTTACTGTCAACCATTGTCTCTACCCCCGGCCTACCTGTCCATCATGTCTATGATAAAAGCAGAGGGAGATAGCATTTATGCCAGGCATGTTGTCCACATAAGCTGGGCATCCTTTGATCTCTTCAAATGAGCCCATTTAGGCTCTGGTTGCATCTCTGCTCTTTGAATTTTCACTGCTCTCTATCATATAATAATTGCTTTAATGGAACAAGTGGGAAGGAACAAAAGGGTTTTGGTAGAGAATACAAATAACCTGCATCATATTGGGCTGAATGTTAGAGTGTCTACATTTGTGGAGAGTAACTGAAAATTTGGTTCAATCATTTCTTTGTTTTTTTTTTTTTTTTTTCAACCTTTAAGTATGTATACTCAAGCCTCAGATCTCAGAAAAGAACTTTTTCTTTGGCATCATTTAAAAATGAATGACTCGAACTGGAGATATCGCTCAGTGGTCCTCCCCACCCCCAGAGGACACAAATTTGAGTCCTAGCACTCATATGGAGGGTCACAATGGTCTCGTTTCAGAGATGTAATGCCTTCTTTTGGCCTCTAGGGGCACCACATGAGCACATAGTGCACAGGCACACACTCAGGGTAAACATCCATACACATAAAATAAAATAAAAATAATTTAAATGAATTACAAATCACATATACTTTACCTTATAATATTTATGAAAATAAATAAATAATAATTTGCCTGTCAATATCTGTTTTACTTTCTTGGAGCTTTTTTACTTTTGCATTCAAATGCTACATGGGTTCTGTCTAAACGTTACACCATAAATAATTACTCATTGTTGGAGAATAGTCACATCTTTTTATAATATATTTGAACACATTCCCATTATTTGATTCATTGTCACCTATTGGGTGTAAGCCATTGTGTACTACTGCATTGTGCTTATGGAGAGAATTTATGGGCTTTAGCTCTGGCAACCTCCTGGGTAGTGAATTACCTGGGGAAAAACTTTGTACTCTTCAGATCGGTAATCCACATTTGCACAGTGTTTTTCCAGAGGTTAAGTACACTTAGAATCCATCAGTAATCCTAAATAATGCAGTTGCAACGACATTCCTTCCAACATCCCATAGATGTATTAGATGTGAGGTTTTTGTTCTCCCCCCCAAACTGTGTTTCAGAAGTCAAAATGCTATCTCATTGCATTTTCACTTCCTTCTTTGTAGGGTGAAGAAGGGTACCCACAAGAAGGAATTCTGGAAGATATGCCTGTAGACCCTGGCAGTGAGGCTTATGAGATGCCTTCAGAGGTAAACACCTGCATACAGAAAATTAAGAGAAATAGTTAGGATTTTAACTTGGATCACAGGTAATCACATAGGCAATCCTGTCACTTTCATGTCTGACCCATATTAGGATCTTGATAGTTTAGTTCAACCAAGATCTTTGTGGAAGAGGCGGGAGATACGGTAGGTCAAAATGAGAACATTCTAGCACAAGAGACTACCGGAAACAAGAGCATATGGAAGTGTCTGAGCTGCAGTGGGCAGTTATGAATCATGCTTGGAAAAAAAAAAGATAGATAAAGGTTGAAGATATAATTAAGGTTATGTAGCGCCCCAAGTTAACTTTGTCATTTAAGTTTATATTTACTTTTCAAAATACATTTGTAGGTAGGTTAACAGCAGAATCCTGATATAATTAAGGCTAATCTTGAGGAAGGCTATCTAATTCAGTTCCTTAGGGTTCTTACTGCTGTGAGAGTTGTCCAGGAGGCTTGAGCTTTAGGACAGAGAAAAGGGAGGCTGTGTTGAAGCCTTCCATGAAGGCGAAGTTCCCTAGTGGCAGAGAGAAAGAAGACCTTTGTCTCTTACCATTTTCACTTCTGAGAACAAGAGCACGTGAGCGCTGGAGGCAGCTTTCTGCCACTCACCTTGGTGTCTGAGCTCACAGTGCAGAGCTAAGGAGGTAACCCACAGCCCCAGCCAACTCACACTGCATGAGGAGATCACATATCAAATGGCACAACTCTGACCGTGCCTATAACCTATAGATGGCATACATGAAAAACTGCTGTTTGTGACAGAGAAGTTCCAAACACAGTTCTAAGGATCAAATATCTGAGTGGAAGGCCAGGTCCTCCCTCATAGGAAGTAGATACTTGACAGCTGTTGCTTTTACTGATAAAGCATGCTTTTTTGTTTGTTTGTTTGTTTGTTTTGTTTTCCCTGATGTTAGGAAGGATATCAAGACTATGAGCCTGAAGCCTAAGAATGTCATTGCTCCCAGTGTCCTGAGATCTGCCGGCCGCTGTTCCATGGCGTACAAGTGCTCAGTTCTAATGTGCCCTGTCATGACCTTTTCTCAAAGCTGTACAGTGTGTTTCAAAGTCTTCCATCACCAGTGATTGATGTCCTGTACCTGCCCCTCAGCATCCCGGTGCTTCCCTCTCATTACAATGAATACATGGTAGCAGGGTCTTGTGTGCTGTGGATATTGTGGCTTTAAAACTAAAATATTAGAAGAAATTTAAAACACCTAAGTGACTACCAGTTATTTCTAAATCTTCATTGGTTTTTGTTGTTGTTGTTGTTGTTGTTGTTTTTATGAAGTTGTGATTTGCTATCTTATGAGAGTTTTAGGTGTCCTTAATGATTCTTTCTGTCTAAGAAGAATGATGTATTGTGAAAGTTGTTAATACATATTTTAAAATATGTAAGCATGAAACTATGCACCTATAAATATTAATTATGAATTTTACAGTTTTGTGATGTGTTTTACTAACTCGTGTTTGTATATAAATTGTGGAAATTAAAATAAATATTATCTCATTGCAAACTTGTGCTTTCCATTTAACTTTAGTAATGAAATCATGCTTATCAGGAGCATGAGCATGAATTGACAACTAACACAAATGAAGATTTTAACACTGTCTTAAGGATGGAACATTCACCTGCAGGAGGAATTCCCCGTTGCCACCACTCAGAGCCAACTGGATCTACAGTGCCGCTCAGAGTTACAGCTGCACTGAGAAACAGTTCATTGGAACACAAAAGTGAGTGATAGTGACTGCCTACCTTTTACATATTCATATGAAAGAACCCCTTAAGTTGGAATTTATTATATATATACATAGATAGATAGATAGATAGATAGATAGATAGATAGATAGATGATAGATAGATAGATAGATAGATAGATAGATAGATAGATAGATAGATAGATATGCAACAACCCAGGAAGTACCCTGAAACACTTCAAAGTCTCCCATCAGCAGGCTGCGTATATGATACCTTAGCAGATATGGGAAGGCAAAAACAAAATTAACAAAAAGAAATGTCAACTTGTGAGTACAGGAATTTGGGGATGTTTTTAAGCAAAAGTTTTCCTTAGAGAGGATTCATCCCCCATGGATGCAGACAAAAACTTGAATATGACTGAAAAAGTATTCAGTTCATCTTTCTCATTATTCACAAGGAAAACAACAGAGTCATAGTGAAAGCCACTTGCAGGAAGTATGATTTTGGTAAAGAATGTTGTAATTTATGTCTGGTCAGGAGTGCTTTGGTGTATATTGGACAATGACAGGGAAGGAAGAAGAATGAGAGACTATGAAGATATCATCACTGGAAAGTTCCTTTTGCCCAAATGAGAAAATACTTTAGAGTGTTCAGCTGCATGTGTGCTTTGACACTGGAAAGAAGTGACAATTCTTTTGTCTAATTTAAGTTTCCTTGAAGCTGGTAAGTGATTCATTATTAAGGTCTCCTATGCTTAAGCTCTGCCTAGTGTGGAATTCCAGTCTCCTCCAGGCTGCCTGCAGAATAAAATCTCCTCCTGGCTGCCTTTGCATCAAGATGTAGAATTCTCACCTCCTCTCCAGCACCATGTCTGCCTGCACACCGCCATGCTTCCCGCCATGATGGCATTGGACTAAACCTCTGAACTTGTAAGACAGCCACAATTAAATGTTGCCCTTTATAAGAGTTGCCTTGGTCATGTTGTCTCTTCACAGCACTGGGAACCCTAACTAAGGCATGAAGAAAGAAAGTAATATATTTTCCTCAATCAGTATAAGGATGGCAGATGACATCTCTGTAACAAAGGTGGGCAAAATGAAGAGCAAACTTACCTAAATAAACTTGACATGATAAATGAATATTCAGTCATTAAGGGCTAAAAATACAAGGAAACTGTATTTTCATGGTTGAACTTGGTGGAAAAAAAAACAGTTTTATAGAACTACGGTTAAATAAAAATGTCAAATAGCTAATGGTAATATAACTAGCCTTAGTGCAGAGAAAAATGGTTTGTCTTTCCTTTTTTTTTAAACCAGAAACAGTTCTAGCTAAACTGATCTTTTATTTTTTTTTTAACTTAAAGTTTAATTTTTTTAAAAGGAAATGCATTCTTCTAACTAAAAACTGAACACACTGCCCCTGGCCTCGCCCTCGAGAAGCTGTATCCCTAGGAAGGATGAGCTGGCCTTCTTTGTTCTCTCTTCCTTGAGCAGTGAGATACAGCAAGACTAACAAGGTCATGCTAGCCCTGTCTCTGGGTTTGGACATACTTTAAGAAAACATTATTTTCCAAATATATACTTAGGGATAATTTTAAGTCATGTAATTTTCAAAATGACACCAAGAAATTGAATTTTATGTCTCATTTACTACAGGAGCAAGCTTAAGCACCTACTGGCTAATGAGCTTGCTCAAGACTGCTTATAAATAGGAGGGCCTAGAATCCCAGCTTTCACAATGTCTCTCTGAGGAATAACATGAAACTATATAAGAGAATTTTCCAAATGTCTAAGGAGTGTGGATTCTACTTTTTAGGTACAATTATTAGGATGTTTCTATTTTTCTTCAGGTGTCTTTGAGAGTTTTATGTATGAAGAGATATTTCTGATCATAGAAAAACTAGTCAGCCATTGATAGATATTTTATTGTAATTAAATGGTACATTTACTGATAATTCTAGTCATTTATTTTCAATAGAAAATGAAAATATTGATGTAATAGTAACAATAGTTTACCATAAAGCAAGCCTTGTCACTTCCCCATTGAGTCGTTGGTACTTGGCTGGTGCCAAATGGACAAAGAAAGAGATAAATTTGCTCATAACTAGGATTTTAAATTTTGTTTATTTATCAGTGAAATAACTTAGCGAATAAACATATAGTAAGGGAATGAACTAAAGATTTCCATTAGTAAATGGTCTTGATATATTTATATTTTGTGATAAGCTCCTATTTTCCAGTTACATTTTTGTACACTGGGACCAAATTTTATGCTTTGCCCAAGCCCAAGATTGAAGGGCTCATAATGTAGCAAAGCAGACATACCATCAGAACTCTCTAAAGGTAACTTTGCTTCTAATAACCCCAGTACACTCCTCTAAGATTTCCTCGCCACTCTCTGACTCCTATGGTAGCTGTGGTTATCTTATATCCCATATTAGATCAGACACAGACATTTCTTCAAAGAACTCTACTTTGACACTATAGTAAGATTGAATAATACAATGTAACTCTAAATTCATCCAGGATTAAAAAGGAGATTTTTAAATGGTGCATCTGCAGCTAGAGATTAACATCCTTGGTTGTTTACTCTTAGGAGCCTTATGAAAACATATCTTTGGGTTCCCTCAAAGGTCAGTGGCCAGAAATTCCCATTGTTTCTATAGCAACACAGCAAGATATGATGCCTTGGAAGTTTGTTGCATTTTAATTGCATTTCTCCAAGCCTTCACAACTGTCTTCTATAGCTAAATAAATATCAGATTTATATCTTGAAAGAAGATAGAATCTAACCCGTGTCCATAAGTACGGATGTTAAGCTGGATTCCAGGAAAGTAAATCGAAGCAAATATACTCGCAAATCTGTGTGTTTATCTTAGGAAAGATATAATACTCTTGACTTAGAATAGACAGTGATGCATGCTTGTGGAGGCTTGACCAGAGGAGTACTGACGACCCCAGACTCCAAAACAAGACCATCAAGGACTGACTATTGCCAGTGTTACTTCGAGCAAATTCTTTGACACCCAGATGGGTGGCTCTCTTTGTCTACTAAAAAATGCATATGGCAAATATAATATTTCAAAACATTGTTGTGCAAAAGATAAATAATAAGCAGAATGCTTTAGATTATTCCTGGCTGATAGTAAATAATCTGCGAGCCAGTGTTGCTATTATTGGTTAGAATATGTTATAATCTTTAAACTATATAAGAGATATGTCAGATATGCTCAGTTATATAATTTATATTTACTCTTAATAGAAAATAGCAAACAAGATTCAGATGATGCTGAAACTACTTTGAGGAATAAAGACAGAATCTATTAAGTAACTGATGTTGGGACACTTTAATAATTTAATAAACATAGACTTAACTAAGTATTATTAAGCTATCAGATTCATGGTAAATTGCTGAGAGGTGAATGTGTGTCTTATCCACAAACAGTGTGTTGATTGAACACATCTCTCTTTAGATTAAACTATACTCATCATGTCAGGTAGCTTCTCACCATGTGAGGTTATAGGCTGCTAGAAAGAGAGATGTGTACATACATGGTGAGAAGGTAGGTAGTCTTTAGGGTACTTACAGATTAGTGTTCTGGTCATGATGGTAAAAGGACGAGCATCATGGTAGAAAATATCATGGTAAAATACAAACACCTAGAACTCATTCATCTATAAAGTAGAAAAAAATAACCTTAAAAGCCCACTGTGAATGTTCTCCAGATTCCCACATCTAATTCATTTCTCGTCTTCCTCCATGAGGTAGTGTTTACATGCCAACTTCTCCGTTAGCCCAGACATAGCTGAGATGCCAGCAGGTATAGCTCCAGGGAAAGAATTGCTTGTTTCCTTTAGTCCTGATTGCAGACTGATAAAAGAGAATGGCAGATGAGGTACTTTCTGTGGCAGCTGCCCATGGACCACCCTGAGGGGTAGTGTGGGGGTAGTGAGTAGGACAGTACCAACTTGACATTTCACACTCTGTACACTAACACTCTTTCACAGTCTCAGGAACTTGGAATAGCGGAACAGTGTCGTCCAATGTGATCACTCCTAACAAAGGCTAACTCCTATAAAATAATCTCCAGATACAGATCCTGTCTATTGTACATGGCCTCACCCAGTTCTCTGTGGAAATGTCAGGGCCAGTCTTCAGAGGCTGCTAGGTGGTTCAGCAGGATCTGTTCTTGTTGATAAAGATGGAGCATCATGTCAAATGATGAGAAACTGTCAAGTGTTGTTGGCAGATGTCCTTAGCTACCAGACTTGAGAGAACTTAGCAGCTCATGCAATAATTTCCCTGAGACCATTTCCTGAGCATGATGCACAAAAGACTAGTGACAAAGACAATGCTTTCCCCACCACCTTAATGATCTTCTCTGTGCTAAGTGAAGATGTAGGAACAAAGGCCAGTGTTAGAGATTGTTGATAACAAACTTTGATTTTTTTCTTTTTTAATTTAAATAATTTATTCTGATTACATCCCTATTTTTATTCCCTCACTTGTATCTTCCCGTTCCCCATCCCTACCTCTTTCACCCTATTCTCCTAGGCTTGTGACAGAAGGAGACCTCCTCCCTAACCATATGATCACAGCCTATCAGGTCTCACCTGGATATCCTGCTTCCCCTTCCTCTGAGTGCCACTAGGCCATCCCACCAAGGGGAGCACCAGAGTTCATGTCAGAGTCAGTCCCCCTATCCACACAACTGTAAAGTATGAGCTACCCATTCGCTAGATCTGAATAGGGGGTCTAGGTTTACTGCTTTCATTGTCCTTGGTTGGTACAGTAGTTTGTGCTGGCCCTCCTGGGTCCCTATCTGCCAGCCTTGATGGTCTTCTTGTTGGGTTCCAGGACCCTCTGGGTCTTTCTGTTTCCCCATCCTCTCATATTTCTCTTACCTGGAGTGAAGTTTAATAATCACAGCTTGTGCTGGGGAAATGTAGTGGTGCATATTTGATGCAGCTTTGAGGCTTCCAGCATATCTCAAACTGTATCTCAGGAAATCTCTGGGTATCAATATTATGATGACTACCTTGTCTCTGTGGTGACAAGAGACATTCAGATCCTATGCTTTCCTTGCTTCTTCCTACCAGACCTAGTTCCCAGCCATTAGAAATATCTAATCGTTGTTTTCATGACAATTCCTGGATGCACTAGAAACCGTTTGGGGTTTGTTTTGTTTTTTACAGAATAATTCTTCTTGTAATAACAATGACTTCTTCTTCCCTTCTTACAGAAGGTAACTTCTATTGACAGGTTGTAATCGAGTTGAGTTCCTGGAGCAGTTCCTCAGCTGACAAACATCCCATTCCTATTTCCACCCACCACAGCATACACAGTCCCATCTGTCATCCTGCATATTTAATTCTATAATATATTAAGAAAAGAAATGTTCATATCTCATATTTAACATGTAATGTCTGCATAACATTTTCAACTGCAAAATGCTAATTTTATACATGTATCCAACTTGTATCCAAGTAATACCCTGCAAACAATGTTACAAACAAGTCACCAAAAACCAGACACAAAACTCTACATTGGATTGTGAAATAACACTGACTACAGTAGAACAATATAACTACAGATAATATGTATAGGACAATTAACCAAATGTTTATTATTATCAAATATATATTTTAAAGCATAGCATAATCAAATGATACCCTTCCAAATTATACTTTCTGATAGTCAAGTGCATTTTATTAATCAGAACTTTTTCCTGAAGAAGAAATACTTGTAATCTCGAAGGTTACTAATAGCAAAGAATTTGAACCAACTCTGCTTCCTTTCTCTTTAGTCTAGGAGTTCAAACACACAGGGGCATGTTTCAGCTTGCCAGTTCTGCTTTGTTTCCAGAAGCGGTTACCCCAGTCCCAAATGCCACCTACACAGAGACAGAACTAAAAACACCACAACACTTTCCTTAAGAACATGGTTGCGTGCTGTGATCTGAATACATTATCAAGGTATGGTATTAGCACTGGAGTGGTATGAATCATGATGGGAGAAAATATTGAATTGTTCTTGGAGAAAAAGAAATGTCAGGGAAGATAATAAATGTGTCTGAAAAGAAAATCTGCCAATAAATAGTGCATTTAGAATTAAAAAGTCACAAAAGCCTAAAGGATTCACACTTTCTAAGACCCAGTGTATATTTCATTTTGTTTTGTTTCTGGGGAAAACTGAAATTTTGTAACATATAAATTCCAGGAAGAAAACTGCTTGGCCTTGGACATTCTGAACATTCTTAAAACACACCCTGGAAAAGTTCGGATTTCAAGGTAGAGTATTAGCTACCTCATTAGTTATCATTCTGGAGGATGAGTTTATAGTCTCGGTTCAAAGAGGAGTTATGGGTGGGGCTGTTCTATTGACATACCCGACATGGTAGCTAAATCAGAACAGCTTGACAGAGTCTACATTGAAAAAGATACAGTTTTACAGAGTCTACAATGATAAAGTACACAGAAATTAAAAGTTTGAGCTCCATGATCTAACACAGTTGGAAGAAGAGAATCCAGTCTCTGTGGTGTCCATTATGACGAGGCTCTAGCAAATGAGTTCTGACAGTGCACCTCTTCCCTGAGGCTGATCCTCTTTATCTCAGTTCAGCCCTGTCTAGTGACAGGAAACTCTACCCTAGTATGGCCACAAAGCTGTGGACTGTCTCGGAATCAGAGATTCCTCTAGCCTTTTACTACTCGATACCTTCATTGCAATGCCAAGCACTGAACAATTCAATATTTTATCATTTCAAAAACTATTAATGAATTCAACACTACGGAATGCTGACATCCCAGTATATGCCTCTATGAGGAACACACAACATGCTTCTTTTCTTATTAAATATTTTTATTTTTAACATATACATTTATATTGTTACACATATATACAGCAGTCTACCTACAGCAGGAAGAACCACGACACACTCAAGAATTGTATATATGTTACATTCTTAGTGTTTTCGCCACTTGTATTTGACAGCCTTGATGAAAATATCTTTCCTATCTTGGTGAGTCTAAAATTCTGAATGTAAATCAGTCTCCATCACATATTGTCATTATCAACTTAAAACATCTATCTAGACATAAAAACATCTTAACCCCTAAACAATGAAGCTTAATTGTAAAACTAAACTAGCTGGTCTTCAACCCCATCAGAGACTTGAGAAGGAATAAAATTAATTACCTGAGTATACAGGGGGTACAGCTTAACAGCTTCCCAAATGAGAAGATGACAGAGACAGTTTGCTACCTGAGCAGACACCCAAAACTCCCTATAACATTGGAGCACCATCTTCAGCCTTCTGGCCCAATAGCTGACAGACATATTTGTGAGGCAGGAACTACTGAGGAGTTGCTCACCCTGTCTTGGGAGAGTTTGGCCATGGACTCTGCATGCATCCAAGCTTGCCCCTTTTTAGGCATATTTCTACTCTAATATGCAATATTGTACCCATATAGCTCAATTATAATACAAGGTTTACTTCCAATACTTTGAAAGTGCTATTGCAGGCTGTTTAGGATAAATAAGTTATACAAGTTAATTGTTAGCTGATCAAATCATGGTCATGTCAATCACTAGTCTACTTTTATCACAAGAATATGCATCTTAGGTGTGGCAGATAAATATGATCCTATAAGAAGATAAGGTAGGATAGTTAGATAAAGTCTTCAAAACCTCAGAGACAGACAGATTATGGCATTTTAAAATGTTTTTTATTATTTTAAAGATGAACTGACAATGAGACGGGTTAACTCATAGCAACACCCAGCCTGCCTCAAAGAGGACGATGAGCATCAAAGAACCCCATTATGGAGATGGCTTCAAATGTGGCAAACCAGCAATTGGGCAAAATGTCCTCCTTTCTACTACAACATGCTTCTTTAATGGTTGGGATTCATTGCGTCTTACTCCCTTGAGCTACTGTGTTCGTCTTTACTCCCAGATATTTCTTATTGTTATGAAACATGAAATGGAAAATTTTAGGTAATTGAAATACATGTGTAACACAAGTTTCATATAAATGTGTAGGAAAGCAAGTATCAAATTCTATGCTTAGACATTAAGTAATAAGAACAAAACATAAGATGAGGCTAAGAGCCAACCACGCATCTGAAAGACTATGATCTCATCAAGTTCCTGGACATAAGTTTGGAGGCCCCATATCAGTTTCTGTAGCATCTTTCTCAGAGGAATTACCTACATGACACTTCTCATTCCGGATATATTTAAGTAGAGACAGAAGCAGCTTGTGTATTCACTGAATGTCAGAATGCATCAGTAAGGCTTGTTATACTACTCAAGCATGTGATTAATATCATAAAAATACAGGAGAGATAACCTTTCAAGTGCTTTCCATTGAGCACAGTGGCATTTGCCTTTGCAATGCTGTCTCTCTGCTCTTTAAACCATGACCAAATTGTCCTGATCCTTTAAATGAGGAGACTCTGGGTTAATGAGGAAAGGAAGCAGTGCTGGGATAGAAAACATCAGTCAGCTTAGGACACCATCAGCTTGAAGACGACAGTGCTTTTTTAGATTATATTTGACATTTTCCATGTATTTTGGGAAGGTCTTACTGATCTAAAATTGTAGCAGATGGAGAAGCAGCAGGTGTGAATTCAGCAACTATACCACTGACAAGGCTGCAAACTGGGCCAGCCACATAAGGTCTTCCTCATTTGAGATTAGCAAGTGGACTTACTTTTTAAAAGATACAGAGATGTGTGTCGGTGTGTGTGTGCTTGTGTGTGTGTGTATTTGTGTGTGTGTTGTTTGCATAAAAATGTATTAAAATGATGAGATTAATTTTTCTGTGCAGCATACCAGAAATCTATATATTAGAATAGGGCTCTCTACAGGCCCCGCAGCACTAGGAGACAACAAAGAAAAATGGAATTGAACCCTCACTACTGTGCAAATGGTATATGGTTGTAATGTTTGGGACAACAGACCACATGACTGCAGTGTTCCTGTAAGACTACAATGGAGGCTGGGGCCGCTCTTGATCTGTGCCATGATGGCATTCTCACCATAAGGTACTGGAGAGCCAACATTCATGGTAATGTCACTAGAAACCAACCTACCATGCTGTCAATTATGAAAAGAATATATTACAAAATCATGTACCAAACCTTTGATAATGACAATGAATAATATTTTTTCTGGTTTATGTGTTTATTGTGTTGTGATTGGTCATTTTAGAATGAACTCCTACTTAGAAAAAAAAAAAGGTTACTTAGAAACTGTCTTGCACATGTTTGCTGTGTTTTTGATGGCAGGACACTGTGCCCAGGCACAGGCCAGCACTTTCTAGGTTTCACTCCGGGATATGTGGGCAGTGATGGAGTTACCCACTGATACATCTCTCTGAGAGCATCTTTGTACCACCAAGCATGGTGACAGTTACTGAGCTTTAGTCTCCAGCCTCAAGACTTTCTTTCCAAAAGACAAATTCTTATTCATTTTAGCAAGCTTAACCCAGTGTTTTGAAATGGCAATCATCATTATTCTGATCCTTTCCACACTTCCCCACCTTTGCAACAAACACCATGACTCCTTTCTCTCTCTTTAGAAGGCAAGTAGACAAAATAAAAAAAGAAATTAAAAAAAAGAAATAGGAACCATATTATACAAATAAAATGCCAGGAAGGTAATAATGTTCAAGTAAAACAATGGGAGATAAAAATTCTCAAAAACAAAACAAAACAAAAAAAACCCACGGAGTTTATTTTGTGTTTGCCATCTACTGTGAGGTGTGCAGTCCCATTAGTGATCCCAGCCTGACACAAATTCATGGGCACAAACAACTATTTTCCCCATCTCTCAAGTAACTGACACTACAGGCATGCACTACTATGTCCTACTACTTTGAAGTTATTAAAACAAAACAAAACAAACACATATAATAATAAACAGGACAAAACTTGGTCCTGTTTTTTGTTTTTGGTCCTTGGTTTTATTCTAATATGCTACCTATGTAAACCTAGGGCATATCATAGCCTCTGAACATTAGACATAAATTAAGATTTGGGGCATTTATTATGTTTTTAGAGAGTATTAAGATCCATTGTAACTGAAGTATTATTAGTAAAATCTACATTTTCATCTTCCTACCTTCAGTGGATGAAGGAAAAAAGTAAAAAATTTAAGAGCAAGATGTCATCAAATCAAAATAGTGTCTAAACAGAAATATTTATAAGTTTACATTACAGTAATTCCTTCTATTACCACTGTGAAGATTATTCTAGAAATAAATAACTAAAACCTCAAAAAATAAAAGCTGAAGGCAAGAAAGGGAAGATTTTTAAAAATAATTTGCAACAAAGTTTTAAGCATTATTACTAGTGTAGAAATATTTTCTTGTACTTCATCTTAGATTGAATTTGGTAATTCCCAAACTACCTTTTGATTCAGAATAAGTTCATGAACATAGCTTTAAATCAGGTTGCACAGAAGCAAGTAGGTATAATCTCACGTCACTGTAACCTCACATAGAGGAAAATGACATGAACAGTCAGCCAGCCCCTTGCTGCTCACTTGGCTGTGGTTAAGCCCATTGCTGAGCTCAATATTGTAGCGATAGAGATCAATAACAACAGCATGCAGACTCTCGTGTGACACAAGTTTACACTACACAAATACATTGAAGGGTTCGCATTCTTTGAAGAAAATATTGATTTTATTGTTAGTTGTGTCTATGAATGCACATCAGGGCAGTGCCTACTGAATCTAAAAGAAGATATTGTACCCCCTGGGGCTGGAATATAAATAGTTATGATTCACTCAGTGTCTGCTGGGAACTGAAGTCAGGTCCACTGGAGGAGCACTGGGCACTCTTAGCCACAGAGCCATCACTCCAACCCCAAGAGTGCATGTGACTTAAATCATGTTTCATTATACTTTTAGATGTAATAGAGGAACTGCAACACCCTTGTCTTTATATATCCCAGTTTCAGGTCAGTCAAAAGAGCCACAGCAAGGATGAAAAGCAGCTACTTTTAGAAAGGGTAGCAGTAAAACTTCAAACATTTAAATTATCCATAGACAAATGGAAAAAAATACCAGAAAGAAATCTTAATTTTGAAAAGTTCAAAGTTCGGGCTTCCTTTTCACAGTGTCCAATGGTACATTAAAGTATCACACTTAACTAGCATGCAAATTGTAGATTTATATAAACTTTAATGTCCATATGTCTTTGCAACTTTTTATGGCTAAGCGCTTATATTTTGATCCCCTTCTAAAATGGACATGACCCAGAAAAGGTTAGGAATCTGGAGACGCGCAACGAGGAGTAATTACTAGACTTGCCTCAGAAATCAAAGAATAACATTGTGTTTTTACAAGATGTGTTCTCTCAAGCACTGCTGCTCAGAAAGCTGGATAAGTATTAAAATATTAAAATTGAGAGGTAAATTAAGCTTCTATCCTGGAGCATTTTCCACAGCTGTTAACAGTTTTTAAATGAAATGTTTCTTACTAATTCCTTGAGAATTTAAAACAATGTATCTTAAGCTTGTTTATCCACATACTCCTTCCCTTAATCCATTCTATAATTATCTCATCTCCCAATGCCTCTCAACTTCCTGTTGCCTTCTCTTTTCTTATTTTAATAACTGAGTTCAATTTGTGCTGCCCATATACTCATGGGTATGTGGCCATTCACTGGGCCATTGTACATGTTCCAAGGTCCATACAGAAAACTCTCCCTGAGAAGCCATCAGCTGTCTATAGCTTCTAAGTTAGGGGTTGGAGCTCATTAACACCTTCCCACCCCATGCTATGTTGACTGCCTTGATGTTGTACAGGTCTTATGGGGGGTGTCATTTCCAGGAGACACTGTTTTGCTTTGGCCCTACCTGACTCTTACAGTCTTTCTGCCCTTCTTCTTTCTTGGATGGTCTCAGAGCCTTGAGGAAAGGGTGATAGATATTTCATCTGTCTCTGGGCACTCCACAGACACTTTGTTCATTTTGATTAGTTGTGAATTTCTGCACAAAGAAGTCTCTGATTAGGTCTAAGAACTACATGAATTTATTGGTATGGAAATATGAATTTAGAGGGCAGTTTAATACTATGTCCATTTGAACAGACTAGTAATTGCAAGAGAATAATAATTGGAGGCCTAAGAGCTCCCTTGGGTTGAATTTACAGTACCAGGCATGCATTTCCTTCTCTGGTTCAGGCCTGGAATACAATAAAAGGCAGTCCATTATTCCCTGTACCATTTGCTCTAATGCTGCATCCATTGGCCTGCTGTGGATATCTTGGGTAAGTCAAGACCATGCCATGCAGGTCAGTACTGTAGCTCACTGGGTTCACAACTGGGTAAGACTGTTTGTAAGAACCTAAGCAACACTTTCCCAATAGGAATGAAGCTTCCTGGTTAGTACTAATTTGATATCTCCTTGTCCTGTGACCAGCTGTTAACATTTTAATAAGCATGTTCTCTCCAAAGCATGACATGTGTGTAATTGTGATTCCGAACTATGTGCCAGGATACACCCATATTGGTCATGAGAGCTGGTCCTCAACTTCCGCCTTGTTTGAGACAGTGTCTCTTTTGTTGTTCATTGCATGACCCAGGCTAGCTGGCTGGCGTGCTTCTGGAGAGTCTCTTGTGTCTGCTACCCTCTCACCATAGAAACACTGGACTGACAGATATATGCTTCTGTACCTGGCTTCTACATAGATTCTAGGGAACTCAGATTCTTAACAATAGTGCAGCAGGCAATCTGTCCACTGGTCCATCTCCCCAGCCCTCAGATCTGGCAAGTTTTAATTGGTGAAGCAGCTTTTGTGGTTTGGGTCCTATGCAGTTTTCCAGTGGGAACAGAGATGCTTTCGCACATGATAAATAGACCAACAGGTCTGCAGAGAGTGTGCGTGACGTGTCCTTCATGTCCTGGCCTTGGCCTTTCAAATCTCTCCCTCACTAGCCAGCTGGTCTACTGAAAAGGGGGGGGGGGGGCTGTGAGGTATAGAATAGTAAGAGTCTGGGAAGAAAATACTATAATACTATACATTCATGTTCTGGCAATAGCAGAGTCATGGGTAAAGTATGAATTTTGGGAAGGCAAGACCTTTGCTTTTACTTCAGCGTTTTCAGGATCTGAAGTCTCCTCTAGTGTGAATCCAATGTACAGCACACAGAGAGATGACTGATTAGCGGATCAAGCACTCAGCTGCCAAACTCCTTCAGACTTCCTGTGTAATAGCTTCTAATGCTACTAGTGGGATTAAAGTTCCTGGTGGGTTTTTGGTTTTGGTTTGGTTTGCTTTGGTTTTTTTGTTTTTTGTTTTTTGTTCTTGTTTTTGTTTTTTTGTTTTTTTTTCTGATAGTCTCAAAGAAAAGTACAGAGAGAGAGAAGGGTACAAGCTGTCCTTTTCACTCTTGTCCACTGCTCAGCTCTGTCAGGATTTCATTTAGGTTGTCAACCTGGTGTTTTTTCTTCAAGTCCCTCT
>OU015744.1:140790592-140801270 GCA_907169655.1 Acomys percivali
ATTATTATTATTATTATTATTATTATTATTATTATTATTATTATTATTCATTCAGATTACATCCTGATTTTTATCCCCTCACTAGTATCTTCCCTTCCTCCCTTCCTCCCTCTTTTGCCCTATTCTCCTCCCCTAGAACTCTGACACAAAGGGACCTCCTCCCCTACCATATGACCACAGTCTATCAGTTGTCATCCAGATAGCCTGCTTCCTGTTCCTCATGTGCCTCTGTGCCTCTCCATAAAAGGGGAAGTGTGGTTAAGTTGTGGGCACCAGAGTTCACGTCAGAGGCAGTCCCTGCTCTCTTCATAACTGTGGAGAATGAGTTGTCCATTGTCTATATCTGAATGGGGGTCTAGGTTTACTGCATACATTTTCCTTGGTTGGTACAACAGTTTGTGCAGGAACCCCTGGGTCCAGATCCACCAGCTATGATGGTTTCCTTGTGGGGCTCCTGAACCCTCTGAGACCTTTCATTCCCCCCATTCTTCCATACCACTCTCACCTGAGGTCCAACAGGGAAGCTCAGCCTCTGTTCCAATCCCTCGCTGAGTGGAGACTCTTAGAGGACATCTCTGTTGGGCTAATATCCACTTATAGCTGAGTATATACCAGGCATGTCCTCCAGCTTTTTTTTTTCACCCTGTGAATTTCATTAGCCTCCCAGGGGTATAAGGTTTGATTCTGTATTTTTGGACCACCTGTGTATTCACAAAGACTAATTTCAGAATCTAAGAATACTATAGGAAACAAAGGATAATGAGAGCTGTAATGTTATCAAAGACAAGATTTGTGTTATTCTTTATCTATGCTTCTCCTTCTCTTTCATAGTAAATGAGGTATGGCACCACTAACTTGATTCTTCATTGATAAAGTGCTATTTTAGCATTAGCTGAGAGTTGCTATGAAATCTGGCATTACTCCTCATTTTTAAGATAGCAAAAGGTTGTCATTATGACATTTTAGGGACTTTGTATTGTTAAAAACTCTCTGTCAATATGTAACTATTTCAAATACTGATATGACCTTCAGTGTGCTGTTTCCTTCCACAACTATATTCCACATTTTGTCATTATCTAGAATATAAGCTTACCAAAACTTAGTAGGGTGTATTGAGCAGTAGGAGTGATGGACATAATCTAATTATATTATAGTGGGCATATTCACAACAATATTATTTTTGTGAACTAGAATGTATGGAGTTTTAGTATGAGTATTACTGAATTTTTGTTTAATTATGGTTAAGACAAGCATTTTAATCTGTATGAAAACTCTTAGAGGAAAATCTCTCCCTCTGCTCTGTACATATTGAATTTAAATTGCTCTATCTTTATTAGAAAGCTAGGGATATGGGAATGGCATTGATGCTAAGCACGCATATATGTAAGCTAAAGATAGGCTTCAGGAATTAGTTAAGATTCTTATTCTTGAAAGTAACAAACACCATCTGGGTTTAGATGCAATAAGTCTGCTCTTTAAGAAGATACTAGAGGGTATCATAGAAGAGAAGGCAGAGTTCAGCAGGGACAGGCTGGGCATCAGAAGCCCCCAGTACTTCCACTGTGAGTCTCAGCTGCCACAGCATCAGCTTCTCTATCTTTCTGTCCCACCCTCCAAATCCTTTTGGTGGTCTGACTGCTGGAACTAAATGAGGCATGCGTATCAGATACAAGCAACCCAGCAGACCTGTGAGTGGGGGGAGCCCCATCACCAGGTGTAAGGTGCAGTTCCCAGATGGGAGAACTTTTAGAGCTACACACAGGAACCAAGAGCTGCTTCCACAACCTAAAAGAACAATGTGACAGTTTAATGAATGAAACTGCACTGACTCTCACCATTGATAAATATACATTTAAGATAATCCTTATTCAGCAGTTAGGGACAGATTATCACTGTACTTAGCAAGCAAATGCATACATGCTCAGTTTTTCCCTTCTAATGCAGATACTAGCATCCAAATGCTTTCAGTGTTATTTTGGAAAGTAAACATCGAATTTTAAAAATCATCTCAGTCGGCTTTATTGTTCATTTTTTTTCTTCCTCCTGAGACATTTGTCAAATCTTGGATGCGTCAATTGTACTGAATTTTCTAGGACATTTGAAAGCTTCACTGAAAAGCAATTTTATAAAAGAATGGATACTTCATAACAGAATAATTATCAAAAATGTTTGGGCTCCATCCTTTGGCACAAATAAGCTAGGGTTTCCTTCTGAGCTGTGTGAAAGCTATCAGGCCCTCACTACTCTTAGATTGAAGGATTTTATTCTGTTATGAACCTCCCCTGATAGAAATTGATAAAGATGTTCCTATAACATGCTTGGCAAAGAAACTGTTAATTGTATGTCAGCCTTATTTACGTCATAATTTATCAAGAACTGCAGTAGCTCTTCAAGTGATACATAAATGAACAAACAATAAAAAGCTGAGTTTCTCAAATAATTACATATCTATTCTTTATTTTCAAACAACAAAACCTCATAGTTACCCTTTTGTCCATCATAGGATAATAGCATCATGAAGAAATTGGATGATTCATGAGGGATACAGTTAACTAAGGAATGAACAGTCTTTAATGTTGTTATAAAAGGACACCCTGACCAAAAATAGCAATATTTGCTTTCTTTCCTCTTATAACAACCAAGCACTTAGCTTCTTTAATGAACTCCTTTTGTTGGCTCATGTGATTGACAGATAGAGAGCAGGAAATTGCATGCTGAAAGGACAGACTCTCATTGTCTGAGCAGCTGAATGCTGAGCTGGAGCAATACTGGGGGCTTGAGCAAGAGCAGAAATGACTAAAATAGAACGGATTTCTTGTGTATTCACTTGTGCTTTCAGATGGAGGGCCATATACCAGCAGAGCAGGGAAGGCAGGAATTGAGCATAGATGTCACTGAAGGGATGGATTCCTTGCTGGTCAGCACACTGGTCAATGGTATATGTGAGAACACCAAGGTTGGTTCACAGACAACCTCTTTCTTGTCCTTTCTTTCTTTGGGGGAGAAAAACCTACTTGGAGCTCTTCATCCTCCATGAAAGGATGCAAACAAACTTCAATGGAATCCTCTCTGCAATAGTGTGCTATCCTGCCTTGACTAGAACTGCACAGGGAAGGAAAAGCAGGGTTTTCTGTGATCTTAGATGATAGAGGCTGTTGACTGGACCTCATTATGTTCCAGTAGTTAAAGAAGCTCACCTGATGTCTTTTGCAAGCCCTAATCAATTCAATTGTACATGTTTTGTGCATCTGTAAAGAGAGTGACATCATGCACTTAACAAGACTAATGTACTAATGTTTATCTAGTTGATTTTCAAATAAACCCAAGGCTCTAACTAGTGTTAATTTACTAAATGTGAAGAAACCTATGCCAAAAATCGTATTATTCTCTTTCAAGAAAGCTGAGCAAAAGAAGTATAGTCAGGAACCATGTGGATTAGACTGAAGTGGACAGTTTTAAATATAAGATAACCTAGGGTATCAAGTCTCTTCTTGGTGAATTATTATCTTTCCTCTGAGTGCCACCAGGCCTCCCCATCCAAGGGACATGGTCCGATATGGGGCACCAGAGTTTGTGTGAAAGTCAGATCCCCTTCTCCACTTAATGGTGGAGAATGTCCTGTCCATCGGCTAGACTGGGTAGGGGTTCGAAGTTTACTGCCTATATTTTCCTTGGCTGGTGCCATAGTTTGAGGAGGACTCCAGGGCCCAGACCCGCCTGTATTCTTCCAGGACCCTCTGGATCCTTCTATTTCCTCATTCTCCCAGGCTTCTCACCCCTAAAGTCTCAATAGGATTTTCTCCCCTCTGACCCACTTTCTTGGTAGGTAAAGTTTATAGTGGGGGCGTACCCCTTGGCCTAGTGTCTCGATATAAGTGAGTTTATACCATTTGACTCTTTTTGCTTCTGGGTGAACTCACTCATTATGATAATTTCTAGTTCAATCCATTTGTCCACAAATATCGGGAATTCCTTGTTTTTAATAGCTGAGTAGTATTCCATAGTGTAAATATACCACAGTTTCTTTATCCATTCTTCTACTGAGGGACACGTAGTTTGTTTCCATGTTCTGGCTATTATGAATAAGGCAGCTATGAACATGGTTGAGCATATGTCCCTGTTGTGTGGTAGTGCGTCTTCTGGGTATATTCCAAGGAGTGGAATAGCAGGGTCTTGAGGAAGCCCTATTCCCATTTTTCTGAGAAAGCGCCAGATAGATTTCCAAAGTGGTTGTACTAGTTTGCATTCCCACCAGCAATGAAGGAGTGTAGGAGCATATACAGGGGGAGGAGGTCCCCCTCAGTCACAGACATAGGGGAAGGGAGTTGAGGGGGAAGCGGGAGGGAGGAAAGAAAGGGAGGATACAAGGGATGGGCTAACAATTGAGATGTAATATGAATAAATTAATAAAAAAAGATGTTTTTAGATCTAGATAGATGTTTTAAGTTAATAGAGATGATATATGATAGATATTGGTTTTCATTTTGCATCATTTGTAAAACAGTCATTTTGCCATTCTAGTAGTTTAATGATCATGGAGAGAGAAATTATAATAAAAATGCCTCTCATTTTTCTCAATCCTTTAAAAAAAAATAAATAAGATAACCATTATCTTAGTAGTAATCTATTTCTTATGGTGACTTAAATTAATTCAATAAGCTAAAACTCAGTTTAGATATGTTGTAATAGTTTCATTTGACATCGTAAACGTAAAAAGCTTCTGCATAGTCAAGAGACATCATCAAATCAAGAGTCACCCTACAGAATGGGAGAAAGTCTTTGCTAGCTATACATCAGATAGAGGATTAATATTTACAACCTAGAAAGAACAAAAACAAACCAAAACTAAACAAAACACAAAGACTAAACAACAAGAAATCAAACAGCCTAATCAATAAATGAGTCAATGAAATGAAATGAACAAAACTTCTCAAAGAATGAAAAAGCAAATGATCCCCATAATGAAAATATGTTAATCTTACTAGCCATCAATGAAATGAGGATTAAACTAGATTGTGGTAAATGTTATTCCCATAAAAATGGAGATCAGTAAAATAGCAATAACAAATGCTGGCAAGAATCATGATGCCAAAAAAATAATCCCTTCAGGCGTTGATGGTGGGAGTGTGAAGTAGACAAATCACTATGGAAATCAGCACGGAGGCACCTTACAATGCTAAACACAAATCTATCATACAAGCTGTCTATACCACTCATGGGTATTGGCCCAAAGGACGCCAAATAAATGCACTACAGAAACATTTTCTCACCAATGTTTCCTGCAGCGCTATTCACAAAAGCCTGTGATGTAACATAGCTAGATGTCCAACAACAGAGAAAGCAATTTATATGTATGCACACACACGCACACACACACACACACACATATATAGATATACATATATGTATGTATGTATGTATGTAATGGATTTTTGAGCCATAAAGAAGAATGAAGTCATGCTGTTTGGATGCAAGTGGAGATATCCATTTTAGATTATTTTAAACTGGCTCAAAAGGACAAATATGGATCCTCAATTTTAAAATCATGTTTGTGTCTATGACATCCAAATAGAAAGAACACTGTCTAGGAGAGCCTAGGAACTAGCAGGAGGGAGCCAAGGTATTGGAGATTATATTCACGATGCATTGTGTACTTTAATGAGAATGCTCTTATGGAACACAATACTATGTGTAATGGGTATATACAACAGAATTTTTAAAAATTAAATTTTTAAAAGAGAAAAAATAATTAGCTTTATTCTACTTGAATTACATTAATGAGCAACCAATTATTAAACTTGACAGAATGTTCTGATATTTGCATATTAAGTAAACAGAATAATTGCATTGTACCAAGTGCTGAATGAAAGCCTTGAGAATAATTTTGAATATTTTTTAGCAAAGAAGAAAGATGGGAAGGAGTCTGGTAGGAGTTTTGGCTGTTAAACTTACTCCATAGGAAGCGAACAGACACCAGAAGAGGGAACTTGCAGGCCTTGTGACACATCGATTTGATATGTTCAGAGAAGTGCTAATTAGAAACACATGAAGTCACATGGCATTTGCTGAGTATAACTGATTCAGTAAAGAAGACATAGGATTAGTGATCACAGATCCAAAAGGAAATGTGAAAGTCTGAGAAGTTAGAGATACTTGCTGGCCAGTGTCAAGTACCTCTTACTTTTATAGATGTGGGTGCTTAGGTCCAGCGGGAGAATGTCACAGAATGCTAAAATCACAGCTGTGCTGTCCAAACCTCACACTGGAGAACAGTGAGACTCAGATATGTGGACTAGTACAGAGGACAGCAAACCCCCAAACTCCGGTTCTCCTGACGTTCCTGGGTCTGTAATGTCCCTACTCTTCATGGCTAGAGTTTTTCCTCTTTTCTCTGCTTGAAAACAAGGCAGCATTCTCCATCTAGAATAGACACATAAGGACCTAGCTTTATCTTCTTCTGACCACCAGAGCAGTACATGGCATCAAGATGCAACATTAACTGACCAGTGAAGTTCTGGGATCTAGAGAGCCTAATGTAGTTCTGTGATCTCTCCAAATTGTAGCAGGGGCCAGAAAACAATGAATGGGACTTGATGGATTCTGCAAGTGCTAGACTGAGAGGTTGGGGAGTGGATAGAATAGACGTCCGAATAGCGAGGGGTCTTTTGATTCTGTGGCAGTGCCATGAAGCATCTTAAAATGTGGTTAGGACTCAAGGAGACTGCAGTTGTAATGCTTGAATGGAGTTTAGAAGTTCTATGAAAAGCTGAATAGAAATTAAAAACCACAGAGCAAATGAGAGGAAACAGGAGTAGTAGAATTATTAATGTAAGATGGGAAGAGGTGGAAAATATGTCTTTTACCAAAATAGTAATGTTATACATAATGTAATAATAAATGATGTTCTTGCAAGAGGAACATAGCAATATTGAGAATATCGAGGGTGACATTTCTTTTGTAGGTGAGAAAAATACAGCAGAGTATTCTGCTATGAAACAGGGTTCAGCAACACAACCAAGAAAGGCAGTCTCCAGATACTAAGCACCAATTGGAGCCACTTAACTGTCAAAACCAAACCGATTACAATTAATGCGATGAACGGCAAGGTAGAATTTGTAGGACAATCACAGAATAGGAACCACAGGGCATCACAAAAATAGCTTAGGAAAACCAGTCTTCACTGGAAGCTAGGTAATTTGGTAAGCCACAGACAATCGCTTCATTCACATCATCAAAATAAACCAAGGAGGGAGGCTGAGTGCTACTAGGACCAATAAAATACTTCAAATGCATGCCAGTTTTATTTTCTAAGACAGCTGAAAGAAAAATGAGCCTCACATGTAGAGCAGCACTGTGTGCCCTTGTAAACAGGGAAATGTACACACAAATAACTCACAAATATTTGAAGGATTCGCATAGTAATTGCGGGAAAAGCTGAAGCCTTTTACTTATAGAAGTCATATGCTAGAAAGATGGGAACAAAAGAATTTCAAGGGCTATTGGATACTGGCTCTACGCTGGCATCAATGCCAAGGAAAAACTGCAACTAGTCAAAGCAATACTATTCCAACATCATCAGTTGGTTGGTCCCAAGAACCTCCCAGTAGTGGCTTCTCTCATCTGGGGCTTGAACATGATAGTTGTATAGCTCTATTCAACTGTTGAAACACTTATTATTGGCAGAGAGATGAATGCTTCAACTCAGCATACTTTCTCCCTTTTATTCAGTCTAACACGCTACCCCCTGTGGATGATACATTATTATCCACAGTTATAGTAAATTTTCTTGCCTAAATTAGTCTAATCCAGATAATTCCCTCAGAAGTGTTCTCAGAGGCACCAGAGGCTGTCTAGGGAATTCTGATCTTGTCAAGTTGGCAACAGTAACTATCCAAGGATTTACAGCAGCATATCAGCCTGCAGCAAGTCCAAATTGCTAAGAGAGATGTTCTTCCATTTGGACCACAGTACTATGAAAAAAAAGTTTTCCATTCTCTATGACCCAGGTTTCTGAATAAGCACTGGTTGACTATAACAATCTTAAAAGTACAGCTCCCAGTGGGGCCATTTGTGTGTATTCCAAAATAGTACAGGGAAGCTAGAGACTTTCTTTTCCTCTCCCTAAAGGAGATATGTTTACATTGCAAAGCAAGAGCTTGTAACTAAGAGGAAGACGATACATATTCCAGAGGTCCTACTGTGCTGCACCAGCTCTGACTTCACTTACCCTTCCATCTGTGTCATGACCTCAGCTGTTGTTTCGTGGCAGAGTGCTGGACTAGGCTGCCTGAGGTCCTGGGTTCCAAGCTTAGTACCAATAAAGATAGGTGTGTAGATAGAAAGTGTAGGGACATATTGATGGATAGATGGAAGGATAGACCAGGGGCTGACCTACAGCCTAACCTACCTTGCAAGTACAGTGACATGTCACATTTCTCACAATTTCAACTTTAAAACTGCGACTAATTATTTATGGTGGGAAAACAAGTTACATGGAATTTCTTTTCCTAATAGGAATTCTATGTCATCAGTCCTATGAGTTTTTAAGCAAAACAGTATCATACACTGCAGAGAACTAATGCATGTGCAAAACGACTCCTAGATTGCTTTTAACTATTTTAGAAATGAAAATAACACATACATGAGAAGCTTGAAATTGTTATGAGAGGACAAAATCATGTCCTGAAAATGGCAGTGTTTAGGTCCTGCTTCTCAACAGTGAGAGATGAGTGTGGAATTATGTACAAATTCTCTTGAGATAAAAAACAAAAACAAAATAATTTCTAAAATTGTTAATTGGGTTTTATTTGAACGTCAGCTTTGCAGGAAGTGTGATGATGTCTGCCATCTACTAATCTTGGTGCAAAAGTGGTTCTAATCCGGTCTCTTTTGCTTTGAAAAACATTCACCAAAAGCAACTAGTTGGAGGAAGTGTTTATTCAGCTTGCACCTGTAGCCAGCAGTCTATCACTGAGAGAAGGCAGAGAAAGAACTCCAGGCAGGAACCTGAAGATGCGATGTCTTGTTATTTCATGCACACCAGAGAGCAACATGCATAGCCAAGTAAGTACCACAAAAATCACTGAGGAATGCTGCTTGCTGCTGAGTCTTGCTTTGCTAGCTTTTTTTATAAATCCAGTGATCAAATGCCTAGGAAAGGTACTAAGACAGACTTCCTATATCAATTAGATATCAGGATAATCCCTCAGAGATGTGCCCACAGCCAGTGGGATCTGG
This sequence comes from Acomys percivali, assembly GCA_907169655.1. Lineage (NCBI taxonomy): Eukaryota > Metazoa > Chordata > Mammalia > Rodentia > Muridae > Acomys > Acomys percivali. The sequence goes on from OU015744.1 coordinate 140,799,830, forward strand.
GCAAACCCTCACTTGAGATACCTACCCTTTGCAGGGGATGGGAGTGTCAAGGTCACAATAAAAAGCAACAAGGGGTGAACTAGAGAAAGAAACTTAAAAGGAACAGAGAGAGACAGACCAGAGAAGAGAAGCTCAAAGTGCTATGGCATAGGATGTGACAAAGTGCTTCTTATCGTGAGAGTATACATTTGAGTCGTGGTTAGAAACATTTAGAACATGAAGCTGGCACTAAAGAGAATTGCACTTCACTGCAGCCGAAATAAAGGCCAAGGAACAGTAATTATAGTACATAGCACGGTGATTTTTCCAATGGCTGATTTTTAGAGAGAAGTTAAGAAACTCTATCTCTGCATTCCTTTTAGAGCATCAGTTATTCTCCTTTGGCAGGTGTGACAAAGCAAGCACACCTCAGCTAAATGGATCATAGCTAATGCAGCTTTGGCTAGGGAGGGACTCAGGTCCAATGTGGGTGATACGGAAGCTCACCAGTCTCACTGGATAACATGCTGTGACTGTGTCCTTCTCCCAGTGATTAAGAAGCTTTGGTCTCAGATGTAACTTAAATGAGGAAACAATACTGTTCCCATTGTCCATTGTGCCATCTTATTCTTATTAATAAGAATAGTTATAGCTTTTTTTTTTTCACTATTTATTTCCTGAAGGCTTAAATATGCCAAGCATGGACCTATTTTACAAACTTAATCTTGTGTACTTAAGCAACTTGAGTTTTCTGATAGGATGATGGTAACATCATAAAAAGGTTCCAAGGTCTACTGGATTCAGTAAAGAATATTTTACACATCATAAATTTTGGTAAGGAGAAAAATGATGGGATGTCTTACATTTAGCTTTCATCATAGAAGGTGGAAGAGAGATAGAAAGGGTGCATCATTAAACAAATACAGGCAGAAAAACAAACCAAAAAACCAGTTCAGACTCAGTTATATTGTAAAACCTTAATTCAAATGCCACTCCCAAATACTATAGCAACCCATTAACAGCCCCAAACATTTCCAAAGCAACAATGACGTCTTTTATACCATGTTCTGCTTTCTGCCGACTCTTTGTTATTCTTCTCAACATGTTCACTGAATAACTTATGTCCATGTTCTGGTGTCTTAGTTAGGGTTACATTAGCTGTGATGACACACCATGATCACGGAATTTCTTTCTTTTTCAAAATTTTATTTTTATTTTTTATTAATTTATTCAGATTACAACTCAGTTGTTATCCCTGAATTTCTTTCTTATAAAAGAAAACATTTAATTGGGGCTGGCTTACAGTTTCAGAGGTTTAGTCCATTTTCATCATGGCTGAAAGCATGGCGACATACGGAAAGACATGGTGCTAGAGAAGTAGCTGAGATTTCTACACCTAGATGGAAAAGCAGAAGAGAGAGAGAGAGAGAGAGAGAGAGAGAGAGAGAGAGAGAGAGAGAGA
>OU015744.1:140801280-140834064 GCA_907169655.1 Acomys percivali
AGAGAGAGAGAGAGAGAGAGAGAGAGAGAGAGAGAGAGAGAGAGAGAAAATGGGCCTGGGTTGAGTATTTGAAACCCCAATCACCTCCTCTAGTGACACACTTTCTCCAGTAAGGCCACACCTACCCCAGACAAGGCCATGCCTCCTAATGCTACTCCCTACACATTTAAATAGGTCTATGGAGCCATTCTTCTTCAAACCACCATAGCCTATGTTTGAATACTTGGTCTCCAGTCCTGTGCCTGTTAGAGGAAGACTAGGAGGTGTCACCTTGCTAGAGGAAGAACGCCACTGTTTTGGAATAGAAAGTATAACACTGAGAGTTCAAATGACATTACTTTGAGTTAGTTTTCTCTACCTGTGTCAGGATATGAGCTCTTATCTATCACTGTGAAAAGACATCATGACCAATACAACTTATAAAGGAAAGTCTTACTTGGGGCTTTTAGTTTCAGAAGGTTAGGCCAAAAGGCCCAGTCTTGAAGTAATAGGCAAAAGCTTTTCTTTTGAGACACAAGCTCAGAATAGCTTGAGCTTTTAAAATCTCAAAGTACGCACCAGTGACGTATCCTCCAGTAAGGAATTGTGTATTTCTGTGGAAGACCTGACAGTGTGTGTGTGTGTGTGTGTGTGTGTGTGTGTGTGTGTGTATGTATGTGTGTGTGTGTGAGTATGTGAGTGTCTATGTGTGTGTGTGTGCATGCGTGCACGCTTTAGAGAAATGTAGAAGATTTTTGTTTTTGCATTAGAAACTGGTTGAATGCTGTAATCAGAGATTAATGGACTATCCTTGTAGGATCTTGAAAATTAGTAGTGCTTAGAACAATGTGGACTATGGGAGTCCAGCAAAGAGATTGCAGAGAACAATATTAACAACTGAGCTAGAGCCTATTTTTTATATTTTAATAAAAAATATAGCTACCTTATGTCCTTGTTTTAAGAATTTGCCTAAGGCTAAATTTCAAAGCAGTACAGTAGGTTCTTGGGTGGAACAGCTGTCAAGGCAGCCCAATACTGACTTTGTTGCTTGGTTATTAATATTCCCTCTTATTCAGATCCATAGTAAAAGGGACAAAAGCAACAAAAAGAAAGACAAAATGAAGAGAAAAAGAGAACCAGGAAATTTAATGTTTGTGATAAGAGTTGAGAAGATTAAAGAAATACCTATTCAAAAATGGAGTTAAGATATGGGTGCTTTCAGGGCTATGGACTAAGCTTTCAATTTTTAATAAGGATAAGGCTGAGGAATTTTCTGTGCCTAAAAAGAAACAACAAAGGAAAGCATATACAGATGTGATTCCATGGGGTCAACCTGTATCCCAAGCATGTAGCTGAACTTAGCAGTATTGGTCTCATAATTCTGGCCTTAGAATCAAATGATACAGCCTGGCATGGTGGCTCACGCCTTTAATCCCAGCACTCGGGAGGCAGAGGCAGGCAGATCGCTGTGAGTTTGAGGCCAGCCTGGACTACAAAGTGAGTCCAGGACAGTCAGGGCTACACAGAGAAACCCTGTCTCGAAAAAAAAAAAAAGAAAAGAAAAGAATCAAATGATACATGAGTAAGGGGGTTCTGGGAAACTTCCTTCCCAGTTAAAGAGAGTAGCTGAGGCTAGGTGTGTCTCAGGGGAGTCATGGAGGCCCTGAGAGGCTATTTCTGACACTGTGAAAGCAAAGCCTCTTTTCCACTGGAGACCACAAGATGTTAGAGATGTGTGATATCTGCCAAGGATGAGACCCAACCCAAGGTGTGTCTGGTAGGAAACAGTGCTGGAAAGGTGGCGCCATCTAAATCCTTTGACATTAGACATGCAGCTACATAATTTGAAGTGTGCTTTCTGGGGTGTTTCCTCATTATGCCTCAAATCTTCCCTTTTGGAGTGATAAAATATATTATATGACATTGTATTCTGTAGGTATGCAGTTTGCTTTTTTATTTTACATGGAGTTACAATTAAGAGATTGCCTTGAGTCTCCAGAAGAGACCTGAAATTTGGGCTTTTGAGTAGTGTTGAGAATGTTATAAGACTATAGGGACTTTTTAATTTGGACTAAATGCATTTTCCATTATGATATGGTCCACAAGCCTATGGGAGCCAAGGGACAGAATGTGATCATTTGAATGAGAATGCCCTCCCCCTCATAGGCTCATATGTCTGAATCATCTTTCTCCAGTTGGTAACTCTTTCAGGATTATCAGGAGGTGTGACCTTGTTGGAGACAGTGTGTGAGGGTGTGATTTGAGGGTTCAAAGGCCTACACAGTTTGAGTTTTCTCAGTCAGTATCATTATTATGTCTCAAGACGTGAGGTATCAGCTGCTACTTCAGCGCTGTCCCTGCCTGCCTTCCTGATGATATGTTCCCACCATTATGGTAAAGGCCTCTAACACTCTGAAACTATAAGCTCCAAATAAATCTTTCTTTTACAAGTTGCCTTGGTCATGGTGTCTCATCATAATAGTATGAAAGTAATTAAGATAGCCAGCCTTCTCTAAACATTTGTTATACTCTAAACATTTACTCAGTGCTAGGTCTAAAGCTGTTTTCCAAACTGCTGCCTGATCTTGCTTCTGGGAATTCCAGAAACTTATTTTGTTTGTTCATTTCTGAATATCTTCAGCAATGGCTCAATGAACCCTTTATTTCAGAGATCCTTCACTCTCAAGACTTTCTGAGTTATATACTTGCATTTGACATTAGGGTCTGTGTCTTCAACCACTTGCTATGGTATCATGCTGTGTTCTTTTCTTGTTTTGTTTATTTTAGCCTTCACTTTGGGGACCACTCCAGTAGGAGTACTAAATGAATGCTTTATAACAATTACATTATATTTTCTCAATATCTCAATATATTGGTGAAATAGGAGGTAGAGTGGGGAAGTGGGGAAGAGAGAGAAAGACAGACAGAGAGAGAGGGAGGGAGGGAGAGACAGAGAGAGAGAGAGAGAGAGACAGAGAGAAATTAATGGGAACTGAGTTATTCATCTACAATGTAGATCACATTTTGGTCAGAGACAAAAGTCAAAGGTCTTTAATGCATTCTAAGACCTTTGTCTTACAATTGAGCTGGATTTCACAGCTATTTCAATAAAAATTCAACAAAAGTGATATCATAATTTACCAAAGTAGGATACTGTAACATAAAATATATTATTTCCACAGGCTCACCTAGCACACTATGTATTCCCTTATTTTTGAGACACAACTACCATGTTGAACAGCAGCGTAGGTCACTAGCATTCTATCTGGACACCACTATACTGTATGTGTAATTGTAGAATATAACTTTTATTTCTACAATATTTTATATGATTATTATTTATATCAATCCATATAAATCTATCCAGTCAGCTTTCCATATTTATGAAGGACTAACTTCAATATTGATCTCTTATGGTTACCAAACTCTTCAGACATTTGACTCTCTTACATAAAATGGCATAACATTTGCTCCAAAGCCCCAGCTCTTCAGCATATTGCACACCACACCTCAACTACTGATAATATTCAATAGGGTAGAAATTCTATGTAAATAATTATTATAATGCATTGTTCAAGGAATAATAAGGAGGAAAAAAGTCTACACATGTTTAGAGCAAACATGGTTATTTACTTTATGGGTATTTATGATATACAAAGCAATTTATATTTCATCTATTATGAAAGAACTATTGTCTTTTGGTCTACCATACATCACAAGGACTCTAATTCTGATACCTGGAGTGCCCTCTATATGCATTTTTAAATGTATATTATGTAACTTTAGCTTGAATGTTGGAGTGAAATTCACATGCCTATATGTAAATCCTGGCTGTCTTCTGAACCCTGAGCAGTGGCTGTCAGCTGGACTCTCACGTGACCTTCCCGTGTGGCCTGAAATTCCTCTCAACAAGGTAGGAAATCTCAGGGGACTGAGGCCTAATGAACTCCCAGTACTTAGAAAAACTGGTACGTAGAGCTGTTGCAGCAGCATGATTTCCAATTTGACATTTCTACTTTCAGAGTAAGACGCTTATGGCTTTTCTTGGTCCATTTTACAGAAATAAGCTACTCATCCAAGTACGTTTGTTTATTGCTTTCTCTTTCTTTTATTTTTCTAACCTTAGAAGCTACAAGTGCCTTCCTTCAAGGAGTCCCAGCTTCATCCTCTGCCATCATTTATTATTCAGAGAATGAGGCAAGAAATAGAAGATAAGAAGAAAGGACATGAGTCCAGATGATAAGGACCACACATTCAATCCTGATACAGCCAGCAGGCAAGGTCACCTAGACCTGGGTACAATGTTATCTTCTTCAATTTGTGACTTGATAAATCTGTGAGAGTGAAGCTTTTCTGTTATAAACAAATGCATGTGATGTGCATATATTCTCATTGATATGTGACACAACTTAATGCCATGAGAAGCAAGAATATTCTAATTTTGTTTCAAGAAGAGCATGAGGTGTGTTCTAGGTTTCTGTTTGTTTGTTTGTTTTGGTTTTGGTTTTGTTAACTTGGAACAAACAAGAATCACCCAAAAAGAGAGAATCTTCACTATATTGGCTGTGGGCAAGTCTGTGAGGCATTTTCTTTATTAGTGGTTGAGTTTTCTTTATTGGTTTTAACTCCAGGATGTCATCCTCTTTAAAAATAATTCTAATCAAGTTTCTTGATTTCTATATTATCTTCGCTCTTCCAAGGTATTTTTACAAGGTGCAGGGATTTTTCTAGCACTTCCTATTATTTGATCATGAACTTATTATCACTTAGTAAGTTACATAAATAAAGCAACTTTTAAAAAATAAAGTAACTTTTAAAAAAGCAATATTGACAGCATTTTCAGTTATTTATCATAACAAATATAACACAAGTATCCTTTTACTCTAATTTTTACTTTTGTATCAATATAATGAATGTTTACTAAGTACTGTACTTAATCCATTTTTTGGATAGATAGTGCTCTATTCTTTCCTAGAAGAACTCCCAGCAAGGTTCCATTTTCTTTACCCTCAATGTATTAAAAAAAAAACCCTTAATTTCCACTGAGTAGGTATTTATTAGTTGATTAGTAGAACTTGTATATGAATGGGTGGTTGGTGGAAAATTTATTGTAGCATGGATAGCCTTCAGGGCCTGAAACCATAAACAAAACTGACTGTCACACCCACAGTGACCATTCATTGCCAAAGCTCCTCAGATAGAGAGAGACCTTGGGAGCTCTGCTAAATACTGTCTCATGGCAGATATCTACTGACTCTGGCTATTACAATAATCCCATTTCCTCTTCCTCAATTATCCTGAGTATTACAGGAAAGTTGATGTGCCGGCTAGCTTTATGTCAGCTTAACAACAGAAGGTTCCTTCTGAAAGGAAGGAACCTCAATTGAGAAAATGTTTCTTTAAGAGGGAGCTTCAGTGGATTTTCTTAGTCATTGATGTGTGAGGATGCAGCCCTTTGTGTGTCCTGTCATCCCTGGGCTGGTGGTCCTGGGTTCTATCAGAAAGCAGACTGAGCAAGCCATGGGAAGCAAACAAGTAATCATCTCTTCTCCTCCATGACTTCTGCAGCAGCTGAGGCTTCGGGCTTCCTGTACCCTTCTCCAGGGATTCCATGTACTCTGCTTAGTATCTGACTATAAGTTGCTGTATCTGCTCCCATCAACTGCTTAGAGGAAGCCTCTCTTTTGTTTTTTGCATATGGACTTTATTTATAATAAACTACACGCAGTAGAAATAGTTATGAAACAACAGGAAAGCCATATGTAAAAGTTACATTAAAAATGTTTAGCTTATCTGTATTTGGCAAACTTGAAGAAAATACTATCTATCATTATCTAGGTAATTATTAAGTTTTGTACCTAAATCTTTCTGTCATAGCTTGTACTTAGCAACAACAACTTTCTAGGCATTATCACATTTTCTTAAATCTTAAACAACTTAAGCCTAACTGAAACTATAACTATCTAGTCTTCAAGCCCATCAGAGACTTGAGAAGGAATAAAATTGTTACATAAATAGCAAGTGAAGGCAAGCAGATTCCAAAACTAACAGATGACAGAGGCAGTTTACTGCCTGGCCAGTCACCCCTTCTCTCTCTATAACATTGGAGCATCATCTTATGCCTTCTGGCCCAGTATATCTGGCAGACATAATTGTGAAGCAGGAAAAATGAAGGACTTGCTTGCTCTGTCATGGCAGAGATTATCCTGGGTCAGGTAGCTGAGACCCAGAAAGACACACATGATATGCACTCACTTATAAGTGGATATTAGCCATATAGTATAAACATATGAAAATTCAGGAATCAAAAAACAAAACAAAACAAAAAAACCAAAAAACTAAGTAACAAGGAGGGTCCAAGGGAGGTTACTTGACTCTCACTCAGAAAAGGAAATAGATTAGACGTTGGAAGTAGATGAAGAAGGGGAACAGGATGGGAGAGGGTATGTGGAGGAGAATAAAAGTGAAGATCAGATATAGAGAGAGTGGGGGTAGGAAGTGGAAAAAGTTGGGATAGAAAAGAGAAATGGAGGAGACAGGGTATCTCTAAGACAAGCTGGAGACCCGCAACAGGATAGGCCCCTGAGAGAATATGGGGATGACTCTATCTGAGACTCCTAGCAGTCGGGGACATGGAGACAGAAATGTTCACCCTCTATACCAGGCAGTACTTTCAGTAGAGGGAGGGGAATACCAACCCACCCACAAAAATTTTGACACAAAATTTACCCTGCCTATAAGATGTGCAGGGATAAAGACAGAGCAGAGATTGAGTGAATGTCCAGTCAATGACTGGCACAGTCTAAGACCCACTGCAAGGGAGATAGCCAACCCTGACACTATTAATGATGCTCTGCTTTGCTTGGAGACTAGAGCCTAGCATAAAAGTCCTCTGAGAGACTTCACCCAGCAGCAAATCAAAACAAATGCTGAGACCATTTCTAAACATTACGTAGAGCTCAAGGAGTCTTGTAGAAGAGTGGGGAAAATGACAGAAGGACTCAGAGGGGACAAGAACTCCACAGAAGACCAACAGAGTCAATTAACCTAGACCCAAAGGGTCTTCCAAAGAATTAAGCACCAACCACAGAGCATGTATTGACTGGATCTAGGTCCCCAGCATAGATGGGGAGCTTGTTCTTCATGTGTATCTCATAGCAAATGGTGTGGGGCTGTCTCTGACATGAACTCTATTGCCTGACTTTGGATCCGTTTCTCCTGGATGGACTGCCTTGCTGGCCTCAGTGGAGGAGGATTCGCTTGCTTCATATCCTCCACTACTAGAAATCCTCACTAGGGTCACCCCACAGCCTCCAGAAATTTTCCACTGCACTGGGCTCCATATTGCCCCTCCCCAACATGCCTCCCAATTCTAGTCTTCTCTGTCCCAAACTCTCTCTCCCTCCCTCCCTCCCTCTCTCTCCCTCTCTCTCTCTCTCTCCCTCTCAACTTGATTCTTCCTGTTTCTAATCCCCCAGTACACTGTCCTGTCCATACATATGTTCTATTTTATTTCCCTTTTCCCATTATCCTAAGTTTAGATGTTGGCACTCATTGCTCCCTGTTTCTTTCAACTTCAGGCCTTTATCTTATTCCTGCCTTTCCTGGGCTGGTTTTACTAAGTCCGCAATAGTTGGCATATTCAAACACATCTCTACTCAGCTAAGTTAGTCACCAACTGGTGTGGGAAGGAGTGTAAGCTTTGTCACAGGTGAAAGCAGTCTTGGCAGGCTTTGCCCTTGGACACACCATGGATAATCTCTGAGATTAACCTTGAGATAGACTGGGTGGAGCCATCCTGGGCCTGGAATTCAGGAAGCTGACCTGGGGACTCCACCTGGACTATTGTGTTTCTAATCGACCCTCAATGCTAGAGGGAGACTGCCCCTTGCACGTGAGAAGCAGGCAGGTGGAGAAGACTGAGAGGAACAACAAGTTGAGACCGGGCTTGAGTTCACATGGATCATGAAGAAGATCAGTGAACAAGTCGGACCAGCACACAGGCCAGAGACACCTAGGGACCTGTCCCGTGGAACGGATACGGAAAGGTTCATTCTTGTTTCCCTTTAATCTTTTTTCCCTTTTGTGCAAGTAGTTGGGTTGTATAATAAAGTTTAATTGTTAAAAAACAGAGCCAACAAACTGGGCATTCAGTAGTGCTTTCCCTATAGCTCCTGGACCCCCAGGAAGCCTTTCCTGCAGAATTTTGCATTTGAAAAATTAATGTTTATGTTGATCCATTTCTTTAACATTCTAGTGAACAATTTATAATGTGGCCCTTACCTCTTCCCTGTGCAGCAACTCAAGCTGTCCAGAGGTGGGCAGAAATGACAGACTGGGACTTTCTCAAGTGCTTTTTCATGTGCTCACAGTCCCACATATGCATGTGGCTTTTGAGATTCCTGTAAATATTTGGAATGTCTCAAAGCCCTTGAGTTATTTTCATTCCCCAGCCTTGCCATTTGGGCTTCTTAGGCTGTTTATTAGTCCCAGTGATACCTGATAAATTAATGTTTGCTTTAGACACATATCTAGGGACATAGTCTCTGTCACAGAAAATTCCAAATCTGGTCAAATAAAGATAAAGCATGAGGATGAAGCTCATCAGCGACTTTTACATAGGCCAAGTGGTAACACCAGGTGAATAAGAATCATCTCCTTGCCTATACTGCCAGGCTACTATATTTTCAAGCACAGTTTGAACACCGTTAATTTGTTTTGGCTGGGTTTTTGTTGTTCTTGTTTTGTTTTGTTTCATTTTCTCTTAAGGCTGACATAGAGTTGAAGAGAGAGACATAGAAACAAGGCCGACTAAAGGACCATGAAAATCACTGTTTATGGGCTCGGCTGATGGTTCGGCACACAACATGCTTTCTGTGCAAGAATGAGGCCTTGTGTTCGGATCCATGGCTTTCACACAAAAAGCCTGGTGTGACTGTGCATAACTATAGGCCCCAGCAAAGGAACCAAGAGGATGGGAGGGGGCTTATGGCAAGCCAGCTTAGTTGAATTAGGGATTTCCAGCTCCCTTGAGATATCCTGTCTCAAAAAATAAGGTAGAGAGCAACAAAAGATGCTAAGTATTGATCTCTGATCTCCACAGGTGTATACACAACACACACACACACACACACACACACACACAGAGTCACTGTTTATATTATGAAAGAGAGGATTTTTGGCTGTTTTCTTTCCTCCATTCTTCAAAGGGATATGTAATTCACAAGATTTATGTCAAATAATATGAAATCAAGCTAAAAGATAAAGGTTGAAGTGCTTTATTTTGATTAAATATGCAGATTGTGTTCTTGGTGATATGGAGACAAGCCTTTGAAATGGATAAAGGAGAAGAATACAAATCTCTGAGTCGAGGGTGCTCCTTGAAGTTCTTGTATACAGCCTAAAGGAATTCAGAGCTGCAGGACACCGCAGCACTCTAATAGAGCGAGAGCTCTCAGTGCTACCTAACTAAAGGAATATCGTTTTATTACTTTGTAAAATCCCATGATAAGTTAGAAAAATCAACTGTAAAGAAAATGTCTAAAGCTTTTCAAAGGTAGACTTACATGGCTTAAAATATTCTGAGCACAGTGCAATTTGATTTAATAGAATTAATATAGAGAAATACAACATGATAAACTACTCAATTTAAAATAAACACTCTTCTAAATAACTCCAATTAAAGTAGAAATCAAACCTGAGAAGTAATTCAGGCGACACTTCAGCTTTAGGAACACTGTCTGTCTTTTCAAACAGTAGATTTTGTTCTTGTGTGGATGCGTTAATCTCTCCACATTACCTCAGGACATAAATTTCAAGTAAAACATTGTTCTGTTTGTATTTCCTCTTTTCTAAAGGCAGAGTTTTAACAATGTGAGGATTCTTTCTCATTTGACTATTCTACAGTTACATGAGTAATTTGAAGTAATATTACTAAGCCATTCTGTGTCACTACGACTTTAGATAAATAATGGAAGAACCCACTATGTAACAGGAAAATGGGGCTAATTCTACCATCTCAGCTATTACATAGCTTCATTGTTATAATGTTAAGAAACAACAAAATTACATATTTATTCATATGTGCTAAGTCAAGCCTCCCCTGCCGAGGCCCTCAACACATCTTTAACCCATTCTCTCACTCATGCTTCTGTCACCCTAATTCAGTTTTCTTTGGCACAATAAGGAGATGGCACTCTGCAAGGGACACTGGAGCGCTCCCTGGCCCTCCCCATCCTTGCAAACATTGAACCACTCTGCAGTTTTCTTTGTGTTCTCTTCCCATGATCATTTTTCAGACTGCTCTGTCACTTACATAAAGACATGCTTAAATGCAATATTTACAGGCTGAAGAATGCTCCTTTGACATCACAGCAATGTACTTGTAATGTTTAACATAATCACAACATGGGTAAGTTGGGACATGTACAAGTGTACACTGAACTCTTATGACTTCCTGACTTATTAAAAGATGCTGACTTAACATATCTTTTCTCTCTTCTTTGATTTGATAGCTAATGGAACCTAAAGCCAGTATTGTGGTGGATGTCTGTGTTCCTAGCACCCAGGTAACTGAAGAAAGGTTTCCTGTGAATGGAAGTGAACCAAGGCTACTTAGAAAGACCATTTGTCTGAAAGCAAAACAAACAAAAACATTAACTAAACAGAAAATAAAATCAGGTGACAAAGCAGACATTAATGTGTAGACACTTCTCTGTCTCAGACCTGCCCCATCTCCCCAGTGACCTAGAATGCTGTTGGGGATATGGAATATATGACCAAGAGTTGGAGTTCCTTGGAGGTCACTGTGTGAAGCTATAAAGGTGAAGCCAAAGTTACAGTGGAGAACACAGTAGATGCAGGAACTATGTGGTGTCTTCTGAGGAAAGCTGCAGGCACAAAGTAAGACTGGCCTGAGAGAGACTATGTGTGCTACAGGTACCAGATATGGAAGAGTGTGGCTGCTCAAGTCCTTTGGCCCCCTGATATATCCATCTTGAAACTAACATGGAGATATAGAGTTTGGTATTTTTTCCCTGTTAGATTTAGGTATTGCTTCGGTAAAGTTTTTTCTTGCTACATTCCAGTTGCTCCCTTTTTGTGTGCCATTGTATGTTGCATCTACTTGGCTTTCAATGTTATAGGAGATCTCCTGAGGCTTAGGGGAGACTCTGCAAGAGTGTTGACATTGTTAAGGGCAGTGGGGACTTTTAGAGATGGACTAAATGCATTTTGTATTTACATGTTTAGCTCACAAGGACTGAGTTTATTATGAAGAGTCATCTAGGAAACAATTTTCTAGTCTCATATTTGAAGACATTTCTAGATGGGGTCATTTGAGCTAGGAAGACATACACTAGATGCAGAGAATACCATTCCATTAGCTAGGGTACCAGACTGAATCTAGAGAAGGAAACATTCATTGCTCTCTGATTGCTGAACGTGATAGACTGCCTTCTGCCACCATGCCTGACTCATCTGGGAAGACTATACCCTCAAATTGTGAAACAGAATAAACCCTTTTGTAAGTACTTCTGTCAAGTAATTTACTACAAAAAGAGTTACAATAGAACTAGAATACATAGAAAGCTCCAAGGTCCCATATATGTGACATGAACCTCAGAGAAAGTAAGACTCTACTTCCTTCTTGATGTTTTCCAAGCACAACTGCACAAAAGCTGCACTCCTTTGGAAACTAACACGCTAATATATATTATTTATTTCCTGTTGCAACTGATTAACTGCTTTAGATCTCCATTTCTTTTTGTTTCTGAATTAGTTTTACTTTCTTTTATAACCCTAAAATCTTCCTATTTCTCATAAAAATAATATACCACTGAATTTTGCCATATAGGCACAACATATATATGATATGTGTTGAATTTAAAATGTTGTGAAATATGTAGAAAGCTGTAGATTCCTAAGGCTATGGCCTGGTGCTTGGTTCTGTAGCCATGGATTATCAAAGCTCGAAGACCATAAAGAGAAAGTTAACTCCTCATGTATCTGTCACTGGATATGTGGATATTATACAGTATATTTCACAGTCACAAAGGAAAAGGAGGGATTTGGGAAGTGATTGGAGAAACCACAGAATGATGATTTAATGTGATCTCAGTAAAAGCGTCCCTTCTTAAAAAAAGCTTGGGCATCAGAATGTAGAGTATCCACCCAGCCATCATGGTCAGGCACTGTAAATATTTTAATACTCTAGAAGATCAATTCAGATTTCTGCATTCTGATTTTATTTCAGATCCTATAAAATAATTACACCAAGAAGCCATTACTATTACACAGGGAATGAAAAAGGGAAGTTTTATATTTTATTCAAAAGAAACACACTCCCCAACTTCAAACCCTCATCACTTAAATCAGCATGTCTGGCTATGGCTAACTATCAACCTTGAAAAATCATGGACGTAGGTCAGTGAATAGACAGGGGTCAATGTCAACAACAACTGAACAATAAGACTGGAGCTGCCTCTACCACTCATGTGGTGTGAGCAGAGAAAGTTTCCTACTCTTCTTGTCATCATGAAAGCCAAGCTCATCCGTATAGTATCTGAGAAGATTTAACTCCTCACCCAAGGGTATCGGGGATGGCTGCATCCTTGTGCCTTGAAGTAATACAGTTTATTAAATGCAAACATTTTTCAAAAGTGAAGGAAAGAAGGAAAAAAGGAAAAAAGAAAAATGTAGGGCAGGATGTGGTAACACACACCTGTAATTCCAGTGCCCAGAAAGTCAACAATGTGAGAAAAAGGTTGACCCAGGTAAAGTCCCACAGGAACAGAGGCTCCAACAGCAAGTATCAGATGCTGACAGAAGGTCTGAGCTGAGTCTGAGTAAGGCACACAGGAACAGCAGAGCTACACACCCACAGTAGAGAGAGAGAGGCTCTGACCCAGGGGAAGGTGACAGCTCAGGGATGGCCACAACTCATTGAGAAAATGGTAGATTCAGGTGAGGGGATTGGGCTGACCCAGGGAAAGGTCCAGTGGTACAGGTAATGCTACAATTCTTTGCAGCTGAAGCTGTGGACTCAAGTAGAACCCAAATCTCACTCAGATTAAGGCTTTCAGGCGTTTGGGGAGGTCCTCAATGCTCTGTGCTAGAAGCTTTGGAGGAAACCTGATCTTTGCTCTTGAAGAAGACATAGGTCCATTTATGAGTACCACAAACATTAGAAGCTCCACAGAACTCTTGGTGCAAGCAGAAGACGCAGGCAAGAAGCTCATGCTGATGCTGAATATCACCTGACCCTTTCGGGTAAGACTAGGGACTAAATCTTGAAACTTAAATACGAATCCCACAAAATAAAAAAGATACCTCAATCCTACTACATCCTACTTCTCCTAAATATTGTATGCATCCAACTGAAGAAAAAGAATATGTGGCTAAAAGAAATTAAAAAGAAAAAGCCAAACAACAAACTAACTCCAGACACAAATTCCAGCATAACAAAACCAACACAGAACCCCAAGATGCCATGTCTTACACCAAAATTACTATACCACAATAATGGCTCCTAGTTGAAGAGTACTTGAATGCTAAATAAGAGAATTTTAGAAAGTTTTTTTTTAAATTTAATTCATTGCAATTTATCCAGATTACATCCCGATTGTAATCCCCTCACTTGTATCTTTCCTTTTCAATTCTCCCTCCCTCTTCTGTCCTATTCTACTTCCATAGACCTCTGACAGAAGGGGATCTCCTCCTCCTCCATATGACCACAGTCTATGAGGTCTCAGCCTGATAGCCTGCTTCCCTTTCCTCTGAGTGCCACCAGGTCTCCCCACCAAGGGGAAGTGGTCAAATAGGGGGCATCAGAGTTCATGTCAGAAGCAGTCCCTGCTTTCCCTATCAACCATGGAGAATACACTGTCCATTGTCCTTGGTTGGTGTGACAGTTTATTCAGGCCCCCTGGGTCCAGATCCACCAGACATGACACCACCAAACAAAATAACCCAATTAAAAAATGGGGTACAAAGCTAAACAGAGGGTTCTTAACAGAGGAATATTGAGTGTCTGAAAAATACTTAAAGAAATGCTAAGCATCCTTAGTCATCAAGGAAATGCATTTCAAAATTACTCTGAGATTCCACCTCACACCCATCAGAATGGCTAAGATAAAAACTCAAGTGATGGCACATACTGGCTATGATGTGGAGGAAGGGCAAAACTCCTCCATTGCTGGTGGGAGCACAAACTTGTACAACCATTTTGGAAATCAATCTGGCACTTTTTCAGAAAATTGTGAATAGTGCTACCTCAAGACCCAGCAACACCACTCCTGGGCATTTACCTGAAAGATGCTCCACGATACAAGGGCATTTGCTCAACTATGTTCATAGTTATTTGTAATAGCCAGAATATAGAAACAACATAGATATCCCTCAAACAAAGAATGGATAAAGATTTTGTGGAATTTACACAATAGAATACTACTCAGCTTTTAAAATCAAGGAAATGTTGAAATTTGCAGGCAAATGGATGGAACTAGAAAGGATCATCCTGAGTGAGGTAACCCAGACCCAGAGAGACATGCATGGCATATGTTCACTTATAAGTGGATATTGGCCCAATGTAGATACCCTTGGAGAGACTCCACCCAGCAGGAGATTGGGACAGATGGTGGCACTCACTGCTGCCCTGTTGAGATTGGTATGGAAGAGTGGGGGACAGGGGATGGAAGGACCCAGAGAGTTCAGGGATAATATATTTTTATTTTTTTTCTCTTTTGAAATTATACTATGATTATAACATTCCGTCTTCTCTTTACTCCCTCATAAACTTCCCATAGCAACCCTCCCCTACCTTGCCCTCTGTCAAATCTGAGGCTTTTATTTAAACCTTAATTGTAGCATATAGAGGTATGTGTGTATTATCTGCTTTTTTAATTCATAGGTACAACTGGCACAGTTGTGTAATGTTCCATACACACATACGTATTCATGCTTTCAAGGTTGTGCATAACCATTCTTTTGCTCTTCCCGGGTGCAGATTATTCTGCTCTCTGCATTTCTTTCCTGCCTTGACACACTGTAGGCTTTCCATGTTCAATGTTAAAATGTCTATTGGTATCATCCTCATTCAGGTCTTGTTTAGGCAGCCATGTTGATGAGAGTTCATGAGTGTGGCCTCTCTGACATCTGTAGAAGAAATGCTCTCATGGAAAACTCCCCAATCCTCTTGCTCTTGAACACTTTCTGCCTCCTCTTACACAATTAATCCTGAGCCTTGAGTGCAGAAGATGTAGATATATCAGTTCGGAGTGTGCTACACAACCCTGAGTTTTGATCAATTGGGTTGTCTGTAATCGTCTCCATGTAGTGCAAGGGGGAAGTTTCCTTCCTGAGGAGTGAGGACTGTCCTTCTTTGTAGGTATAAAGACAAATACGTAGAATCTAGTTAGGGGGCAGTAAAGTGGTGCTTATAGTTTCTCCTCCAAGATGCATTACTGACTAGGTTCTAGTACCAGACAAGATTTCCCTGTTTTTCAACAGGTCTTAAACCCAGTTAGATACATGCCTGTTACTGCCACAGTCTTCACGCTGAGTGTGCAATCCAGGGTTCTTGTGCTATGCTGTTCAACATTGCAGTTCATAGGTGTTATAGATGAGGAGAAATGTTGGTTGTTTCCTTCCTTTGGAAGTATGCATGGTGCTTTCTGGTTCCATGAAAACTAGTCCTCAGGGAGCAAGCTTTTAGGTCATAGCCAGATTGGGGAAGGAGGTACTCTGGGGGGCCCAGTGTCTGAAGTGTAGGGTGTCTTCAACTATAGGAACTTACCTTCTTCCTCTGGGAAGAGTAGAGGGAGCAGTAGCTGTAATCAGGATATATTATATAAGAAAATAAATCTAATTTCAAAGAGAAAAAAACTGAAGTAAATTCCAAAAAGCACAATTAGTACTAATATCACTTAAATTATTCCATAAAATAAAAAGTGAGGAAAGCTCCTCACTCCTTTATGAGGCCAGTACTACCTTGATATCCAAACAAGACACACAGCAAAACAGAAAGAAAACTACAACTTTATCTCACTGATGAACACAGATGCATAAATTATCAATAAAATGTTGGCAAAATAAATTCAATATCATGTCAAAAATAATATTTCATTATGCTCAAGTTGAACATATGAAAACTAATAAATGTAACTCATTTAAACTGGTAAAAGCAGAATCTTTAGCTTACAGATGCAGGTAAGGACTTTCTGATGAAGACTGATAGCACAAGAAAAAGACAGAAGTTTCCGTTCATCAGAGGAAACTGTGGAGCAGGTGAAGTGGCAGCCAGCAGAGTGGGAGAAAGTCTCTGCCAGAGATTCCTCTGACAGTGGGTTAGCACCCTCTTTTCTGCCCTCCTTCTGTTGAAACCATTCTTCTCAATAAGTTCCCCTCATACCTTTTGTGGTGCCTAGTTCTATGTCTACTTGGCACAAGCCAGAGTGATCTGAAAGAAGGGAACCTCAATTAAGACAATTCACCTACTCTGGTGCCTCATATTTGACCATGTCCCCTGGAGGGGGAGACCTGGGGGCACTCAGAGGAAGGATAGCAGGCTACCAAGAAGAGACTTGATACCCTATGAGCATATATAGGGGGAGGAAATCCCCCTCAGGAACAGTCATAGGGGAGGGGAGTAAGGGGAAAATGGGAGGGAGGGAAGAATGGGAGGATACAAAGGATGGGATAACCATAGAGATGTAACAAGAATAAATTAATAAAAAATTTAAAAAAAAAGAAAATTCACCCCACAAAATCCATCCGTGGGGTATTTTCTCAATTAGTAACTTATGGCAGAGGGCCCAGCTTATTTTGGATGGTGTTGTCCCTGGCCTGGTGGTCCCAGGTTTTATAAGAAAACAGGCTGAGCAAGCCATGAGGAGCAAGCCAGTAAGCAGCATCCCCTCCATTGTCTCAGCATC
Source organism: Acomys percivali (assembly GCA_907169655.1). Taxonomy (NCBI): domain Eukaryota; kingdom Metazoa; phylum Chordata; class Mammalia; order Rodentia; family Muridae; genus Acomys; species Acomys percivali. The sequence goes on from OU015744.1 coordinate 140,818,191, forward strand.
AGTTCTTGCCTCCAGGTTCCTGCAGTGTTTCACTTCCTTCAACAATGAATAGTGATATGAAAGTATAAGCCCAAAAAAAAAAAAAAAAACCCTACCCATCCTACAAAATAAATAAATAAATAAATAAATCTTGTAATTTTCTGTTGAGTTTTTGGATCTGGAAAAAATTATGGTGGGTGAGGTAACTCCCGCCCACAAAGGGGAATGCAGCTTAGGTTACCCTCTCTAACTGAATGGCTAAGCTCTACTATTGAAGACACCTCACACCTTGACTAAAGAACATTCAGAAATCATTCTCAAAATTACCAGGAAATCTGTTCCTTCGCTACCTAGTACAAGAAGGGGCTATACAGCCTGCTGAGGAAGAGAAGAGATAATTGATCTTAAGAAGTACTGGAGCACGCATAATAAAACTGACTTGAAAGAGAATGATGTGCCTACTGACAGAATAAGAAGATGACTTTCTGATTGGACTTTAATTGTTCCACAGGAGGGAATTTTATACCTGGTACTGTAATCCTGGACATAAGCCCAAAGCTGGGGTATTTATAGGTCATAGAGTATTCTCTTTTGTTATTATTTTCCTCAGCAGTCATGTTGTAAAATTGCCTTCAAAATGTTTCTGTTTATAGATCTGAGCTGTTCTCAGCCTTTGTCAGAGAAGTTTCTTTTTTGCAGTGAGCAGTAGTCAGTGCAGACATAATGAGTGTCTTAGTTAGAGTTTCTATTGCCGTGATAAAAACACTATTTACTGAGATCAACTTAGGGAGGACAGGATTTATTTCACCTTACACTCCCAGGTTTATCACTGAGGAAGTTAGAAAGAAACTAAATCAGGACAGGCACCTGGAACAAAACCTGATGCAGAGGCAATGGAGGAGTCCTGCTTACTGGCTTCTTCTACTTGACCCCTCTGACAGCTAACCTGTTTTCTTATGGCACCCAGGACAACCTTCTCAGGGATAGCACCACCAAAGTGGGCTGAGCCCTCCCACCTCCATCGCTGATTAACAAACTGCACCACAGAGCTGCATACCAGCAAATCTCATGGAGGCATTTTTATTTTTTCAACTGAGAGACCCTCTTTCCAAATGACCCCAGCTTGTGTCAAGTTGGATAAAACTAGCCAGGTATCTTAGTCACTATTGCTGTAAAGACACACCATGAGCATGGCAACTCTTATAAGAATAAAAACCCACATACTTAATTGAGGGCTTTTCTTTTTTTTTCCTTATATTTGAAATTGCAGTATTATTAGATCACCTCCCTTTATTTATTCTCCCTTCAAACCCTCCCACAGCCTTCAAATCCATGGCATCTTTTCTCATTAATTGATGTTTCCTGTGCATATACATCTCTTACATGTCTTCTTAAATATATCTTGTGCAGTTTGTATAATGTTAATTATGTACACACTTTCAGGGTTGCCCATTTGATATTGGATACTAACATCTATGTGGCCTTGGCTGTCCTAGGTCACAAGAAAGGCAGTATGATGCTGGGAGATGGTCATTAAGCAATGTTCCTCCATTGCTTCTGCCTCAGCATCCTGCTTTGAGTTCCTGATTTCCCTCAGTGAGGGACAGTTTCCTCGAAGTATAAGCTAAATAAATTCTTTCCTTCTTACGTGGCTTTTGGTCAGCGTATTTTATCACTGCAAGAGAAAACCCAGTTGGGACACCACCCTCTACATCTTCTCCTCAGATTATAGACAGCCCAGGACCTCTGAGTTACCAAGCCTTACATGTAATTAGGTTCCAAGATGAAAGGGCTGTTATCAGGGCAAAACCACACCATCTCCCTTGCTGCAGAGTGATCAGAAAGAGCTTGACTATTATCACTTAATATGGGTCATACATTAACCTGGCAGCACTCTTCATCCAGGAAACAAGAGTGACTTCTGTTATGAAGTAAGTCATGTATGCCCTACTCCCTCTGTCACATAGTGCAAGTGTCACATGTTAACCAGTCTTGCTCCTCCATAGGACAATATGTCCCATCTAAAACCTTCAAGGCAAGACACTTTGCTTTCTCTCATGAGCTGAAAGTCTACCTCAGATCCCATTACACCACTGTTGCCAGCAGCATTAATACATCTCTTCCTTGAAAGAGAGTATGGCTCAGTGCCCCTCTCTCAAACCTAACCTCCTTCTTTCCTTTTCAGTGCTAAAGCATAATGTTTCTAGCTGACACCAGCACAATGCAAATGTCTTTGAGCTACTGAGCCCCAGTAGATGATACTAACAAGCTCTCAGATTGCCATGAAGACCACGTGAGGGGGTTCTCTGCTCTTTTGAAACAAAAGTCATAGACAACCAAAAGGATAGCTCCCTTAACATTGGTGGTCTTCGATTCTATAGGAAAAACCCAAAAAAGTTTAGCCCCAAGTCCAGATAGACCAGAGACTTATGGCTCCCGATCATAAAATTTAAACGCTTATTGCACTGAGCTGCGAGGGTAAACCCCAGTGGCTAGACTTATAGCTTTTGTGACTAAATGACAGGAACTTTGGCTCCTTGTCTCTTGGCAGCTCTCCTTGTAGCACTCAGTGTGCCCAGCCCTCTTACGCCTGGCACCAGATCTTCATAACATTGATTTCCCATTCTTAACTTCCTCGTTGTCTTTTATCTTCTTAATACTTCTTCTCTACTCTACTCATCTTTTCAGATACCTTTTAATGCTACAGCTCTGAGCTTTTGTTGTCAGGGCCTTTAGCACTTGCTTGTTCTCTGAAACACTTGGCTTCCTCCCATGTTTAAAGTAGAGTGTCAGAGCCATTTATTCTTCATTGCTTTTAGAAATTCTTTTGTTGCTTTCTTAATACCTTTGCTGTCAGAAGTGACAGGGACATCGGCAGCTCCACACTATCACATGTAACAGCCCAAGGAGTTTCTTTAATCTTTTCAGTAACTTAAATTCAGTAATACCAGGTCCTTGACTTTGATTCAGTAAAGAATGTCAGGGCACTGAGAAGCTGTGGTTGCCTGTAAAACACCTGCATAATATCAGTCAATCAACATTAGAGCACCTAAAGGAAGGAACTACATGAATCCCAACCATAACCACAGAGCTATACAGAGTTGATGCAATAGTGTTTTGGGGAGGAAGAGCTAGTTTTGTTTAAATATGTGGTCACTGGCATGGCAACCAAACACATCCAGAAGCATATGGGAAAATAAACTGGATTCAAGAGGTTACTGAAAATAAAACAAGACACAAAGTTTGGGTCATAGGTAGATGTAGCCAGACCTATGAGGATTTAGAAGGGTTGAAAGGGTGACTAATATCAAAATACATTATGTGACATTCTCCAATAAGTAATACAAATATTATGTTAGGTAATTGTTTTTATTTTATTTATATTTTTAAAGAATGTGAGGCAAATCAGGATAAAGTGGAGTTGAAGTTTATTTAAGGACTTTTAAAATAATATTTTAATTCACTCTTTGATAATTTCCTTAATCACATTATCCCCTCCTTCTTTTACCTCCATTAAAGTACCTCTCACATTTTCTCTTACTATCTTCACAACCTCTTCTCTGTTTTATCTTGTTCTTTCCTGAGTCCAGTTAGTGCTGCTTTCATTTGGGTTTATGTGTGTGCCATCACTTAGAGCACGGAAACCCTTCTATCAGCCATGCTCCTGATGAAAAGTATCTCCCCTGCCTGCAGCAGCCATCAACTGCCCTGAAATAGTCTAACTGGAAGCTGTACTTTTCTAGTTGTATGAGACCAGTCCCATCATCTTCATTAGTTTTAACTGTCAGCTGCATGCAGCCTAGAGTCATCTAAAACAGGAAGTTCAACTGAGGTCTTGCTTGGATCAGATTATCTGTGGAGGGTTGGGATTGTCTTGTTACTTGCTGGAGGGGCCAGGCCATCCAGCCCACTGTGGGCATCACTGTAACCTAGGCAGGTGGTCTTGGGTTATATAAGAAAACTAACTGAGCGCCAGCCTTTGCTGCTCAGGTCAGCAAGCAGTGCTCCTCTGTGGCTTCTGCTTCAAGTTCCAGCCTTGAGTTTTCTTGGTGATGGATTGTGACCTGTGAGCAGAAACACAGGTTTCCTCTTGTAAGTTGCTTTTGGTCAGAGTATTTATCAGAGCAACAGAAGGAAACTAGAACACATGTCCTAGACTAGGAGGCATCTTGGCTTAGGTCTTGACTAAAAAGCTTCTTCTCATCTCCTGCTCATCCTGCCAGTTTTGAGGGATCAAGCACAATGGTTTTGAGTTTCCTTTTTGGGGGGATTTTCCCTCTATCTCTGAGGACCAGCATTTCCAGTAGTGTAGTCTCGCTTATGACTTCAGAGCCAGGAGAGCCAAGAGGCTCTGCTTTGATCTCGCTGTGCTTCACGTCTACCTCTTGTCCAATGGGATCTCTGTCACCCTTCCAAAAGTGACAGCTTTTGTGATTTTCACCTTTCAGGTTCAGTCTGGCTTTGTGTGCTGGGAGAGGAAGTATTCTCAGAGAGCACTTCTATTTTAATCAAGTGTTGAGAGAACACATTTTAATGTACAGAATTACGGCTAATAATAATCTGAAAACGCAGATTTGTCTGTTACTAAACATATACACATGTAATTATGTTTTCAAGGCTAATAACAAATTCTTTCAATTAATCTTTTCGGATGTTCCATGTCATTATTTTAAAACCTTAAACAAAGCACGAGAGACAAGACCACTTGTCCATTTCAGATGAGCAAATCTATATACCTTTTGTGGAAGTGAGTTGGAGGAGAAACAATAGGATGCGACAGATCCCTTCATTTTCACCTTCAATGCATCATTTCTTTTATTTATAGCTCAATGATAAACGGTGCCATCTGCTGGCTGAACTTTTGTCATAGAGACAGGGTCCTGAAACTTCTGTTTAGGAAGTAAATCATATCTGCTTCATTTTACTGTCATTCACTCTTACTTAAAGACCAAGTGAAAGCAGATGTACAATTCTGATGAAACCTACACAGATGTTTTATTCCAACAATGGCAGCCTCTTCATAAGTGACTGAGAACATGGAAATACAGTAGCCATATTTGACCAGGGAAGCACAGGAAAGTATTTACCTCAGTGGGAATGCTCTATACTGAATTCAATGGATTAAAATATTGATCAGTTTTTAGCATTATTGTCACACAGGATTCTGAACTGAGCGGAGAATAGAGACGGTCCTCCCATCTTTGAAAACTGTGTCTCCTAGGAGAAAGGTGAGGTTGTATGTAGCTTGGTTATGGCTGAGAAGAGAATCTGAGGCTTTCATCCACTCCATACACCTCACAGAATATGGACTCATAAATACCAGTGAAGAAACAGCAGCTAAATTTTATGATAATGCCCTAAAGAAAGATTAGTTTGTGTTTGGGTATGTTAGAGTTGCCAATTAAGATGGAGATAATCTTATAAAAATAATCTGTAAAGAATTATTTATGAGATAGTCTTAGGACATCTCATTTGGATATGATTTTAGCCAGCAGACTCAAATTCTCTTCCACCACCTCTTTTTTTTGGGGGGGGTGCTGGATTTCTCTGTGTGGTTTTGTCTGTTCTGGAACTCACTATGTAGATCATACTAGCCTCTAACTCAGAGATCTGCCTGCCTCTGCCTTCCAAGTGCTGATATTGATAGTGTGTATCACTGACCGACTTCAAATTCTGTTCTTCAATAATTGTGTTCCTTAGGGATATGTAATTCCTAAGGAACTGTTTATTAGAATTGTCTATTTTCAGATAAGGATATCTATTTTTATATATTTTATATATTTTATATCATTAATTAGGATTCAGTGATCAGTGAAGGGTTAACTGTTCATTGAGTCCTAAGATAATAGAGAAATTTTGTCAGCTCATCAATAATACAGTTTTTTGGCAATATATACCTCATTACAATCAACAGATCACAATCAAATACCATTTTATAGACCCATACTCACAGTAATCAATTAAATATGTCTCTAATGAAAATACCAAAGATACTACAGTGCTCTTAAAACACGTATTAACCATCAGGGGTTTTTTTGTTTTGGGTTTGGTTTTTGGTTTTTTGAGACAGGGTTTCTCTGAATAGCCTTGGCTGTCTTGAACTTGCTTTGTAGACCAGGCTGACCTTGAGCTCATAGTGATCCACCTGCCTCTGCCCCCAAGTGCTGGGATTAAAGACATGCACCACAATGGCTGACTTAACCATCAGGTTTTAAATAAGTAACTCCAATTGTTTTCAAAATCATTCAAGACATCAGGCATCACATTTCTGAATTAACTGTAAGAAAAAAAAATTTTCCCTCAGTATATGGTCATCAGGATTGGGGGTTATAAGTTTACATGGCAAATAAAATATTAAAAATTTCAATTATTGAGTAATTGCACTCTTATAATTCTCATCATGTAATCTCCATTAATGATATAAGTGAACATTTGAAAAATAAATTGTTTCATAATTTAAAACTAATTAAAACGATAAATGTACTTTGTTGTGTAAACACATAAAATATGAGATGGTATTAACACAGTAGGAAAACTGTCTCAGTGAGTAACATAATGGGCTGGAGATATCACTCATGGGTTAACAGCACTGGCTGCTCTTTGAGAAGGCCAGGAATTGTTTCTCAAAATGCACATGGATTCTCACCAACATCAGTAACTCCAGTCCCAGACGATCAAATGGCTTCATCGTGCTTCCCTGGATACCACAAGCAACGTTCAGGCAAAACGCTCCAACACGAAAAATAAAAAATTTAAATAAAGAACCAACATACTACGTATCAGCACCACATACTAAAATAAGATGATGCCATGTGCACGAAGAGACAGAAAATGTGGGTCAGAATAGTCATGGCTCAATTTTCTCACCCAGGGCAGACAGTTTCCATACAGCAGAGAGAGACCAAGGCCCAGAAGTCAAGCACAAAGGCTGCAGGACTGAGATCTATTTGCCTGAACATTGTGTACCTGAGCTTCATGAACAGACATTTGCTGTCCGGGCTAAGGATCCCTCAGGGCTCACTGCGAACTGAAGTAGAGCCAGAAAAACATTCACTCACTTGATGTGAAACTTGCTTGCTGCTCTTACCTGCCAAGGCAGACCACAGCAAGATGGTTGTTCAACTCTTTTCATTAAACTCGCACATTTTAATAAGACCATGGGAGCATTTGACTGACAGCATGTGGTACTGAAAGGCTCTGGAACTAGTGCAATGATCATAAACACTGACGGAAATTGTCATTTTAAAATGAGAGTAAGAGAACTTGCCTCACATACTATGGGTTAAATTTCATTGCTAACAAACAAACAAACAAACAAACAAACAAAAATATTGTAAAATCCCCTTGTTTTTTCCATCAGGCTAAATTGGAAATAAAAGTTGCCAAAGGTCTGTCATTTTACAAATGATACAATTAAACAGAACAGCATGGGGAACACATTCACATAATATTCTTTAGGGAAAAAGAAGTTGGTATATTATTGAAAAACAGAGTAATTATATACTTTTCAGTCAGGAGCTCCGTTGATTTTCTAACAACTAAAACGTCCTCAAACCCTCTTCTCTACTCCTTACCCCTGTGGTTGCTTGAGGTATGTAATGGTATGATACAAATTCTTCAATGCTACTTGGAAATACAGCTTTTGAGAAGATCCTTAGCTTTACATGAGGTCATAAGACGGCCTATAACTCGGGAGACAGGCATCCCTACAGAAAAGTACAGGCTCCTGAGGACAAGTCGCATTAAAGAGATGACAATCTAAAAGCCAAGTGGAGAGAGTTCTTGAACAACAGACTCTGCCTATGCTATCCTCCTGGTGTCCAGTTTCTAGAACCACAGGAAAGTGCCTGCTGTTTAAAGAGTCCAGTCTGTAATAGTCGCTTCGAGTAGCTAAAATTGATTGCGAGAGACCTCCCCAAATCCTCAGCTTGCCTAGCTATACATTCATGATGTAATTATTACATGGAAATTTAGAAATCAAGCTCAAATACAGAAAATGCTTCAATTACTTTTAAAAGTAGCTAATATTTTACCTAGCTGCTTGTTTCTAGTTCCCCCACTCTCCTCCTTAGCCCCCTTTGTACCCTTCCTTCACAGAAGATGATTTTTTTAGTGCCAGGTAACACTACCAACTTTAGTGATTGGCAAGTTAACCCTGTATGCTCTACCACCCCCCCACCACCAGAATTTAGACATATAGGACTTATAAGTGAATTGATCTAGTCTATGTTTTGATGCATAGTATATGTCACTGTAAACTTTGAGTAATAATACTGCCATGTCAATTTTAAACATCAGCTTGTGAAAAACAACCTGTCTGAGGTTGTATGCTTAAAATTTGGAGGCAACACCTAGAGGGTGACACTTTTGTCTAGAACCCAGAGTCTACTCATGCATCATTTTTCCCAGGAACAAAAACTCTCAATCTTTCCAAACTACGTGCTATTTGAACTGATTATGCTGGCCTGTGAAGTTGGAAGGAGCACAAACGGGCCTCAGCACAGAGGTCCAATTTATATAAGATCCTATTAGTTTCATTATTTATCTTAATATCAATTTGTATTAAAATCTGGATCCTGGTAAAAAAATAAATTCAATTTACTTTTATAAAATAAACATTGTAAATATAATTATAAGTATAGATACAAATATGTTCCAGAAGCACATATTTGTGGAAGAAAATTTATTTTCTTAATTGAATATCATACTACTTTTGAATAAGTATTTTTAAAATTGTATATGAGCTATTTCCTTCTACATAAACTATAATTCAAGGCCAGCTTGGGCTACATGAGACTTTTTCTCACATATACACAAAAAGGCATACATATTAAATAAATAAATGTTAAAAATAATAGAAAACAATCAAAATTTAGTACTGCAAAAATGATCAAACACCATAACTCAAATTGCATGAGGTGGCAAAGGATTGACGTACTCTAAAAATAAATAAAAGCCCCAGAATAATCCCCAGAAAATCAACTTTTAGAATGGCATAGGAATAAGTCTTTATCTTGTTGCAAGACTATCAATAGCCACCTTCGGTTGAAACAAATTAAATTCTTCCCTAAAAATAAATAATTTTTTCACTTCACCATTATTTAGATAATGTTAAGAACTACTGTGAAATATTATTAATGAAATAAGCCAGACAAAAGCAAAGAAGAATGTATTGTCACACTTATACGAAGAATAAAAAGATGAAATTCAGAGAAAGCCAAGCAATGACAACAAAATCCAAAACCGATGTCCTCAGAGAAGGGATGCTTGAAGCGATGTAGGCAGAGGAGACAAGGTATTAGATGGGTCAGATGGAAAATTATGTTCAATCATTCTGACCTCAGGACCTAATGCTTGTTAAACACAGGCATAGAATCTGGTGTGGCTATGAAACGATGTCTCTGCCTGTCTCCAGTGATACAATGCAAGCCAAGGCATGGTCTATTGTTCAGTCACCTTCCGAGACTTAAAACTTCTAAGGACGGCTTTGCCTTGAAAGTCTGTCCCTGAAATGAAACTCAAGAAACCAAGCACAGCTTACTCCCCTCCCCTATGACTGTGAATGAGGGGGACATCTTCTCCCAGGGGAAAATGGGAGGGAGGGAGGAAAGGGATGATATGAGGGATGGGATAACAATTGAGATGCAATATGAATAAATTAATAAAATATATTTTTAAAAAAGAAATGAAAAAAAAAAAAAGAGACCAACCACTGAATACCATGAATCAGGTAATCGGATATGACCTTGTTCTTACTTCCTTTGCTGTTCGTATATACTAGACCGCAAAGACACAATGCAGAAGAATGCAGGTTGATCTTGCCTTTGCCCTTCTGAATTTGTCTATTTCAGTATCTTTGATAACAGTGTATTGGCTCCAGAACAACATAGTGATCATCCTAAAATTATCTGTGGGAAAGAACTCATAAAGATTGTTTTAGTTCCCCATTTATGTTGCTTTCTAATTGTGAAGAATTTTATGGGGCAGGGTGTGCCTCAACTGGCAGAGGAATGTTGTGCGCACCGGCACATGGCAAGGTTCATGTGCACAAGTCAGAGGACAACTTCCTGAAATCAGTTCTCTCCCTCCGTGCTATGTGTCCTGGGGATTGACGTCGGGCTGGGAAGCTTGGTGCCCAGCACCTTTACCTGTGACGCCATCTCCCTGCTCTGCTTGCTACAGTTTTATAATTGCCAGGGCAAGCCTACATTTATCCTTTAAATTAACTCATTTAGCTCAACCAGAAAAGGGCTTTTTTTTTTCCTCCCTCAAGTTACTTATTTATGAAAATCAACAGTGGAATCTTAATTTTGGCAATTTGTTGCAAATCAAAAGATATGAGAGTCTGTGAAAGCAATATAAATATTTTCTGCCTCTTAGTCAACTGACTTTGAGAACACTGTATAGGTATTTGAACTGGTAGCTATTTCCTTTCCTTTCATCATTTACGTGACATGTGTCATGTTGGCCTAGATAAATAATTGGATGGTTATGTAAACAGGAAAAACTGAGTCTATATTTAAACTTTCTTTGTGTGTTTAAACCAATTTTGCTGCTATAGACTTGACTCTAATAACTGAGAGAAATACGACAATTTACCCTTCCCCATGCCTAGTTTTAGTTATATTTTTCTGAATCTGAAGGACTGTGTTAAGCAGGAAGAAAGTGGAGACACTTATGTGTGATCCCTCAGTGCCTCCTCCTATTCTGAATGTTGTCAGTTGATCTAGTGGAAGATATTGCATCTCTTATATTATTTTCTTTTGGGGAATCCTAACTTGAAAAAAGAGTTATAGCTAAGTTCTATATCTGGTAATAGGCCAGATATGTATTACTGTTGTGGGTGGATGTGCTTTGTGGTTTGGGTGGTATCCTCTTCTTAATGTTTGCACAAGGATGCAGAACTTAATGGATTCTGAGACCTCTGGGCTGTCATAGAACTCTGTATTTTGATGAACTTCATATTACCTCTATGACTACTACCAGCCTACAGGACTAGTGGCTTCCAGCTAGGGAATTTTAAAAGAGATATGGGCAATCTCATGTATTGGTTTACTTTTTATTTTAATTACTTTAATTCTTTTTAGGGCCCTTAAAAGTTTATTTTTATTTTGCTAAAAAAAAAAAATCTTTGTTTTCTTGTTGCAAAAATATTTTAATGTGTATTAAAACATAGTTTAAAGTGGAAACAATTTTTAAAAATAAAACCTGAAGCACAGAATAATAAAATAATTTATTGTAAATTTTCTTTAGATGTGTTTCATATCATTCAAGTCAGACAGTATTTGTTTACTTTTCCTACCTGATCAATTAACAATTCAAAACAAGAAGGGATATAAGAATACAAATGAATGATGAACTAATGCAGGTCAACCAAAGACTTTCCTTCAATAATAAGAATCAAACAGCTTTGGGAGTCAACACACTAAATATATTAGACCTCTGATAGCACAGGCTATGCAAGGTCCAGGCTCAAAAAATTATAAAACTAACACGTAATGGTTATCTCTGTTGGATCCATGTAGTGATCTTGTTTTTCCCATTAGACGTAATAAAAAGTTCTACTCCTTTTCACCTGGGTTTACTTCAGGCATAATTAGTGAAATAATAAATCATATTTCCCTCTGTCACAAAGGGGGATGGAAATAAGATGAAAGTAGGAGGGAGGGAGGAATGGGAGGATACAAGTGATGGGATAACAATTGAGATGTAACAAGAATAAATTAATTAAATAAATAAAAAATAAAAACAAAACAAGCAGCAAAAATAAATCCTATTTCATCCCTACACAGATCTAGCCAATGGTCAGAACAGTCTCCACACTTGAGTGGAGAGTAGGATATGACTTTCTCATGTACTCTGGTGCCTCACATTTGACCATGTCCCCTGGAGGGGGAGACCTGGTGGCACTCAGGGGAAGGACAGCAGGTCACTGAGAAGAGACTTGATACCCTATGAGCATATACAGTGGGAGGTAATCCCCCTCAGGAACAGTCATAGGGGAAGGGAATAAGGGGAAAATGGGAGGGAGGGAAGAATGGGAGGATACAAGGGATGGATGGGATAACCATTGAGATGTAACAAGAATAAATTAATAAAAATAAATAAATAAATAAATCCTATTTCCTCATCTTAATTGGCTGTTCTGCAATATGAAGCATCTTAGATCCAGTGTCCCTAAACATATACCATGGGTCCTGAATTCAAAACTTTTGTAAAACCTCTTGGGTTTCTGAATTTAAGAATTTATGTACAAATTTTTGAGAAAACAAATACTTCTTAAAGCAGAAAACTTATACATTTGAATATGTAGACTCCAGTTTATGTAGTTCTAGGAACTTCATTTCTGAGAGGTCATGACATATTTGTTACATATCACACAAGAAACCTGCCTATATATATTTGTTTTAGGAATAGTACAAAGCACATTTATTCCATGGGAAGTCACAGTTACTATACATATAAATAGCATATTGAAACAGTGATTTTTTTTCCCTTTGACAAAATTAGCTTTGGAAATTTTGTGTTAAGTTTCAGCAAATGCAAATTTAATGTTTTATTTATTTTGTTGTGCTGAATGTCAGACACAGGGCTTTGTTCATGCCACTCAAAGGCATCACGACACAGCTATTTTAAATATAGGTCCTAGTGTCTGGGCCTCTCAGCCAGCAGGAGACACCATGGTGTGGGACACAAGTGGGTCTGACCTCAGGTTACCCAGCTAGTCCATAAAAACATTCTCAGTCCCTGCAGGAGCGAGGTCTCAGCATATAGCCTCTCACTTATGAGCTGTTCTCAACAGGTAGTGAATGGCACCAGAAAATACTACGCAATGAAATAGACATCCAGATGGCTAAAGGGTAGCGTGACAACACAAAAAACAAAAGCCAAAGCAAGCAATATGGCATCTCCAGAAACCAGTTATCCCAAGCAATCAGCCTAACACAACTGAAACACAAGAAAATGACCTCAAATCTATGCTGATGAAAAACAATAAAGGAGGAAATGAACAAAATCTGTAAAGAATACAGGAAGATACAGTCAAACAGATTGAAGCTGTTAGGGAGGCGTATAGAGAAGAAACGAATAAATCACTTGAAGGAATTCAGGAAAACACAATCAGGTGAAAGGAAATCAATAAAACAGTTCAAGATCTGAAGATGGAAATAGAAACAATAAAAAACCATGAACTGAGGAAAGATGGGAACAAAAGAACTTATAGAAGAAAACAAGAACTACAGAGGTAAATATCCTCCCCCAAATTAGAGTAATAATATTTATTATCTTTCCTCAATTACCTCTATATCACCAGTATGTTTCCATTTTCCTAAATAAATAGTTGAAGGGTGGAGTAAATTCAATGATGCAGCAGCTGCCTAGCATGTGCAAGGCCCATAGCCACACACTAAATAAGATTCATATAATTAAATAAATTCATATTGTTAAATACTCCATCATACAGCTAGATCAAACAGTAATATATTATTTAATTAAATCTATACCGATTCTTTTATATAGTCAATTTGTGATAGAAAAGCTTTAATTTACTTGTCTTCTTTTTATTAATATCTACATATATCTGATTTTTCTCCTCATTGGATACACTATTAGTGAAACTTATTTAACAGAATGTATGACAATTTAAAGAGATTGATGCAAAATTTCCAACTCTCAACCAGTAAGTTGATGGATTTTTCACTTCCTTTCCTGCTCATGTACTTAGTGTTCTCATTTACTTCACAGATTTCATGGTCATTTGATTAGTGCTATCTTTGAAAAAAATTAAAAATTTTTAAATGAATAGTGAAGTGGACGTTTAGAGATCTGAAATAATATACCCTATGTTTGCAATTCTATTAGTGCTAAATCAGATATTTTTCTTAGAATTAAAAAAAAATTCTTTTACAGAAATTATTTTATGTACATGATACAACTAATACTAAGACCTAGTACTTATGGAATCATGTCTTGATGTACTGTGAGTCTGAGTCAGTGAAAGTCGCACAGAGAGAATGGAAGAAGAAAACTCAGACAAGAGACATCCGTGAGCATAAACATGTCACTAATCAGATGCATTAATTGGGTAGTCATAAAAATCAAAGCATCAGTATGTGAAGCATATTCACAGTGATAATATAAAATCCAAGTCTTTTCTTGTGGTTCAAAATCAATACTTAGGTTATGAGAAGAAACTATGAATATACAATGGTCATAAGAAAAACAAACTTAATGCACTTCACAGCCATCTTGGGAAGTAAGTAAGCAGAGACGCCTTTAAAAGTGTGGGGCACAGAAGCATTTCATACCCAAGATGCAGGAGGTTGGTCTTTGTCATCCAAAACAATTATCCCCATTTGGTTCTCCTTGTTCACTTCTGGTCAGACTGCCTGGATCCAATCTCTTCACCTCTCTTTGTGCCTTATCTTTTCTCCACCTCTCTAGTGATGGGTCTGTCGGTAAATGCTACCACACTTGATTTGCCTCTGTAATTTCTTACACAAATATCCATCCTCACCACTATTTATACACTTTTTTCTGGTTGGTATAAGGACTGAAGAATAAGAAAAGACACTCTGTAGGCAGATAGTATCCACAACTCACCAGAAACTCTAAGATTCTGCATACATAAGGAAGATAATTTTGGCTTTAGCTTCTCAATTTTTTCTGCATAGATTTTCTTTGGGATGATGCCAGGCACATAGAAGTTAGATAACTGAAAAGAATGACTCTCAAAGCATCAATAACTTTAGTATATTTACTATGATTTATTTTGCCTTGTAATGATATTTCAAAACTCACAGAATATGTAGAACTTCACAAGGCTAACAAATGTTTTTAATGATGAAATAATTTTCATATCATTACTTGATTAAAATACATTAAGAAAATAATATGAATAGCTTAATTGCAAGAGATTTATGGATGTCACACAATAGACACACCCAACGTATTTAAATAAATTTCTTTTATGATCTGATTTTAATATATTTCATATTGTCTGCACTTATTAAATTTACCATTTTCAGTGTTTATGACTATAGCGAACATGATTCTTCTGTATTGGTAATCAAAATTCATCATTAAGTATTGGAATAAAAATATTAAAATTAGTATCTAGACAACCTTAGGGAAATTTTGACCAACTGTACAAGTTAAGCAGTTATAAGCAAACTCAAGAGTGTGGTGTGTTTGATGACAAAACCATGAGACTACTGGTTAACTTTTCTGTGGCTTTTGACTTGTTGGCAACTCCTGCAACTGTTTTCTGTTTGCATAGTTTTTCAGATTTATTTTGTCTTGTTTTTCAAACTTGGATTTACCTTCTAAGCAGAATTAAAGACTTTTTTCCACTCAGTGTACCAAAGCAAATGCCAAGCAAAAGCTTCAGATTTGAAGTCATCTTACATTCTAGGATGTCCATGTTGGGTGTGATTTGTTATGTTCTTTGGCTTACATCAAAAGTAAAAGGACATCCACCTGGTACGAATTAAGTATGAATTAAGATATTTAAAAAATAGTCTATGGAAATAGAGAGAGACCACCACTGGCACTATTAATAATATTTGGCTGTACTTGCAGACAGGAGGCCTAGTGTAACAGTTATCTGAGTGGCTTCACCCAATAGGTGATGAAAACTGATGCAGAGACCCACAGTCAAACATTAGGTGGAGCTCAGAAATTTTATAAAAGGGGATAGGAAGGATGGAAAGGGCCAGAGAGGCCAAGAACACCATAAAAAAAAAAAGCCTACAAAATTAACTAACCTGGACCCAGAAGGGCTCATCAAGACTGAACCACTAACCAGAGAGCATCAATGGGACAGAGGTAGGCCCCGAACATATATGTAACATATATATATATATATATATATATATATATATATATATATATATAT
>OU015744.1:140834074-140844095 GCA_907169655.1 Acomys percivali
ATATATATATATATATATATATATATATATATATATATATATATATCTTGGTCCTCATGTGGGGCCTCTAACAGCAGGATTAGAGGCTGCCTCTGCCTCTGTTGCCTAGCTTTGGATCCTTTTCCCCTAACTGAACAGTCTTGTCTAGTCTCAGTAGGAGAAGATGGGCCCAGTCCCAATTGACATGCCAAGGGGAGTTGATATCTATGGAAGAAGGTCTTCTTCTCTGAGAAAAAAGGGAGGGAGTAATAGGGGAAGGTGAGGGGAGGTGAGAGGGAGGGGGTACTTTGAGTAGAGCACAGAGGGAAACTCATACTAGAATAGAAATTAAATACATTAATAAGTTAATGAAAAAAGTAAAAATTTAAAAGTAGTAGAAATTTTAATTGTTATAATAAAAAAGAACATTATTAATTTCATTACTCAGAACTTACTGGCACTTACCACATGTCCTTTATGATGCTAACTCATATGCATACATATACATTAAAGTTTTTATTTAATCATTGGGAAACCCAATCAATTGAATTTGCTTTTGCTTTGGTTATTAAAAATATAGAAAAGTTCAGGCTTAAAGTAATTGTCCAAGGCATATAGTTAATGATGGTGAGATTCAAGCCTAACATTCTGCAAACCAAAGCTCATGGTACAGCCTTAAACTGAGTAGGATTTGCACAGTGGTATTTAAATTACTAGCTGAGATTAGTGTTCATCTTGAATGAGAGACTGAGCAGCAAAGATGGCTGGAAGGCAGCCTGCCTGGAACCAAGTGTCAGCTCCAACTATGTTAAGCAATAGATCTTTGGAGTTCATGCTGGGTACATGTGATCAGTGGTTTAGAGTGGGATTTATTACCTAATTTTGACTTGTAGGTACCTTAAGCACTTGCTAATCTCTACCTACTTTTATTGACCACCGCTTACTGCCTTTCTAAGTATCTGCATCTCCCTTAATTTTACCTTCATCAGCAGCATTGTGAGTCCCTCTTTCTGTTAGAGGGTGAAGTAGCTAGTCATAGAACTGACAATCAGCAGTGCACAGAGATATTGAGGAAATTGAGTTACTTAAAACCTGACTGTATTTTAAACAAATCAAATAAATGGAAATTTAAAATTAATTATGCTCTATTAGTTTTCCCAGTTTGGAAAGGTTGGAAAACCATGTTATTATAGGTATTAGCAAGCTGTGAGAGTGAGCATCCATGCTGTTGGAGAAGGTCAACTGGACACTGTTCTCCTATACATTTGGAATTCTTCAGTGAGCTGTTTGCATTAGCATTTCTATGGATTAACAATTTTATTTCCAGTAAATTGTGCTGTGTATGTACATATGCTCAGATAGCTATATAAAGTGACATTTATATATTATATTTTGTCATAACATTATATGTAATTGTAAAATTTTGAGAGAAAAAGACCTAAGCAATAGAATTGGGTTAAATACCCAAGGCACAGTAGTATTCTGTGCTCATAGAAAGGCTGGTTATGTGCTTTCACACTCACTGATAGAATACCACTTATACTCTGTAATCAATTCTATTTAAAACAATGTTATTTTATTTACATATTTTAATGAAAATTTTGGTTTCTTGAAAAATCCAATAATGTTATATAACCATGTTTTTGTTTTAATCTCAGGTGTGAGATATGGGGCTGCTTCAGTTTGTCCACAGTTGTTAACTATGATTGTCCAATGCACTACCAGAGGCATGATTTGTGCCAGCTCCAGATAGTTTAAATCTGGGAACTCTTGGGAAGGTATAAATTCCAGAGTCTTGAGAGAGACTGGGCCCACTTTGAGGAAGAATAGGCAGCTGCTGCTGGTTCATCCTGCTGCTGTGTTTGCTGTTGCATTTGCTATTGCAGTTTTCTATTTTCTGGACTGATGAATATCCTGACATCAAAGATTGAACTTTGCTCCAAGGTACTATGCCCTTAATCATCAGGAAATAGCCTATAGAGGTCTATATCTCTTTCCCCTATAACCTTCTTTCTCTCCTACCTAGTGTAGGGAGATTCGAAGATATTAAGGGGAATAAGGCTTACAAGGGAGATAGAGATATAAGAACCAAGTAAAATAGAGAAAAATATGTCAACAGCATATAGAGAAATGTTACGAGATTTTGGTGTATATTGAATAACAGAATTTTTGTGTCATTTTCCATTTTTTATACAAAGAATGTACAGTATTTCCTAGGGCTGGAGATGCAGCTCAGTGGTAGAGTAACTGTTAAGCATGAACAAAAACCTGGGTTCCATCCTCAGCACTCCCATGAAATACATAGCATGCAAATACACATGGATGTGCGTGCACACACACACACACACACACAGTTTCTGAAATAGTCACTAGTACGCTGTCCATTGAATCAAGTCATCCCTAAAGTGTTTTTCTCTACTTAAATATTTTGTCAGTTGCTATTTTTTATATATCAGCATTTGTCAATCTTAATGATATTTCCCTGAGAGAAAAATGGCTAATGCAGAGAGGTAAGACCTTCACTTACATTAACTTGCTAAGAAGTAAGATGAACAGCATTTAGAAAGTGATATTTCGAAGCCAAGCTGTTCTGTGTCACTGTCTTTAAACCATCTTAATTACTCCTTTACTTGCTAGAATGTTTTAAGTCTCATAAAGAGGAAGTGTGCATTTATCACTGTAAATAAATAATTGTATAATCTTCAAGTTTGAGTTCTATAAGACTTCCTTCCAGACCTATCTTCAACACTTCACATTGAAGTAAGCCTCAATATAAATTTTTGTAGGTACAGACTGTTCAACTCAAAACAGCACTGAAAGTTATGGCAAATTGTCTTCCCTTAGAAATATGGAGGTAATGGTTGCATAACATGTGTATGAACTACACTCATGTTTCAAATGAACCTTCATCTTATCACAGGTTCCAAAACTATTTTTAAGTAAATTATTTCTTTAAAAACGTTTAGATGCTGTCTAAATTGCTCCAAATGACTTTTCTTGTTAAATTTATTTCCTTATTTATCCTCACCCTTATATACATAACTACCTTAAGACTCTCTAGAATGGTTTTTATAAAAACATAGGTAAATCAAAAGATGTTTTATTGTAGACATGGGTGAAATGACTTTTCATGATTATTTTGCCAGAATCAATAGAGCAGCCAAATGCCTAGGACTCAAGAGATGTTCAATGTGTTTTCCCTGTAACGAACTTCCGGGATAGAATGGTCTTTGGACACTCACATATCTCTTTAACAGCAACTGAAGCTGCTTCTATAATTTGACAATATGACAGTTGTTTCCATGCAAAATGGTAATTTGACTCAAGACACATCGTAAGAGACCTCATATACAACTGTGTCTTTCTTTCCTCACTCAAAGCAAAACAAAACGTGGACTTTGCAGCAGCACAACACACAATTGTGTGATTCACAACACAATTCTTCACTTATTAACTACGTGAATGTAAGTAAAAACTTCATTCATAAAACTGTGGTCAATAAGAATAATTATTCTTAAGACTTACTTTTTGGGGAGAGTATTAAAGCAATCTGAGTATTATACTTGGTCCAGCTCAAACATTGGGGTAGGAACTCAATAAGCAGAAAGCTCTCTGTTGTCCTGGATGACCTGGATAAGGGAAGATGAGTACAGACCCTCAATGTTTTCTGGAAAATCTGATTAAGATCCATAATGTTACCCTGTATCATTCATATGTTGAGGACTAGTGGCTCAGTTTTTCTTCTTCCTTCCACCTTTTTCTCCTTTCTTTGACTCTTGCTTTTACAATTATTCATGCTCATTATCTTTCCATCCTTTTATATAAATAGGACCTGTTTGAGTCACTCTGTCACCATCCACCATGGTGTCAATCCATCTAGGATGCAGGTGTCTTCTTTTTACCAATATAATTGAATTCTTTTTAGTGAATAGAAAAATGGAAAAAGTATAAATGTTCAAGTTTAGAGGGCATATTTTTTCTTTCTTTTTTTCCTTTGTTCTTTCCTTGTTTTCCCAATTTTTTTTGCATTCTTTTTTTTATCAATTTATTCATATAACATCTAGATTGTTAGCCCTTCCCCTGTTTCCTCCCATTCCTCCCTCCCTCCCACTTCCCCCTTCTCCCCTCCCCTATGTCTGTGATTGAGGGAGACCTCCTCCCCCTACATATGCTCTTAGGATATCGAGTCTCTTCTTGGTAACTTGCTATCCCTCCTCTGAATGCCGTCAGGCCTCCCCATCCAGGGGACATGGTCAGAAAAGGGGCACCAGAGTTCATGTGAGAGTCAGATCTCACTCTCCACTCAACAGTGGAGAATATCATGTTCGTCGGCTAGTCTTGGTAGGGGTTCGAAGTTTACTGCCTATATTCTAAGGCACTAGCCAAGGAGAATATAGGCATATTTTTTTCTTTATTGTTTGAGATAGTGTCTCATGTAACCACAATTGGCCTTAAAGTGGCTATGAAGCAGAGGCTAGTAGTAAAATTGTGAACCTCCTGCCTCCACCTCTCAAGTTCTGTGGTTACACGTGTGTTCTACTATGCCCAGGATGGAGGCTGTAATTTAATCTTACACTTTCTATATTAGGGCAGCAAAAGTGTTACTGCCTTTGGACTTAAAGTTATATATATAGTGGAAATATATCCCACTGGATGAATTTGAAGAGAAGTAAGGTAAAATGCCAGAACAAATGATAGCATCCTTCTTGATATAAACATTATTATAATCATGATCAGCATTATTATTTTTATGGGCTTGTAACATAGGATAGATTAGAACAGTATTTGAATGAATGAGTGGCTGCAGTCACACTCATACTGTCACACATTGTATCACTTCTCGCTTATAAGGGATTTGTGTTCTTTGCACAGGAGACATAAATTTCCTCCCTCCAACCCACTTCCTCTCTTCTTCCCTCCCTCCTCTCCTCCTTCTTCCTTTTAGGGACCACTTTAGGCAGGCTTCCTACAACCATTGACTAAATAGATGGTGCAAGGTCCTATGAGTCCTTGACAAGGCACATGTTTCAACTCATATAAAAACAACTAGATGAGAATCAAGAAGCAGATGTATTCATAAACTATGAGAAGGATAAAGCAGATGTATTTACAAACATGAGAAGTAGGAGGCAGATGTATTCATAAGCCATCCTGCATGGACACAGGGTGCAGTTTTGTTTTTCTGACACACCAGAAATTCATTAAATATTTATTGTCAACCTGGGGGATTCACGTGTAGACTGCAGACATATTTAGGCTTCTAACAGGCCTTCTCAGCAGGACTGCTTAAGGCAGCCCATCTGGCAAACCAAACTTTAGAACCAATTTTCAGACATTTCTTTCAAGAACAGTTAAAACTAGCTGCTTTCCACCATGACATATCAAAGTGAACCTGCGGCTTTGCCTTTGGGAGTTAGCATTTAACCCAGAATCAATCTTCTCTTCCACAGCACCTGAAGGAGATGCTGCACAGCCAAGGCTGATTGATATTTCAAGCTATAAACCAGCCTGAGAACAGTCTATGAATCATAGACAGGAGATAAAATGTCTTTTGTGGCACCAAAAGCAGTAAGAAAATATTGTTAAAATGTCACCCCCCCATCTCTTAAGGTTTACCAGAGAGTTATAATGCATCAAGTCTATGTCATTTGAATGAAATTTCTCAGTATCCTCTGAAGCAAACTTCCAAATGTAATGAGAAAATTACATTTGTCTTTACAATGATTGTTTTATCAAAGCTCTGCCAAGTTTTGGAAACTTTGGACTTACCTGTTAAAGTATTGAGAAGCATGGCCCCGAGCTTGCTCACTTTTCTCCCTCCTCTGAGCAGCCTTCTCTTAAAGTTATCACTGAAACTGAATAATCAGCCTACCTGACACACTCAGGGCAAAAGAGTCCCTCTCAGTGTCCACTGTCTTCAATTGATACCTGATGTGGCTTAAAACAAAGATCTGGAGATGATTTTCTTGTGATGCTTTGTTACAGGGGGCTGCATCCCTTCCCTTTACTTCAGAAAACAGCTACCTAAGGAAATCAAGTCAGCCAGGCCCCACCGGGCTATTATGTCAAGTTTCAAGTACCCTAAGAACATTGACCAAAATTAGCAGATTTCTACCACTATGTGCCAAGCAGTCGTTTCCCTCAATTGCTGGTTTGTTGTTGTTGTTATTGTTGTTGTTGTTATTATTGTTGTTTGAATATAAAATAATGGCCATGGTAAAACAGTGTCCTTTAATCACTCTACTCTAGGCATTGCTGCAAGGTTGTAGAAAGGATGGTCTTCTCATCCTACAGCTGGAGCTGTAATCAGAAGCCTTGTAGGAGATCTCTGCTTGACTCCAGCCTCCACTAAACAGAGGGATTTCTTCATTTTTCCACAAGACAGTTTCCTGAAGCTTCTGTTTATTCCCAAGTTTATCAAGTTTATATAACTAAGGAACAAACTTCTCTCAGGCTCAGGCTTGAGTCCTCTTTATTGGGTGTTCTATTTTATGTGAATGAACGTGCTTCCATCAGATCTGCTAGTTGTGAGAAATGGTCTAAGCTTCCCGGAGGTGCCACATTATAATTGTGCCTACAAACAGCCTTTAACCAGATGGAGTTCAAGACAACGGCAAACATTGTGGAGACTTAATAAACTGGAGAATTAAAGGCTTTTTCAGCAGAAGAGACTCCATGTTCCAATGATCAAGTACACTCAGATGGAAGTCCCTAAGACTTGTGAGGCTTATAAAGGAACCACTGTAAAACAGCTTGTGGTGGTTTGAATGGGAAGGGCCTCTATAGGTTCATCCATCTGAATCACTGGTCTCCAGCTGATGGAACTGTTTGGGAAGAATTAGAAGGTGTAGTCTTATTCGAGAAGGTGTCAAGAGAGCAGGCTTGGTGCTGTTCAAGCTTTCTATTTGTGGTATGAGATGTGAGCGCTCAGCCTCTGCTTCAGTGCGGTGCCTGCCTGCTATCTTGCTTCCCACCAAGATGGTAATGGTCTCCAAATCCCTCTCAAAGAGGAAGCCCCAAATAAACCCTTCCATCTATAAGTTGTCATAGTGTTTTGTCACAGCAATGGACAAGCAACTAAGACACACACTGTGGGAGGTCCTCACTTTCCTGACTCCTACTGGGACCCAAGAGGATGTTTTTGCTAAGTGGGTCAGCAGACTCCTTCTGATTGGGATCAGTCAGTGGGCAGTACCAGCCCAGCACCAGAGTATAGGAAGAGAAAGGCAGGCCATTTACTTCCTGGTTTCTTCCTCAAAGTGCCATTCAGGCCTAGCTGTATCCCTCTACCAACAGACACAGCTCATTCCAGACTCGAATTACCAGCTTCCTGCTGTAGGGTGAGAAGTCAGTCATTTCTGCAGCCTTGCAGCAATGCCCAGAGTAGAGTGATTAAAGGACACAGTTTTACCATGGCCATTATTTTATATTAATAACAACAACACAGAGTGACATTCTATTTTACCATGGCCATTATTTTATGTTTTAAAAAGAAACAACATGATCTTTTTATGTTGGAGGAGTAATAGCATCTTCCTGTGATTGGTTCTTTTGTAAGAACTATACTTTATTCAGGCAAAGCACACTGCATAGAACATTTCAGACACTGGTTATCTATCTATGTCTCCAATTCCAAGTGTTCAGACTCTGATTATGTGTAGTCAGCACAGACCTCATGAGTTAAGAATCTCAACCTTCAAAATTGTACACAAATTCAGACACTAGCTACAGGCGATCAGCCTCAGGGTCCCACCATTTTGTCTGATTTGCTATAAATCCTGAACTAGATCTCTCATTGGATATACCCACAAAGCACAGAAAAAAAAGAATCCATTCACAAATGAATCTAATTAAAGAGATAAATCGTTCAAAGAGGTGTTCAGAAGGGTTGTGAGTACACCAGGAAGTAAGCCTTGTTGACACTTGGATGAATTCTTGTTCACTGACCATAAGGTTTTCCAACCACACTTTTGGGGTTCATGGAGGCCTCATTACATAGGCAAGATTGGTTATATCATTGCCCATAGGTAATCAATTCTATCTTCAGCCCTTCTCCTGAAGGGGCAGGGGCCTTGGCTGAGATCCATGGCCCACACCAAAAAAAAAAAAAAAGGGGGGGAAGGCTTAGCAGCAGTCCCACCTCTGGGTCACTCAGTACCCCGATGGGAGTTGCTCTCTCCCTGTTTCCCTTCCTGCTGCTCCATGGGGCGTGGGGGCTGCTCACTGGCTCAGGCCAACCAACCTGACCCAAGCAGCAGCTAGGGCTGCATGATGCCAGCTCCACCACTTTTTGTCCTGGGGTTCCTCCAGGCCCAAGTCTCCTCAAAGAGAGTAGCCTCCAGCCATGCTGGCCTCGCAGTGCCCCAAACCCTGCCCTGGCCGTCAGCGCTCTCATGGCAGCCGCTCAGGCTCCCCCCCTTTCCCATTAGATCCTTAAGGGACCCAACCTCCTTGTGCTTGCCCCTCAGCTTCCCCTTGAAGGCCTTCACTCCGAGTGGCTCCGTGGAATGGGACATCTGCCAAGCACCCTTTGCCCTAGGTTCCTATTGCTTCTTGCCTTTAGATTCCTTCTAATTGCAGGGAAGACCAAATGGCCTTCGACAGGCTTTAAGAAGAGATGGTTTCGCGGCCCTTTATTATCCCCTGAAACAGGTCCTTTAGTCAGGACGAGGGTCTGTCACTACAAAGAATGACTGAATGTTCACTTCGAAGAATGACTGAATGCTTACATAATCCTCCCCTGAATACCTGGTTATGGTTCTCTGCTTTAAAAGAAACTTACTCCTTCCCCTCGCCACTGTAGTCAGTTCCAGAGTCTGACTTGTTAGCTAGACGCTCCTCTTGTCCTAGTTGGCTAGTAGCTCCTCTTGAGATAAATAACGTTGTTTTTTAAGTATACCTAGACTTTAGTGGTTCTCTTCTTTTAATTTGCATGTCCCTCAGACCCTCACTTCTCTCTGGAAATGAAAGTATAGCTCAGTGCCGCAGTCGGCTATCTTCATGTTGTAGAAACTCCAAAGTTCTCAGTACCTTCAACTCAGCTGGGAAGGAGCTCACGAGAAATATAAAAGATGCTCCTTTCACCTTTATCTCTCTTATCATTCATGACTTTATAGGGATTTTAGGAGCTCTGACCAGGAATCTGTCAAGAAAACCAAATTTAGGTTCTCATTACACCATGCAGTCACTGTAACCTAGAGGGTCCCCTTGCTGACGAAGATTGTCTGTTCCCTGGACAAGACACCATTCATGGGAACCTGACTTGGGGATGCTTTTTTTTCCTTAAAGAGAACTATACTACTGTCATCTTTGCTTTGTTCTGCTAATTTGGAACATTTATAAGCTCAATAGGAGTAACAGGACCTCTGCAAGCTCATTCTACCAGGAAGGATTGTGAAATCACAGCAAGAATTTTGAAATAAGGTGGAAATTGAGCTGTGATCAAGGATTTGTAAAAAATATTTTCCCTAGGGTTCAATTTCAACATCGTGAGATGTGATGTTGGTACCCCAGGGTCACTATATTGTGTTTGGAAAATTATTTGATGAGCGCAGCTAAGTGTTTTGTTTGTTTCAAAAGCTAAGTATTACCCAGTCGTTTACTGTAAATATTTTGTTTCCCTTTTTCACCTTCCCCCTACCATCTGCTCTGCAAAGCACTGCTTTCTTTAATATTTTTTTCCTGTTAACCCTAGAAATGGTTTTTCTTCTTTCTGTCTCATAATTACAGCTGCCTTTCTGTCTACCCTTTTACAATGTTTCTGGAGAAATGTATTTATGTATTTTCTGGATACTTAGGAATAATCACTGCTTTTTTGTAATAAACTGAAAATTAATTTCTTTTCTTTTTTCTTTTTTCTTTTTTCTTTTTTTCAAGACAAAGTTTCTCTGTGTATCCCTGGCTGGCCTGGCCTCACTTTGTAAACCAGGCTGACCTTGAACTCACAGTGATCCGCTTGCCTCTGCCTCCCAAGTACTGACATTAAAGGTGTGTGCCACCACACCTAGCCTCATATATATATATATATATATATATATATATA
>OU015744.1:140863859-140915113 GCA_907169655.1 Acomys percivali
TGTGTGTGTGTGTGTGTGTGTGTGTGTGTGTGTGTGTGTGTGTGTGTATGTGTGTGTATAAAGCTGAAAAATGTCCTTTCAATTTCTTTGAAAAATGTATTATAATTTTAATGGGAATTGTATTAAATCAGTAGATTGCTTCTGGTAGGATGAACATCTTTAGTATATTAATCCTAATGATACATGAGCATTAGAGATCTTTCTATCTTCTGATATCTTTAATTTTTCAATGTTGTGAGGTTTTTATCACAAAAAAACCTTTCACTTGGAATGTTAGACACACTCCAAGATACTTTATACTTTTGAGGCTGTTGTGAAAGATGTTTCCTAATCTCTTTCCTAGTCTGTTTTTCATTTGTACGAAAAAATACTGATTTTTCTGTGTTAATTTTGTATCCTCTCACTTTCCTTTTTATCAGCTATATGAGTTTTTTTGGAAGTTTGAGAACTGCTTATGTGTTCTCTCATATCATCTGGATACCAAGATACTTTATCTTTGTTCCTTCCTATTTGTATCCTCCTTATCCCCATCAGTTGTTTCCTTGCTCTAGATGCAAGTACAATGCTAAATAGGTATGGAGAGAGTAGGTATGGAGAGTAGAGTGTACCTGATTTTATTGGAATTGCTTTGATATTCTCTCAATTTAAGTTGATGTTGGCTACAGGACTGCTTTTATTATGTTGAAGTATGTTACTTTTATCCCTAAATCTCTCAAAAGGTTTTAAAAACTTTTTTATATTTTATTAATTTATTCATATTACATCTCAATTGTTACCCCATCCCTTGTATCCTCCCATTTTCCCCTTACACCCCTCCCCTATGACTGTGAATGAGGGGGACCTCTTCCCCCTGTATATGCTCATAGGTCATCAAGGCTCTTCTTGGTATTTTATTTGAAACTTTTGGATTTTGTCATAGACCTTTTCTCCATGCAATGAGATTATTGTGTGGTTTTTGGCTTTGGTTGTTTATATGGTAGATTATGTTTATTGATTTACTTATGTTGATCTATCCTTACATTGCCTACTTGATCATAATGGATCATCTTTTTGACTTGTTCTTGGATTTGGTCGTCAAGTATTTTATTGATGGTTTTTGCATTTATATCCAAAGAAGAAATTTGAAACTTTCTTTCTTTGTTGGGTCTTTATGATATTTAAGTATCAGAGCAACTGTGGCCATGTAAAAAGAATTGAGCTGCCCTCTGTTTTCATTTTGCAGAGTGACCCTCCCTATAGGCAGTTGATCCTCTCATTTCAGCTCCATGCCCCACCCACCCATAGCCATTTATTCTATTTTCCTTTTTTAATAAGACATATCTGGTCCCTCTTGTCCTTACTCTATGCATATCCTCTGTAATTCTATGGATTTTTGCTTGCTAAAATCCACATACATGTGAATATGTATTATATTTGTCTTGCTGGATCTGGAGTGCCTCACCCAGCATTATTATTTTTTTAAATTCCACCCAATTTCTTGCAAATGTCACCATTTTGGTTTTGGGTGTTTTTTGCCTGTTTTTTATTTATTTTTCTTTTTTATTATATAGTTTATTCAGGTTATATCCCAATTGTTATAACCTAGTTTGTATCTTCCTGTTCCCACCCTCCCTCCGTCTTCTGTACTATTTCCCTCCACTAGACCTCTGACAAAAGGGGGCCTCCTCTGTCACCATATGACCACAGCCTATCAGGTCTCATTCAAATAGCCTGATTCCCATTTCTCTGTGTGCCCCCATGGTCTCTCCCAACAAGGTGTGGTGATCAAATTGGGGGTGTCAGAGTTCATATCAGAGGCAGTCCCTGCTCCCCTGAGAACTGTGGAGAATGAGCTGTCTGTTCATTGAATATATTTGAACAGGGGGAGTAGATTTACTGCATTCATTGTCTTTGGTTAGTAAAACAGTTTGTGTAAGCCCCCCTGTGTCCAGATCCACCAGCCTTGATGGTCTTCTTGTGGGGCTCCTGAACCCTCTATGTCCTTTCATCCCTCCATTCTTCCATACCAGTCTCACCTGGGGTCCAGAAGCAAGTCCCAGCTTCTGTTCTGATCTCCCACTGAGTGGAGACTCTCAGAGGACATCTATGTTGAGCTAATATCCACTTATAAATGAGTATATACCATACCTGTCTTTCTGGGTCTGGGTTACTTCACGCAGGATGATTGTTTCTAGTTTTATCAATTTGCTGCAAATTTGAAGATTTCCTTGTTTTTAAAAGCTGAGTACTTCTGGGTATATTCCAAGGAGTGGAATAGCTGGGTCTTGAGGAAGCCCTATTCCCAGACATTGAACCCCTACTCTGATCTACCTAATGGACAGGACATTCTCCACAGTTATGTGGAGAGCAGGGACTGACTTTGACATGAACTCTGGTGCTCCATATTTGACCACCTCCCCTTGGTGGGGAGGCCTGATGGCACTCAAAGAAAGAATAAGCAGGCTACTAAGATGAGGCTTGATAGCCTATGACGATATAGTGGGGGAAGAGGTCCCCCTCATTCATAGATCTAGGGGAGGGGAATAGGGTGAAAGCAGGAGTGAGGGAGGAATGGGAGGATATAAGTGATGGGATGGCAATTGAGCTGTAATCTGAATAAATTAATAAACTTTTAAAAATCATAGATAAAATTCTTATGACCTTGTAAGGTGCAAAATAAAGGCATTCAAAGGGTTAAAAAAATAGCTGAGTATTATTCCATTGTGTAAATGTACCACAGTTTCTTTACCCATTCTTTGGTTGAGGGGCATCTAGGGTGTTTCCAGATTCTAGTTATTACAAATAAAACAGCTATGAACATAGTTGAGCAAATGTCCTTGTTGTATGGTGGAGCATATATGCCAAGAAATAGTATAGCTAGGTCTTGGGGTAGCACTTTCTCAATTTTCTGAGAAAGTACCAAATCAATTTTCAAAGTTGTTGTACAAATTTATACTCCCATCAGGAATGGAGGAGTGTTCCCCTTTCTCCACATCCTCACCAGCATTTGCTGTCACTTAAACTTTTGATCTTAGCCATTCTGCTAGGTGTAAGCTCAGAGTTGGTTTGATTTGCATTTCCCTGATAACTAAGGATGTTAAGCATTTCTCTAGGTGTATCTCAGCCATTTGATATTTCTCTGTTGAGAATTCTCTGTTAGCTCTGTATAACATTTTGTAACTGGATTATTTGATTTGTTGGTCTTTAATTTCTTGAGTTCTTTATATATTTTTTATATTAGCCCTTTGTTGAATGTGCAGTTGGTGAAGATCTTCTTTTAGTCTGTAGGCTGCCATTTTGTTCTGTTATTGTGTCCTTTGCCTTACAGAAGCCTTTAAGCTTAATGAGGCCCCATTTATTAATTTTTGGTCTTAGAGCCTGAGATATTGGTGTTCTGTTAAGGAAGTTGTATCCTGTCCAAAGAGTTCAAGTTGTATCCTGTCCCCACTTTTTCTTCTAACACATTTAATGTGCCTGGTTTTTTGTTTAGGTCTTTAATCTATTTGGATTTATTTTTGTTCAAGGTGATAAATATGGATCTATTTGCATTTATATACATGTGGACCTCCAGTTAGACCAACACCATTTGTTGTAGATGCTATCTTTTTTCCATTGTATAGATTTGGCTTCTTTTTTAAAATCAAATGTCCATAGGTGTGTGGGTATATTTCTGGGTCTTTGGTCAATTCGATTCCAATTATCAACTAGCCTATTTCTATGCCAGTACCATGCCTTTTTATTACTGTTGCTTTATAGTATAGCTTGAGATCAAGGATGGAAACTCCTCTAGAAGATTTTTTATTGTATGGGATTGTTTTAGTTATTCTGGGTTTTGTTGCTTTTCCATATGAAATAGAGAGTTGATCTTTCAATGTCTATAAAGAATTGTATAGGTATTTTGATAATGATTGCATTGAATCTGTAGATTGCTTTTGGTAAGATGGCAATTTTTACTATGTTGCTTCTCTCAATCCATGAGCATGGGAGATATTTCCATATTCTGATATCTTCTTCAATTTCTGTCTTCAGAGAATTTGAAGACTTTTCATGTAAGTCCTTCACTTGCTTCATTAGAGCTATACCAAGATACTTTATATTATTTGTGGCTATTGTGAAGGATGCAATTTCCCTAATTTTTTTCTTAGTCTGTTTGTCATTTATATACATAAGGGCTACTGCTTTAAAATTAATCTTCAGCCACTTTGCTGAAGGTGTTTGTCAGCTACAAGTGTTAGCTGGTGGAATTGTGGGGGTCATTTGCATGCTCTATCATATAATCAGCAAATGGCGATATGTTGATTTCTCATTTCCTATGTGGGTCCCCTTGATCTCCAGCTAGAATTTCAAGTACCTTGTCTAGTCCCTCATTTTAGTGGCATTTCTTTGAGTTTGTCTCCATTTAATTTGATATTGGCTATCAGCTTGCTGTATATAGCCTTTATTATGTTTAGGCATGTGTCTTTTATCCCTGATCTCTTCAAAACTTTAAACACGAATGGGTGTTGGATTTTGTTAAATGCTTTTTCAGCATCTAAGGAGATCATGTGGTCCTTTTCTTACAGTTTGTTTATATGGTGGATTACCTTCATATATTCTCATATATTGAACCATTCCTGCATGCCTGGGATGACGTATACTTGGTCATGGTGAATACCTTTGATATATTCTTGGATTTGGCTTGCAAGTACTTTATTGGGTATTTTTGCATCAATGTCCATAAGAGAAATTGGTCTGAAATTCTCTTTCTTTGTTGGATCTTTGTGTGGTTTAGGTATCAAGGTGACTGTGGCCTTTAGAATGAGTTTGGTAGTGTTCTTTCCATTTCTATTTTGTGGAATAGTTTGAAGATTATTGATATTAGCTCTTCTTTGAAGGTCTAATAGAATTCTGTCCTATAACCCTCTAGCCTGTTTTTTGTTTTGTTTTGTTTTGTTGTTTGTTTGTTTGTGTTTTTGGTCAGGAGACTTTTGATGAGTGTTTCTATCCTTGGGGGTACAGGACTATTTAATTTGTTTACTTAATTTTGATTCAACTTTTGTAGTTGATTATATCAAGAAAAATTTTCTGTTTTCTTTAGATTTTCAAATTTTGCGGCATATAGGCTTTTGAAGTAAGATCTAATGATTCTTTGGATTTCCTTGGCTTCTGTTGTTATGTTTCCCTTTTCATTTCTGATTTTGGTGATTTGGATAGTGTTTCTCTATATTTTAGTTAACATGGCTAAGGGTTTGTCTGTCTTATTGACTTCCTCAAAGAGCCAGCCCTTGGTTTTGTTGACTCTTTGAATTGTTCTCTTTGTTTGTAATTTAGTGATTTCAGGTCTGAGTTTGATTATTTCCAATCATCTACTCCTCTTGAGTGTGTCTCTTTATGAAGACACTTAGTGCTATGAACCACTTAGTGCTCTTACCACTAATTTCATTGTGTCCTATAAATTTGGGTATGTTGTACCTTTATTTTCATTTAATTTTAGGAAGTTCTTAATTTCTTTATTTATTTATTCTATGACACAGTTATCATTGAGTAGACAGTTATTCAGTTTCCATGTGTGTGTAGGCTGTTATTTCTCTCATTGTTGAGGTCCAGCTTTAGTACATGGTGGTCTGCTAGGATACAAAGTATTATTTCAATCTTCTTGCATCTGTTGTGGCTTGCTTTGTGACCTTCTATGTGGTCAATTTTGGAGAAGATTCTGTGAAGTACTGAGAAGAAGGTATAATCTTTTGTGTTTGGTAGAAAAGTTCTGTAGATATCTGTTAGATCCATTTGATTCTTGACATGTGTTAGTTTCATTATTTCTTTGTTTAGCTTCTGTTTTGTTAACCTATCCTTTGGTGAGAGAGGAGTGGAGACTATTCTGGAATAGGGTGTGGAAATATTTTAAGATCCAGGGGTGAAGGAGAATTAGAATAAAGCAGTGTCTCCTGAGCATGACAGTACTGCTCACTTTTGGAACACTGACATCAAACCAGTCAATATTCTAGCATGGAAAGGATAGAGCCTCACTGGCCCCCACCCTATCTGAAAAGCTGTTGACATTTGATGGCTGCTAGAGGAGGAAGAGTCTCTGTTCTTCAGGGTGCTGATGTTGGGTATGTTGAGCAAAACTCAGTGGATGGTCCCACACTCATGAGAACACAAGTATGAAATATTGGCCTTGGAAGGTGTTTTTGTGTGCTTGGCTTGGTTTGGTTTGGTTTAGGTTTTAGAGACAGGGTTTCTCTGTGTAGCCTTGGCTGTCCTGAACTGACTTTGAAGACTGTGCTGGCCTCGAACTCACATTGATCTGCTGCCTCTGTCTCCCAAGTGTGGTAGGACATTTTTTTTTTAAAAGACACCAAGTCGGGACACTTGAGTGTGAAATTAGGCCATGCACGAGAAGAGAGTATTTGGTAGAAATGAAGGGGGAATATGGTCAAAATAAAATGTGTTAATATATGAAATTCTTAAAGTGTTAATTAAAAGTTTATTGTTTAATGTTGTTAAAATTCTTATGAATACTTTTATCTTTTAAAGAAAAAGTCACTGCCATTGAAACGCATCTCTGGGTGCACTGGATTACCTGATTATGGCTGTTGAGTCAGATGAGGGGCAGGGCACAGTTTATCCATTTAAGGTTTTCAATCATTTTCTTTTTTCCCAGGAAACAATGAATACTGCCTTCTGATATTTATTGAGGCTTTTTTACAAACATCTTCATCATTTCTGTGAAAATATTAATTTTTATACCATTAAGTTTTCTTAATTTTTTTGGAGTGAATATTTTAAATATAAAGCTCTAGTTTACCTAAATGAACTATTAAACACTAGAAAGTTATATTACTCTGTTACTTAATTTTAAGAAGATTCGTTATTGGTTCTCTATTCCCTGTGGGCCTTACAGGACAGAGAATTATGTTCCAGTACTAATGTGTGGCTGCTGACACCTTTACTTATTCAGGTGAAATACCTTGGCACAGTGAGACCCAACTCAACCATATTTTAATCAGCCTACAATGTGTCCTGGCTGATTCAAAATAGAGGTCACCCTTCCTTGTAGAATCCACATAGTTATTGAAAAACATAGGTTAAAAATAGATGATTTTTATAGAATTACTTTAAAAGCTCTTTCCTATATAATATAGAACTCTCTAAGCTATTAATTTCCATAGATTTTTATATGAAATTTTAGTGAATATTCTTATTGTTTGGTCCTTCTCTTCTTCAGGGTCCAACAAATAACACTCATCAGTGTACCCTTAGGTAACTAGGCAGAAGACCTTTCTCCTGGAGAATTGATGTATTCCATTTGTACTTGATCTGTTTGCTTTTATCAATGGAATGACAATGAGTATATCAACCACAGTCTAGGGCAGGCGCATGCTCAGTAGAACACAAATCAAATTCTTGTTTTTAGTGGCTTTTTTCTTTCCTGCCTTTCTCCTTCCTTCCTTTATTTCTTTGTAAATTTCTTGTTTTTTTAAAGTATGTGTGTGTATATATATATGTTTATATATATATGGTTTATTGAAAATAATTTTAACAATACAACATATCTGATTCTTTATTTAAGAGAGAGAAAAAATGAAGTTTGTTTGATAGGTAATAGATCTGGGAGGAGTTGTGGGACAGGAAAGAGTATAATAAAATATACTGTATGATATTCTTTTTAAAAAAAATTAGGAAAAACCAATAAAATCATTTCAAAATAAACAAGCATTTGAGACCATCATGAAACAACTGGCAGAGGCCACCTAGTGGTGGTGAAGAAAGGTGTCCAATTTTCTCATGGTTCTGCATCACCCTGAGCAGACCCAGGAGCTCAGTGTCTGCACCACTTTTAACAAGGGAAGAGTTGCTACAGAGAAGCCAATTGAATGTACAGTGTTTGAGTTCCAGATGAGAACTTGCCTTGATTTTACTATCTGGAAAGGTAATTGTAGAATTTGTGATTATGAAATAAATGGTTCTAGAAAAGACAAATTAAATTTACTTCTTTTTAACTTTCAAAATAACTTTTAGGTATTTGAAGTGACACAGGCATTCAATAATTCTATAAAACGGTGCATTCCTTTTTATATCATCATTGTACACATCATGGATGAGACACTGTTACATACAAAGAATGCACACACAGAAACACACACACACCACCACCACCACCACCACCACACCATACAACACACACGAAAAAACAAGAAAGACCTAGCACAAGGTTTAGGAGATGAAGAAGACAGGTAAATGGAAATCTGCTGTGGAGTACTGTTGGTTCTGTAGTGAAAGATAGTGAAAATAGAGACCATTGGCATCACTTGCTGGGGAGATGAAGACAAAAATTATTGAACAGAAGAAGCAAGTGGCGTTGTCTATGTGATCTACATGTGGTCAGTCTGTTTAGAATCCTGTTTTGTTTGTAGAGAGGAAGCTGAGCTAACATTGGAGACTTACCTTAAATAGCTCTTAAAACCATTTGGCAAACCTTTGCTCTAATTCAAATGTGCAAGGAATACATAAAATATTAAACAAAGCAAAATCATATTGTTAGTGTGGTTGATTTTAACACTTCATCTCTGGTCTATGGTGGTGTTTGAGTAGGTTTAGGAGATATGGCCTTGAAGGAAGCATGTCACTGGGGCAGTCTTTGAGGGTTTAAGGACTCACACCATTTTTACTTCTTTATCACTGCTTCATGCTTGTGGTTCAAGATGTGAGTTCTCAGTTTGCTGCTCCAGCTGCCATGCCTGCTGCCATGCCTGCTGCCTATTGCTGTGTTTCCCAACTATGGTGGACTCTTACCCCTATCTGACTCTGTAAGCAAAACAAACGCTTCTTTCTATCAGTTGCCTTGGTCACGGCGTTTTACTACAATAGAAAAGTAAACTAATACAGATAATTTAGAATAAGCAGAAAGCAGGATCTATATATCTAGGACTCTTCTCTCAAGTCTGTCACCAGGAAGTCATATGTCTTAGTAGAATCTTTTTTTTTTTTTCTGGTCCATGAATGTTTGGAGCATAGTGATTTTGATTATTAAATAGTAACTTGAGGATGTCTAGCTCAGCAATGGTTTTCACATATCAATGAATTATCTTTTTCTATCTTCCTCTCAAAGCAGAGAATTAAATCCAGCCCTCTGATTTCTACCCCCAGCCCCTGAGTGGTAGGCATGTTCTAGACTGTGGTGTAGTGACAGGATTTGACTTGTCACAGTAACTCATTAAATATACCACACAATGTGCCTGTCTATGTATCTTAGGCTACATATTCTGCAGAAGACAACTAGCATGTCGTTCAGGCAGTACAATGGAGAGGCTTAAATGTCAAGACACTGAAGACTGTGTTTAACATCTATGTAAGTGAGTGTTCTTGTATAGCCCACATCCTAGACAAACCTTAAGGTGACTCCATGTCCAGCTAAAAATATATATATATATATAACTGTAGCCTTGTTAAGAGAGCCTGACCCACAACCCTCCCACTTGAGTGTGCCATAATTATTGGCCCACCACAAATTTTAAATAATTGAAGCCTTCTGTTTTAAATTTGTATCTTTGGAGCTATGTTATACAGCACAATCACAGAGCTACCTTCCTTCAAGTCGTCTTTTCTTTGGCATTGACCCAATGCGGACTTTCTGGCATTCATTCAAGTGTAGTGAAGAATAATATAAATACAGGCTTGTATTTTGTCCTTTTGTGTGTGTGTGTGTGAAGATAGAGCAACTATTTTTATCCTCACCTCCCTAGGCCTTCCTTCTTAAAATTCTATACTATAGTCAGTCTTTATCGTTAGGATTCTGCTTCAGTCCACCTACCTGTGATGTCACTGCTTACCTGCCATGGGGCAGTGGCCCTGTCCAGGGCAGTATAAAAGACAGACCCTCCATGTGGTCTCCACCTCTATCTTTCTATTCTCAACCCCTCTTTCCTCTACCCCACTCTCTCTCTACTCTTTCTCTCTAACCCTTTCCCTCTCTCTCTCTCTCTCTCTCTCTCTCTCTCTCTCTCTCTCTCTCTCTCTCGGGTACCCCTCCACCCCTTTCTTCTCCCACATGCTCATTTAATAAACTCTGTATAACATAATATCTGGCATTTATAGTCTGGTACCTTCTATCTATCATCTGCCTTAATTTTACATATAACATTTATGGTTTATAAAGCAAATTCAGACACTGCTTCATCAATGCTGGCAGCTTTCTGTAGCTCTTATCAGGTGTGTACTCTTCTTCATCATCCAGGAACAAGCTCCATGTTTACATAGATATTTTCACTCCAGAATCTCCTGTTGGAAGAACTAAACCAAGATTTGGAACTTAAGGCAAGAAGCTCAAATTAGTTTCTAGTCGACCAAAGCAAACATCAGCGGAACACTGTGCTCAGTGCCTTTAGACTGAAGGAGAACATGAAGCAGGGATTGGTGTGGTCTGGGCGCAGTCTCCTGACTGTGGATGAGTCACAGCTCAGCTCTACCTGATGTCTCAGTATGAACAATCTGGTAGATGGCTCCAACTTAAACTTTTCCAACCAGAAAACTAGAGTATTGATACCTACCATACATCCATTCTAAGAATTTAAAAGATTTCTTTTCTTTTTCAGTTTTTGAATTTATTTATTTATTTTTATTATTTATTTGTCCACTTTTCATCCCAGCTGTATCCCCCTCCATCCTCTCCTCCCAATTTCCCCTTCATCCCCGATTCCCCTTCCCTGTTCCTTAGAAAATGAGACCCCACCCACCCACTTCAGCTCATCAAGTCCCATAAGGACTGAGTTAATCCTCTTCCTCTGTGGCCTGGCAAGGTAGTCCCCTTATGGAAAAGTGATCAAAAAGCAGGCAGCAGAATCCGCATCATAGACATCCCTGCTTCCCTTACTAGTGGACTCACACGAAGCCTGAACTGCCCATCAGCTACCTCTACGTAGAATACATAGGTCCAGTCTGTGCTTTGTCCTTGGTTGGTGCTTCAGACTCCACAGACCCCTTTAGGCCTTGATTAGTTGGCTCTGTTGGTCTTCTTGTGGAACTCTTGTCACCTCTGGGTCCTTTCATTCCCCCTCCCCCACCACACACACTTTTTTGAAAACTAGACTCCCTTGGCCCAATATTTGGCTATGAGTCTCAGCATCTGTTTCCATCTGCTGGGTGGAGCCTCCCAGAGGACAACTCTGATAGCCTCCTATCTGCAAGCATAACAGAGTATTAGTAACCATGTTAGGAGTCAGCTCTTTTCTATGCGAAGGACTTAGGTTGTGGCAGGTATTGGTTGGACATTCCCTTAATCTCTGTTCTATCTATAACCCAGACCCAGTAGAGATCCACATGGTATATACTCACTTATAATTTAGTCATACAGTACAGAATAAGGATACTACAATGCACAAACCAAAAGAAGATAAGTAACAAGGAGGACCCAAGGGAGGACGCTTAAGTCTCACTTAGAAGCGGAAATAGAATAAACCGAAGGAGAGGTTGAAGACAGGGAACAAGCAGGAAAGGAAGCAAAGAGAGAAATTAGAGTGGAGATCACACTTGCAGAGAGTAGGGTAAGGTATGGCAGAAGGTCTGCAGAGAAAAGAGAAACTGTGCCTGGGGGCATCTCTGTGACAAGCTAGAGATCTAAGTCAGAATAAGCCTCTGGGAGGATATGATGGAGACTCTAGGTGAGACTCCTAGTAGCAGGGGCCATGCAGACAGAAGACATCCTCTAACTAGACAAGACTCCTAGTGGAGGGCAGAGAACACCAACCCACCCACAAAAACTTCAGTCCAAATTGTACCCTTCCTATAGGACAAGCAGGGAAAATAGAAAGTTTCTTAATTAATTGTTTTGTATGCTTTGTTAGCCATTGTTAGGATACAAAGGAACCATTCACAGTGCAATCACGTAAAAGCCTTCTGAGCTCTCAGGACTAAAAGCATGAGCTCCTTTCTTCTCTACCACTGTGCTTGTAAATGGAGTCAGGAAGGTTGACGGTCCTCTCAGGGTCAGTGCTGCCTCACCTGGAGAGGGAAGGAAATGAATTAAGGAAATTCAAGATGGCATCTTGGGTGCTAGTATTATAACTGTAGGAGATGGCCATGGTCACATAGATAAGGAAGATTTCAGGACTGAAGAAAAATAACTTGCGCTGTTCGTGTTCAGACAAAGAGTGTGACTCCTGTGACTAGTTCATTCAGGCCCGGAAGTGAAAAATGTTATTTATCTTCTCTGATGAGTAGCTAGATGGTCTCTAAGGAGTCACTTTATTTTTTATGCTTTAACATAAGTGAAGTGTATTTGCTACTCACCTCTGGAAACCTACACACTTTAAAATAAGCCATTTAGTCTGAGGAATCTAGTGAGGCTAGTAAAATGTATGACTTTTAAATGTTAAAGGCACTTTTAATTTTATTGCTAATAGCATAAATGGCCTGTAATGCTGGGGATTACATCATAGTAAGTATTGATGCTGAACCCTAAGCCATCTGATATGACAAACAGCAATTTATTCATCATTGTATATTGCTGTCAGATCTGATAGGTTAATATTTAAAATTTATTAAGCAATATGTCACACAGAAACATTTAGTTTCATATTATATTTACAATAGTAGCAATGGCTGTTGCCAGGGCTAGTCAAGTATAAATTATTGCTCAATTTGAACATGATGCTACTGCAATAGAATGCCCCATGGCTATGAAGGTCATTAGCATGTAACAGTCTTGTCTTTCCTAAAATAGGAATGACCCTGTACACACACACTCACACACACACACATACACACAGCATCATAACACTTAACACCATAGATAAAAAAGAAATAAAGAAATAGAAGAAAACATTAAGCAGACAGTCCTTTGATTTACAGCAGATAAGGCTTGGTGGGTGCAATGGGAGAAAAGGTTATCTCCTCTAGCAAGCTAACACTTTCCCCCATCTCCAAGGGAGCAGAGTTCAAAGCCAGGTCAATGAGGTAAGTATGAAACTTAACACAGATCTTTTGCACAGAGCTGTTGTTTCCAATGGGTAAATATGCAACTCATCGAAGTAGAAGGCCCTGCTAATTTTATTTAACTGTTGATCACCAGATGTTTGTATATTTGTGTGAGAGTGATAGAGAATCTTGGAGAGTTCAAATAAGCTTTTAAAGCTTTGTAACAAGCGTGTTTCACTCAGTCTTCCAATAGCGGGGAGTCAATGTGTAATTGCAAGGAACCATCTCCTTGGGAGCAGAATATCTTTAAGTTTACACGTTATGGGCCCCACTTTTATGTGTTCCAGACAACAAGACTATGGTCACTCCTCTCCTACAGCAGAAACAGTGCTAGGCAGTGTCTCACTGCAAAGCTATTAAGTGGCAAGGTCAGAGCCTTAAACAGTGAATCACATGCTTCCCTGAAGTTTATAAGAATAGTGGAAGGAAAGCTGTTAGTCAACCAAATTCCTTGCTGCTTCGGAAATCCATGTTTGATAACATCTTCACATATATAAATTATAAATCCCTTTACCAATGGATAGTCCAGACCTATTATGGTGACTACCTGGAAACTGAAGGCAGACATACTCATTCATTCAGCAAAAACCATAGTTTGTACAAATTGCTGTACTTGTGCTAGGCCCTGTGATGTATCCATGGGACAAACATTGTGTCTGACTTCTGGTTGCAATGGCCTGGACTTCACTGAAGAAGCATGTAAAACACTGGTGACATTACAACCCTGGGAGGGAGTTCAGGGTTCCCCTAGGGATCCTTCCCAGGTACACTAAGAAGTCAGAATTACTGATCTTGGCAATGTACCCTACATCTCCAGGAAGAGGATGAGCTTAAGGTCTGAGTCATCCTTATGTTACAAAATAGAAACCCTAGGTACTGTCTGGCTTCCAGAGAGGTTTGTTTTGCAAAGTAAACACTGGCCAGGATCTACCCATTTCCATGGAGAGGAGCAGCCCCCTCTTCCTCCCTTTTTAAATGAGAAGTTATTGTCTCATCTCTCACTTGTGGGGTGCTCAGTTATTCACGAGTGGCATTTGAGCTGGCTCCTACTTTTATGACAGAAGCAATAACTAATAAAGATATACTTAAAAGATGCTCAGTTTCGTAAACCCTCTGCCCTGTAAATATTAGACTGTTTTTTCTATCAGTGAACATAGGTCAATGGGGCAAACAAAAAGATGCAGTTATTTCTCACAGATTGATGCACTTTATATATATATATATATATATAATTATATACCCCTCAAAAGGAAAAGGAAAAATAGAGGCTACATACTCTCATTTGGAAACTATTGTGGCATTTTCCAATGAAAACTTAAAGAGATCAAAAGAAGCCATAAGACAGAGACAGAGAGAAAGAGACAGGGAGGGACAGTTAGAACAAAGACACAGAGAAAACGATAGAAGAAACTAAGAAAACTAAGAATAGTTAATAGCATTGGGGAAGAAGGTACATGAAGCATCAATGACCACATTTTATCTTGTCGACTCATGTACTAGTCAGAAGTTCCGGGTCTGAGCATCTACAATTTTCTAAAATGCAAGTTTGTACATGTACTCTTATGGGACTTTTGTCAATAAAGAACTGATAGGCTAATTATGATTAGTTTTTTATTTTATTTCATTCTCTGTGCTCAGTAAGTGAATAAATGCTTTATTACAAATAATAACATTAAACCTACAATCTTGAGGTGTATATTATGGAAGTCATAAAAATAAAGCTTAGTTTTCAGAATGCTTCAAGGGAAGGCAAACCTTGCAATAAGCTGGTCTCAAGAGAAGACTTTATAGCTTCTCAGGAAATATTGGAAATGGCAGGTACATGTGAAGAGCACAGAGTGGAAGACAGCCACATGGCAGCAGACACCCTTCCCAGACAAAGTTCTCCAAACACTTCAGTGAGCTGCAGCAAAATATTTAATGAGCACTTCAATGCATTTGGGAATGTTTTCTTTAACTCCTACCAAAATTCTTGTTTTCCTGTTCATTGTTGCATCAAGGAAAATCAATTAACCTCTGCCTTTTACTTCCTCATCTGTAAATCGGGGCAAAACATGTCTGTCTCTCATGGTCCTGAGTGGGATGCATTGGGAAGGAGGTTTAAGTACTTGACTTGGTACCTTGTATGCCTGCTGATCAGATTCTAAGAAGAGTAAATGTCAGTGTTTAGTGACTTCGTCAGACAGGCCAGTGATGACACAGACCCGTGTCACAGCCTGTTAGTGACAAATCCAAATTAGAATCACTGATTCAATATTTCCAGTACAAAATAACCAAAGTGCTTGCTCAGGGCCTGGGTTTCTCTAGCTCATCGCTGCTTCTACCAGTTCAGCAGGACCAACTACATACAACTCCCCACTCCTCCCCCTCCTTTTGCTTTTAGGATCAGGAACCTGAACTCTGGTTCAGGTTTTTACATTACAGAGACTAAGAGGTGCTGCTAGTGGAGAGTTTTGCTTCTAGGAGCCAGTGCTGAAATTCTCACCAGCTTGTCCCTCCACGGCCTGTAGATTTGTATGCAGCTGTGCAGGGTTTGCTCAGTTAATGCATGGCATGCTGACGTCATCACTACGCGAGGCCACACAGGATTTCAAATGATCAGATTCCTTTTGTAGTTAATATTTTCAGTATGTACTTCATTGCCTTGAAGCAATTTCCAAAAAGGGAATTTTCCATTGTGTATGACTCTAGGTGTCTTTTAAAAAAATTCTTAATATCCAAATATTTCTTGAAGGCAGAGTAAAACGCCTTCAGAGAAATCAGAACATTGATTTTTTTTTTTTTTTTTTTTACTCTCTTTCATGTTGGTAGCTCAGCACAGATCCCCCTGTTCCGGCCTCAGGCATGATTAATCACTCAGTCCTCTGTGCTCCATGACATCTTGCTCACACCGTTAGTGCAGCCTTTTTTTTTTTTTTTTTTTTTCCTTCCTTTTCTTTTTATAGCAGAATCACCAGCTGTTCAAGGCCTCCCATTCACACTTCTCTTTTAGCACCTAAAGTGCTCCCTGGACGTCACAGGTCACAGGTGAGTTGGCCTGAGCTGGCCGACTGAACATGTAGCTTCCTTCTGTTAGCACACATCCCTCAGTTAAAAGAAGACTGAATTTAAAGAAACGCTAACTGTATATTGTTATATTTCTATGTCATAACGATGTATAAACATCTGCTTCTACAGGGAAACTCAAATAACAAACTGATGCAGTAAGGTAGGGAGATTAAGGAGCCGTGGGATTTTATCAAGGAGACTGGTGGGGCTTTGTGTTTTCCTTATATATTGCCAGGCCCTCTGGAGGCTCTAACACTGCATCTAAATCAGCCAGGAGCAGGATATCTAATCACTGTATGCAGTTAGTAACTATGTCATTGGACAGCAATTTTTGGCTCCATTAAACATAAAGACTGTGTTAGAATAAGTATTTCCAAGGCTTCTTCTAGCCTAGAATCAAACTCATAAATAAAATGGAGCCTATGTCGTTGACCTAGCATTCCTCTCCCACAACAATGTATTATTACTCACAGGGGTCATATGTCACATATCCTGCCTATCAGATATTTACATTATGATTCATACCAGTAGTAAAACTGCAGTTATGAAGTAGAAACAAAGATAATTTTAAGCTTGGCGTCACCACAACATGAGATGAAGGCTTGCAGCATTAGGAAGGTTGAAAACCAGTGTATAGGTTATAAACAGAGCTGAAAAGTCATCGTCAACCTGGATCAAGTTTATCACATGGAGTTTTCCTGAAGAGCTAGGATATCTCATACCTGGAACCACCTGCCAACTACTGAGAATCCAGACACAGCTATCCATCCTACAGTAATCAAACCCTATTCAGTTTCCCAAATAGCACCTGGTGTTTTAAGAATTTTTAACTTGAAGAGACTCTAAACTTTTGGTAAAATAGAGATAACCATAGTAATTTTTCCTATACCCCCAAAGCTAGAGTGAAAATTAAATGGGAAACATAATTTTGAAAGCTCCTAAAAAACTATAATAGATCAGACAGATCAAATATATTTTTTCTTTTTCAGAGACTTGCTTTACAGCAAATTTGGACATTGGAGCATTCCCAAGGCTCTGAGACCCTGTCCCGGCATCACTGTGACCCTTCCAAGAGTGTCTTTCCATGCCAAAGGCAAGCATCCCTAGAATCACTATGCAATAAATCCCACTTTCTAGGGTCTCTCTCCTGTAATTGGGTACTAACATTCTGAATCCAAATTGCTGCATACTACCTGGTTGATACTGCCCTCTAGTGACTCTTCTAAACAAAACAGCTGACATCCTTAAATTCAACCACACAGATACTTAAGCATCCTTAGTGTATACATTTCTAATGCCTGAAGACCATATTCACCCCTCATTCACATGATAATTTCAGTGAGAAAGCTGCGGACATCTCTTCTATATAGATGGTGTTCCACCAGCACTGTTGCTGCAGCCTAACATGACAGTGTCCTCTGTCAACCAGCTGTGTGCCTGTGGTGGCACACACCTACATCTTGACACCCACATTCATAGACTTCTTTCTCTGCAGTGGAGAGGCCTGGCTACTTTGTTACCATGACATTTTATATTTGTATCCAGGCTTGAGTATATGTCTTTGCTCAAGTACCGAACATTGGACTACAGCGAGTCCTTGAATTATGGGAACCTAAAAATCTGTGCCTGTCTTCTCTGAATTCTCAGACAAATCCAGCCTTTATCCAGGTAACACAGTTAGGAGAAATGGAACCAGGATCTGACCCCTGTCCTGGCATGTCACATATAATGCTTTGTATTACGGTTGAGGGCTTGTGTGGCAGGGCCAGGACTCAAAACTGGGACATGAACCTACAGTTTCATCACTGTTTAGAGCAAGTGGCTAGTGGATGATTCCTGGGCCCTGGGGAGGAGAAAGAATCAAATAAATGAATATCATTTACTTTTAATAATGCTTTTTCTCTTCTTTCATGCTTCTTTCCCACCGACAGTTAAGCCTTAGCTACTAGTTTCTCTGAATATAATACTGTACCCTTTCTTCTAGTTGAAAAGGAAAGAAAAATAATAATGAGAAGAAGAAAGCATGAGACTCCAGGTAGTTAAAGAAGAGATGGAGCTGAAGGAAATCAGAACTCCTTTTCTTTCCAGCTTTCAGCTCTGTCGCTTGCTTCCACCCCCCTTGAGACCGCATGTCACGTGGCCAAGGCTGTTCTCGAATTTACCGTATAGCCAAGAATGACCTTGAGCACCTACCTCCACCTTCACAGTACTGGTTTCCAGGTGTGGAATTTTGGGTTATTTATCGTAATGTTAACTATTATTTCCCAAGCATTGTCAGTCTTAGCAACATCATGAAAACA
Organism: Acomys percivali; assembly: GCA_907169655.1. Taxonomy (NCBI): domain Eukaryota; kingdom Metazoa; phylum Chordata; class Mammalia; order Rodentia; family Muridae; genus Acomys; species Acomys percivali. The sequence goes on from OU015744.1 coordinate 140,882,141, forward strand.
GGAGAAAAATCCCATGTCAGTGTGGTGTCCTCAAGAGGGAGGGAACCATTGCCTTTCTATTTGCCTTTCAAGTATCACTACCGAGAATCATCTTGACTTTAGACTACTCATTAAATCACTCTTGACCATTTTTCTCAGGCCTTAGTTCAATAGTATTATACTTTCACTAATGGATTATTGAATCCTTCTTAATTGATTTATGTTTCATTCATTTGTGAAGTCAGAGTATTTTAGCAATGGCATGGTCACTTTTGACTCCTTTAATTAATAAGCTCTTTTTATGTTTTATCACCCGTTGTTACTCCTGACATGTAAATAACAGTGCTGGCTAAAAAATCAGACCCTTGGACTCTGCATGAAAAGTCATTGAACGTGGTATTCTACCAAGAAGCTCTTTGCAACTGATACATTCTGGGATAGGAAAAGTCAGTTTGCTTCAATGGCGTGTCATTGGCTATATTAAATTACCTGACAGCAGGACTAATGCCTAGAAGTAGCTGACCAACGCAAAAGAGATTCTATAAAATTGGGACAGGCACTGGGAGTCGAGTCTGGACTCTGGGCAGAGCACTGAGAGTTGTAGAGAAGAGTGGGGGGCGGGGTTGGAAGGTCTGGAGGGGTCAGGAGCTCCACTGGGAGACCATCAAGGCCTGAGGATCTGGACACAGCGGGGCCTGCACAAACTGATGCACCAACCAAGGGCAGTGCATGCAGAGAACCAAGACCCCAGCTCAGATGCAGCCAATAGACAGCTGGTTCTCCATGTAGTGGAGGAGGGCAACTTCTGATGAACCTCTGACATGCAGTCTAGTGCCCACGATTTGGTCACTGCCCCCTGGCAAGACCGGCTTTAGGACACACAGAGGAAGAGAACGTACACTATCCTGATGAGACCTAATAGGCTGTGGCCAGACAGGGGGGTGGGATGGGCTCCCCTCCCCATCAGAGGTCTAGGGGAGGAGAATAGGCCAGAAGATGGAGGGAGGGTGGGAACAGGAAGATAAGAGTGAGGGGAAAACAATCAGGATGTAATGTGAATAAATTATAATAAATAAAATATACATAAAAATAGATTCTATGATCTCTCTCTCTCTCTCTCTCTCTCTCTCTCTCTCTCTCTCTCTCTCTCTCTCTCTGTCTCTCGTATTTGTGTGTGTGTTTGTGTGTGTGTGTGTGTACATGCACGTTCTTGGCTTAGGTTTGTGTTTACTTTTTTGTTTTTTTAATATATTTTATTAATTTACTCATATTACATCTCAATTGTTATCTCTTTTATCCTCCTATTTTCCCCTTACTCCCCTCCCCTATGACTGTGACTGATGAGGACTTCCTCCCTCTGTATATGCTCATAGGGTATCAAGTCTCCTCTTGGTAGCCTGCTATCCTTCCTCTGAGTGTCACCAGGCCTCCCCATCCATGAGACATGGTCAAATATGGGGCACCAGAGTTCATGTGAAAGTCAGACCCTACTCTCCACTCAATTGTGGAGAATGTCCTGTCCATTGGCTAGATCTGGGTAAGGGTTCGAAGTTTACTGCATGTATTGTCCTTGGCTGGTGCCGTAGTTTGAGCAGGACCCCTGGGCCCAGATCTGCCTATCATAATGTTCTTCTTGTAGGTTTCTAGGACCCTCTGGATCCTTCTATTTCCCCATTCTCCCATGCTTACTTTTAAATTTGACACTACAATATGATTTTATCCTTTCTCCTTTAGCTTTATACTCTCTAAACCCATCTATATTCTTCTCTTTGCTTTCTTTCAAACTCATGCCCTTTTAGAAAATTAACTGTTGTTGTATAAATATATGTATACATGTGTACATATATATTCATAAGTATAACATTACTCATTTTGGGAGTCTAGTACAACTCAAAAGATAGTTTTTCAGGCCTGATGTTGGTTTTGGTAAAGTGGTCTTTGGCTCTTGTAGGGAACATTGTTATCCCAGATAAGAGAATTTCATTTAAACAAGTATATATTTATGTATATTCATACTTAATGTATTATATGATTCTCTATGAATAGTTGATTGCATGATTATGCATTTATCAGACATCTTCACTTTTATTTACCCTCCTTCTTCTGTACTTATTCCATTATCTCCTTAATTAGAATCTACCCTTCTCCTATCTCTTCTGTCAGATCTCTTGTACCATGCTATTTTCCCCTCAATACCCTACGAAGGATTTGTTTTTACTTTCATGGTTTCTGCAGTTACTTCAGATAGGTTCTCCCATCTAAAGATTAAAGCCTAGGAACCTTGGATAAGAAAGAACATGTGACTACTTTCTGGGTCTTCATTACTTCACTTAATACAATCTTTTCTAGCTCCATCTATTTACCAGGGAAGATCATTTATACCTAAGTAGCATTTGATAGTATACATGTGTCATATTTTTATTCTGCATATGTCAGTTGTAGACTATTTAGGTTATTCCTATTTCCTAGCTATTGTAAATAGAGCAGCAATGGGCCTGGGTGAGTAAGTACTTGTGGATGTAGGAGTCCTTTGGGCACAGGGTAAGGAGTGGTACAGCTGGGCCATATGGTAGTTTTATTTTTTAGCTTTTTAGGAGTTCTCCACACAAAAGCCATAGTGATTATGCCTTTTTTCAATCCCACCAATAGTGAATTAGGGTTCCCTTTCCCCACAATCTCTCTGGAATTTGTTTTCTACTGTTCCATTGATCTTTGACACTCTGACTCGGGTAAAAATGAAATTTCCAAGTTGTTTTGATTTGTGTTACTCAAATTGCTATAGACGATAAATACTTTTGAGATATTTCCTAGCCAGTTTTTCTTCTTTTGAAGACTCTCATATTCATTTTTTGAGTGGGTCATTTGTTCACTGATATTTGTTTTTTAGTCATTTATATATTCTCTACACAAATGCTTTGTCAGTTCTTAGAGAAATGAAGTCCTATTCAGAAAGACCTTCCCGACACCTGTATCAATTAGAATACTGCCTATGTTTTCTTCCAGTAATTTCAAGTTTCAAGTTTAAGTTTTTGATCTGTGTATAATTAATTTTTCTACAAGATATGCATCTAACTCTTTCTTTTACATGTGAGCATGCACTTTTCTCAGCACCATTTGTTGAAGATGCTTTATTCTTTCTAGTATTTTTTTTTCTTTTGCATCTTTTCCAAATAGTGTGACTGAAATTACACATACTCATGTTTAGGCTTTCTGTTTTGGTTCATTGGGCTATATGTCTGTTTTTGTGTGGGCACTGTACTGTTTTTTATTACTGTGGCTCAGTAATTTATCTTAAGATCTGGAAAGCTAATCCCTACAGTGTTGTTCTTTTGTTCAGGACTATTTCAGCTATCTGGGATCTTCTGTGATTCCTTAGTTTTTTTTTCATTTCTATGAAAAAGATAAGTGACTCTAATTAGTTTGCATTGAATCTGTAAATAACTTTAGGTAAAATGGTCATTTTCACCATGCCAATTCTATCAATCCACAAGCACGGGCTTTCTCTCTATTTTCTAGTAGTCTTCTCTAGCTAAGTCTTCAGAGCCCCAATGTTTTCATTATAGAAGTGCTTTACTTCCTTGGTTAGGTTTATTCTTAGATATTTGCTTTACGTTGAGGTTATTGTGAGCAGGAGTGTTTCCATACTTTCCTTTTCTGAATGTTTGTTGTTGGTGTATACAAGAGCTATTATTTGTGAAAGTTGATTCTGTACCCTGCCACTTGCTGAATTTGTTTATCATTTCTAAGAAGCTTTCTGGAGAATTTCTGTTATCTCTACTATATAGTAATATATGTATATATTTTAGTATTATGCAAATGGAGATAGTCTGAATTCTTCTTTCTCATTTTATATCCCTTTAATTTCTTTATCTTGCTCTAGTTAGTTCTTCAAACAAAATATTGAAAAGGAGTAGAGAGTGGAGACCCAAGATGGTGGCACTGAACACACACTGCATCTGATCTTCAGGATAGAGACTAGGGACACGGATGGGAGCTACAGACCATCAGACCTGGAGAGCCCCAGGTGAGAGGTGTCCACACAGTGCAGAGCGCAGGTGGGTCTGGCCTCAGGCCATCCAACTGTCCCATGAAGGATGGTGTCCAGTCCCCAGAGTCTAGACCCACACCCACCTGTGAGCAGCAGCCCTGCGCTATATCAGGGACACAGTGTCTGGGACGGAACTGTGGGCAGTGAAGCACCAGAGTCTGTATCTGTTGGCCTGAGGGAACGGAAATCGGATGGATCTGACCTCAGACCACCTCGCCAGTCCACAGAAAGCCCCAGGGCTGGCGACCACAATGGGAACAGTATCCAAAGGCCGGCACAGCCAATTGTGCCATGCCGTACCTACACCTCTCTGACTGATCTGTGGGCTACAGAGAAAAACACCTTCAGTGTCTGCTGGCTCAGCAGGAACCGAGAGTGTGGATCTGGGATAGATCTGACCTCAATTCATCCTGCAGTCCATGATAGGAACCCAGTCTACGGAGGAACCCAGGGCCCATGCAGGAGCCCAGGTGGCTGTGGACACAGTCTTCAGCTACAGTTCCATAGCCGCATCTCAGGTTGACTAATCTAAGGCAGCGCAGCCTGAATGGATCAGCAGAAACCTAGCCAGCCACCCAGTGCACTGTTCCCCTGCACACTTGGGTGGGACTGAACTGGCCTAAGCAGATCAGGTGGAAGCCAACCCTGCAGCCACAACCCAGCGGGTGTGTGTGTGTGTGTGTGTGTGTGTGTGTGTGTGTGTGTGTGTGTGTGTGTGTGTAGGGGTGGGGTTCCCTCACTCTCTAGCTGGACTGAAACGGCCTGAGAGTGCTCCGGCAGAAACCTAGCCAACTGCCACAAACCAGAGGGCAGTATCTGCTCTCTCAGACAGGACTTGAACCTAGGCCTGGATGGATCAGGCAGAAGCCTAGCCAACCACCACAACCAGCAGGGGGTAGGAAGTTCTGGTACTCTAGGTGGACTGAGCCTAGGTCCCCAAAACCCCAGGGCCTGAGGGCAGGGTTTTCAAAGCCCAGCCAAAACGGGATCCAAAGGCAGGATAACTGGTTATACCTACAGTACACTGGGGTGCAGAGCACCAGCACTGGACTCTGCTGACCTAGTGGGGAGTCCAGGGTGTGGAGCAAAGTCCCCTAGAGCTGAAACCACGTCACCTGCCTGATCCAAGAAAGGGTTCCCTGATCTCTACAAGTGAGGATTCTTGATCTATAGACACTCACCAATGGACTGCTCTCAATGACCAGTGAAGGACACCTGAAACTACCTCCCAGCGTCAGAGACAGCAAGATGACTAAAAGCCAGCGTAAAAACACAAACAACAAAAACAAAAACAATATGGCACCTCCAGATGCCAGCTTTCCCAAAGAATTCAACGCTGGGAACTCAAACACAACTGAAGCACAAGAAAATGACCTCAAATCCTTCTTAATGAAGATGATAATGGAGGAAACGAATAAAATCCTTAAACAAATGACCACATGACTTTTCTTTTTTCTTTTCTTTTTTTTTTTTTTTGTCTATGTTCACTGCGGATAATGGTCTATAGTGTTTTTGTTGATGTGTCTTTTCCTGGTTTTGATATTTGAGTGATAATGGCTTCATAGAAGGAATTTGGGAGTGCTCCTTTCTCTTTCTCTTTTAAAATTCATTTAGGAAGAATTGGCTGTAAGAATTCTTTGAAAGTCTAGTAGAATTCTGCTATGAATAATGCATCTCACCCTTGAAAGAATCATCATTATTTATTACTATTGCTATTAATTATTATTATTAATTATTATTATACCTGGAAGAAGTTTTTACTATTTCAATAACCCTATTTATTATGGTTCTGTTTAGGTTGTTGACTACTCAGATTAATTTTAGTAGTTTTAGATAAATGCAGAAATGTTTGTTTCCTTTAGAGCTTCAAGCTTAATTGAGTACAGGTTTTTAAACCATTCCCTTACAATATTATGAATTTCTTTGGTGTCAGTTATAATGTTTCCCTGTTCATTTCTGATTCTGTTAAATTGGATCCTCCTTCTTTTTTCATTAGTTGGGCAAGGGCATGGCAATCTTGGTTATCTTCTCAAAGAACCTGCTCTTTGATTCATTGATTCTTTGTATTCTTATTTTGTTTCTATTTCATTGACTACTGCTCTGATTTTTATTATTTCTGACCAATTATTGGGTCTGGATTTGTTATCAAAATTTTGAGTTGTTTCATTTGTGCTCTGTTTGATTTTTTTTTTTAAATATGGACACAGCAGCTAGAAATGTCTCACAAAGCACTATTTTCATTGTGTCCCAGGGGTATTCTTGTTGTGTTTTCTTTTTGATGTAGTCCCAGAAGTTTTCAAAAGTTATTTCTCAATTTCTTCTCTAACCCATTTATCATTCAGTAATAAGCTTTTTAATCTTCATAGCTTTGTACTTACTGTAGATTTGTTTGCTTTCAATATTAAGTTGTATTTAATTGTGGGCTGGTGGTACATAAAGAGTTATTTAAAACTTTTTGAATTTGTAAAGTTTTGTTTTGTGTTGCAGTTATTATTGAAATGGGTGTTAATTGTGGTTATCATATTGCTGATCTTTGGTGGTGCTTGTGTTCTCAGTGGTCCTTTGTTTCAATAATTATGGCTCCTATTTCTTACTACAGTCTCCCTAGTATGTTTAACACTCTTCAGCCCAAAATCATCTTTCCTGAATTTTCTTTATATTTGATTTGTTGGATATAATTTTCTTAATCTGGTAACTGGAAAGGTTTTCTTTCTCCTTCACTTATGGTGAATAGTTTTGCATGGACTGTTATTCTAGGCTGCTTATCATGGTCATTAAGACATGGACTCCATTGATCCAAGTTTCTCTGTCTTTTAAAGTTTCTGTGGTCAAATCAACTGTCTTCTGATGGTTTTTTCTTTTTATGTGACTTGCACTTCTTTTCTTGCAGATTTCAATACACTTTCTTTGTTAAGCCTACTTAGTGTTTTAACTGTGATATACTGTGGATATTTTCTTTTCTGGGCTGCCTGCTTTTTGTATTTGTATGGGTGTCTCCCTTTTTAGTTTGATGAAGTTTTCTTCTGTGAACTTGTTGAAGATTTTGTCTATGCTATTGACATGAGATTCTTCTCTCTCAGGAACCCTACATATAAGGTTTGATCTGTTTTTCATGGCATTCCACATTACTGTACGTACCTTTTCACGGTATTTTGTTCGTTTGCTTTTAATTTTATATATCTGGCTTATTTGGTCTAGATAGTCTACTTTATTTTTGTATCCTAGTATTCTAATGTTTTTATAATTCATTCTACTCCAAGGCTTCATGTTGAATTTTCTTCTTGAGCTGTTGAGTTTTCAATTTAGTCGTTTCAACTTATATTCTCTTCAGTGTTTCTATCTCTTTATTGAATTACAATTTCAAATCCTGTATCGTCTTCATCATTTTCATTGACTTCATGTTTTTTTGTTTTTTTGTGGATATCATTTTAGGTGTTTATTCTCATTAAATTCTGTCTTTAATTTTGAGTTATTTCTTTGTGTGTTTTTAAACTCCTTAAATTCTTTTATGAGCTTTGTGACTATTCTTTTAAATTCTGTGTCCTGGGGTTTATCTAGGCAATGCTCATTGGCAAACATTTCTATGGACTGTTAAGATTTGGACGTAAGACACTGGCTTGATGTTTTATATTGCTGGCAGTTTTGCAATAAGATCCGGACATGTGGACTTCTTTTGTTAGTTCTAAGTCTGATGTGGACAGAGCAGATTGGTGCTTAGGGTTTGGAAATGTCTTGGGGTGCATGAAGTGAGTTGGATAAAGATGACGGGGCTCATGTATAGGGTGTGCCTTCTGGTTCAAGCCTGGAGTATGGGAGTGTATCTTCCTGGATGGAAAAGTCAAATATGGTGTGGGAGAATGCAGTGAGTTGGAAAGAAGAGAAAGAGGACCTTGGAAGAAGCTGAGAGATTGGATGAGGCATAGAGGTATGGGTTGTCAGAGTATGCCTGGACTTTTGTTATGGGACCTGGATAGGAAGGGTGCCTGAATAGGGAGTGTCAGGAAGACACACCCTACAGAAGCAAGTTGGAGATCTAGCTAAGCAGAGAAGCTGGGTGAGAAGGAGAAGGCACATTTTGGTGGTGGCAGGTAGGGCCAGTCCTGGAAGAAGCTTACAATTTTATTGTGGTGTAAGTGCGAGTGGCCTGACTAGGCCATGGCACTGCCTATGAGCTGCATGCTAGATCCGGTATGTTAGGAAAAAGGTATGGATTCAGCACTCAGAAAGACTTACTGGCTTAAGCTGTGGAGAAGAAATTGAACCATTTTTAAAAGAAAAATAAAGACCCTGAAGTGGGTTCATGAGGAAGCAGAAACCTGGGGAAAGTTTCAGGGAGGAGAAAGAATACAACCAAAATATATTACATAAAAATTTTAAAAATGAATTTTAAAATGGAGTGCTCTCCTAAAGAGTGCTACGATCTTTCAAAGTCATAGATTCTAACATCGGAATGAGCAGGAAAAAGACCATAGATTGTTTTAGACAAGCTGCTTTTAATACTAACATCATTTGGATGCTGGAAATTAGTTGACAAGGAGAAGAGGTCACACAGACTTCTAAGCTAATAATCTGCAGAAACCCGAGACTCGATGTTCAAAGCCTCTTTTCCCATCTGACCCATGTAATCTTCTTGCTCATTTTAATGATGATGTCAGTGTTAGGCTGTTCCAATCCTTTTGATTTACTGCTAATTGTCAATTTCCAGGCCATGAAGATTCTCATTTCTGCAGTCATGAATATATAATTACAGACACTATCTCTTCAGTGGCCAGGCACATAGATACAAAATGCAGGAAAATAATATATTTCAACAATCCTCTCTCTTTTTCTATCTATCTATCTATCTATCTATCTATCTATCTATCTATCTATCTATCTATCTCAGTTTTTAAAAAAAAGCCTGTCAAGCACCAGAGAAGCTTCTTTGGGCTTGGGAAATGACTTCTAATTTTTCTTTCTGTGTGGTTTATGGTATTTACCATTGTCCTACAAAGAAACTATAAGGAATAAATGATTATCCCTTAATCAATGGCTTCACACAGAAAACAAATTGCAAGAAATACTTTCAGCAAACAAATGAGATTCAAAATTCTGTGCAGTCAGTCCTTCCTGGTCCCTGATATGTTAACTAATACACAGGGAGCCAGGATGAGGAAGATCCCAAAGGACAAGTAGCAGAGGTTTACTCTGAGCCCACTCTCTAGGGCCCCTCCCCGGGTTGGCAAGAGTTGAGACGGGGTGTTTTGATTTGAGTAAAGATTTCTTTCTCCCAGACTCTGAAATGTATTTTGTATGAAACTTTTTCTTCACAATGCCTTTGCAAACATGGATGTTTATGAAATTTCTTTCTTTATTGTTGAATTTTACTTAGCATGACCTCTCAGTCAGTAATTGAACAGTAAACAAGCATAAAATGTATCTGCTTATCAAATTTTCTGCTCCAAATAGTCTTTTCCACAACCAGGAGCAGGTGCTCAGACCTGATTTCCTCTCAGGAGCCTGCTTTTCCTTCTTAGGGACAACCCCACTGAAGCTAATGATTTGACCCTATCTTTTCAGTCCCAAGACCTCATTCATTCATTCATTCATTCATTCTCTCTCTCCTCCTCCTTCTCCTCTTCTTCTTCTTCTTCTTCGCACCCCTCTCCCTCTCTCTCTCTCTCTCTCTCTCTCTCTCTCTCTCTCTCTCTCTGAGACAGTGTTTCTTTGTGTAGCCTTGGCTTTCCTAGAACTTGCTCTACAGACCAGGCTGGACTCAAACTCATAGAGATCAGCCTGCCTCTGTCTTTTTATCCACTCTTGCTCTGAGGACTGGAACCTAGTGCCTTGTGCTTCCTAAGCAAGTGCTCTACCACTGAGCTAAATCCCCAATCCCATTTCTCTCTTTTCTTGAAAAGCAAAGTAGGTTAATTAAGCCCAGAGGAAATGAAGGATCTTATTTTATTTTGCCCAATTTTGCTTATTCTCTCAGCTCATACTGGCACTATCTCTGCAACAGCCCCTACCCATTTCCTGGTTCACACCGCAATGGCTGATTGAGATGACAGTGTGCTCCCTATCTTTTACTGTTCTGCAATGTAAAGAGGCTCACATTTTTCTTCTAGCTCTGATTCCCTTTACTGAACAGTCACTGCCATCTTACCTCTCCATCCCATTTTGTAAAAATAGAAGCAAAAGAAATTTGCTTCCGGCACTTTTCTGAGAAATGTCCCCAGCTAAACCTCTAGTTTCACTGCGCATGAGGCCAAAGGCAGTGGGCCTATAGTGAAACAGCTTTCCCATGCACCACAGTTAAACAACCAAGTGACTAGACAGTAGTGAGCAGACCAATGATTTTCAGCATTGAAGTGAGAAAATAAGTGATGGGGGAAGTTTAGGACAATCCATGTACTAATTAAAGCATGAGGAAGCACCATTAATTCATATATATATTTGAGTAGAAAATACTTTTTAAAATTATAGAATGTAATTCCTGCAACCTAAAGAAAGAGTTGCATATCAAGGTACAAAAAGCATACCAGAACACCACATAAACTGAATAATAATAATAATAATAATAATAATAATAATCCTCCATGATTTATAATAATAAAAACACTAAATGTACAAAAAGAAAAAAGAAAGGAAGGAAGGAAAAGGAAGAAAAGAAAAGATAGTAAAAGCTTCAAGGGAAAAACACCAATTAACATATAAAGGGAGACTTGTTAGAATAACGCCTGACTTTTCAATGGAGACTCTAAAATCCAGAAGGGCTTTAGACAAATGTTCTATGTACTCTAAGAGATCACAAATAATAGACGGAGAATGAAAGAGAGTCAATATTAAAAGCCAAATTGAGGCAGTATTTATCTACAAATCTAGCCTTATAGAAGGAACTAGAAGGAAAACTTTAACTTAAAGAGACTAATCATAACCAGTAAAGTACAAGTGATAAATAATATCAGACCAGCAAATCAAAAAGGAGAACGAAGCTACACCAGCACAACAACGGAAAGGGAACTGACAAACTCTGCTCATTGAAAACTCTCAGCATCAATGGTCTCAATCCCCAATAATAAGGATTAAATCAAAGAGTGGGTTTGAAAACAGTATCCATCCTTCTTCCACATTAAAGAAACAGGCCTTAATATCAAGGATAGATATCAGCTAAGTGTAAAGGAATGGAAAGAGATATTATAAGCAAGTGGACCTAAGAATCCAGCCTGTGTAGCCATTTTAATATCTGGCAAAAGAAACACCAAAGCAAAACTAATTGGAAGATATAGGGAAGGTTATGATATACTCACTAAAGGAAAACACCAAAAGGGCGTTCCAATTCTTAGCATCTACACACCAACACAGGGGCAACTACATTTGTAAAATAAATACTACTACAGATTAATATTGGCCCTCACAAACTGATAGTGGGAGACTTCAATAACCTACTCTCACCAATAAACAGGCCATCCAGACAAAAAGTAAACAGAAATAGTGGATCTAACTGATTTCATAAATCCAACTGACCTAACAGATATTTACAGAATACTTCACTCAAATACAAAAGAATATTTCATCTTCTCAGCAGCTCATGAAATTTCTTCAAAATTGACCACATATTTGGACACAAAGTAAGTATCAACAGATACAAGAAAATTAAAACAATATTTTGCATCCTACCAGACCACCAACAACTGAAATAACAGGAAGCTAACAAATTCATGGAAAATGCACAACTCTGTACTTTACGAATAATGGGTCAAAACAGAAATTAAGAGCTTTCTAGAATTAAGTGAAAATGAATGTACCCCAATTATGAGACAAAATGAAGTTCATACCATTAAATTAAAAAAAATAGATCTCATAATAGTACCTTAACAAAAAATCTAAATGCTTTAGTACAAAAAAGACAAAATAATACCCAGGAGTAGATGGCAAGAAGTGACCAAACTCAGGGATGAAACCAATGAAATAGAAAGAAACTAAAAATACAAAGAATCAAAGAAACAATTGCCTTTGACAAAATTAATAGGATTGAAGAACCTTTGCCAAATTAAGAAAAGGTAGAGAAAGAAGATGCAAACTATCAGAATTAGAGATAAAAGGGTACATACACTAGAAAGCAAGGAAATCCAGGGAACTATAAAGACAGACTTTAAAACCTGTACTCTACTAACATGAAAAAATCTAAAGGGAATGGGTAATTTTCTTGATACATACCACCCACCAAATTTAAATCAATATCAGATAAACAATTTTAACAGGCCTATAACTCCTACAGAAACAGAAGCAGTAATCAAAAGTCTTCCAAGCAACAAAAGCCCAGAGTCAGATGGTTTTCAACCAGAGTTCCAAAGGAGAGTTAATGCCAATGCTCCTCAAATTATTCCACAAAATAGAAACAGAAGGAATACTGCCTAATTTATTTTACAAAGCCATAGTTGCTATGATACTTAAAGTCCTTAAAGACGCGATAAAGAAAAGGAGTTAAATTTTTATCTTCATGAACAGAGATGCAAAAAATCTCAATAAAATACTTGCAAAATGAATTCAGGACTACATCAAAAATATCCACCATGATCAAGTAGGCTTCATCCCAGAGATAGCTCAATATAAGAAAATCATAAACAAATGAAAGAAAAAAGGATCATATCACTAGATGTAGAAAAGGCCTTTTTACAAAATCTAACACTCAAACTCAAAGCATTTCCACTAAAATCAGAAACAAGACAAGGTTTTCCATTCTCTCCGTAGCTACTCAATATTGTACTTGTCGTGTTAGCTAGAGCAATAAGACAACGGATGGAGATCAAGGAGATATAAATAGAAGGGGAAGAAATCAAACTATATTTATTTCCAGATGATATGACAAAGGTGGAGTGTTAACAGTCAGCCGGCATGGAGGACACCAAGAAATCAAGGCCTTCTAGACAAAATAAGGCTTTTCTTTTTTTGTCTAGGCGCATATGAAATCGCAGAAACTGAGGCAGCATGCACAGGGAATGCTTGGGGTTGCACTAAATGAGGTCCTAGAAGTGAAAGAAGTGGACATATGACCCATCCCTAACCCAGAATCTGTCTCCAATTAATAGCCACTTGCAAATGAAAAATAGTTTTCTCCAAGGAAGTCTCGCTGAGGAAACAAAGCACTCTTAAGGGAATGCCTAATTCCATATCTTGCAGAAGATGGCCAACATGAAAAGAACTCAACAGCATCTTTGGAGATTTTTTTGTGTCACAGCAGTCAGTCACGACAATTTCTTTTCTACCTTACAAGCCTTTTGTGTCTATATCATTGCTTCTGTTTTGTGTTTTGTGGGATTCCTATGTGTGAGAACCTGTGTGTTTCTTTGTTTATATGCATTTCTTGTGGTTTTTTTTTCTTTGAATTTTCTCATATTTGGTTGCTTTGTCATATTCTGATTTGCTTGTTTTTTGTTTATTTTATTACTATTACTTAGATGCTTATTTGTCTTTTAAGGATAAAAAGAAATGTAGCTCTGGATATATTGTATAAAAGATCTACTCTCAATAAAGAAAAAAGAGAAAAGTTCATTTTAGTAAATAGTACATCAAAGTAGAATATGATGACACATGCCTTTTATTCCAGGGCTAAAGAGGCTGAGCTATGAGGATCCTGCATATTCCTGCTCCATAGTGATTTAAGGCCTGCTTGGACTGTGTAGTGAGACCCTGTCTCAACAAAACTACAGAACAATAACAATAATGATGACAATAGCTATTAACTATGCTGAATGACTCTGACTAATAGAAATGATTTATAACATAAAAACTAGTTATGAGTTATACAGAGCCATGGCCTAGCTTCATAATTTTTTCTGTAAATGAAAGACGATTCTAAGATTTAAAAATTTATTTAATAACCTATAATGTAAACCCCTTTTATTCAAATGGAATATGTTTACATTTAAAAAGACACACTTGAAATCATGTTGTAAGAAAATGAATGACAGTGATAATTAAATTTTTCTCTCAATATTTTTTAAAATTAATGAATACTTGAGAGTTCATAAAATATACTTGTATTGTTTCTTCAGAAATTTCTGTTGCTCCCAATGCTTAGCCACATAAACTATACCTCTGCCAAGCTGAAAATATTAAGCTCTATATATAATTAATTAGCTCATTTGTAAACTAGGTTTTCAATGCTTTATCATTGTAATGGAGAAAACAGAACTTGTGGGGTCTTCTTGGTGCCCCTTCCTCTTCAGAGCATCTGTTCTGTTGGCATTTGTAAGTACTGTGCCATTGAGTCTTAGCCACATGGAGTATTACCTCCACTAGGAGTGAAGAAATGCAAATTCCACTACAACCAAATTTTAAAATGCTACATCTGGGCTATAGCAAAACGAGTCTTCTAATATACCATTGAAACGAACTCATCGTTAAAGCTCTGTGGAATTGAAACATCTTTGAAGAGATTGGAGGGATGAATAAATAAAAGTGTTAATATTCTGTCAGTCTAAGCACTGAAATAATTATACTTGTTAAATGGTTCCATCATTCTTTACACTGTGGCATTGTGCAGAGCTAAGCTAACTTTCCTGTACAGAACCTGTGCATTGCTCACAATTACAGTCTCCGACCCAAGAAGGAAAGACTGGCTTACTTTTAAATTATTTTCTTTCCCATCACAAATTAATAAATCTGTGAATTACACCTATGCATCATAATAAAACCCCCATCAGCCTCCCAGTCAGGAGGCCCATTTCATTTTGCCCCCTGAGTGTGTGTAGCTGATTATTGCATGCTTATCGTGACATCATTTCTGAGGTATTACTGAAGGTTAAAAAAAAAAAAAAACTGTCCTATTTGAAATACCATATATGCCATATAATTTCTTACTTATGTTCTACAACACAAAATTAAAATCATTTTTTTCAAACACTTAACATAATTCTTTTGATGTCAAATTTAGCTACTTGCTGGAATATATTATGTGACGATTTGTTGCCAGGTAGCATTTTTTTTTTCTGGCAAGTTAGAAATCCCTGAAGTAAAATGTAAAATGAGATAACACTATACAGTATAATGTCACCTTATTTATGCACTGTACCCATTCTGAAGCCTGTGTGATTAATCACTTCTTAAATGGCCTACCTGCTTCTTAGGTAACCCTGAATAATATTTTCCTCATGTGATTCCATGAGAATTTTTTCTGGTCTGAATTCCCTGTTCTACAATATAATCAAATGATCTTTAATGGTCTTTTCTAAGGGTACAATAACATGTTGATGAGAAGCAGAGATGGAAAAAGCTTTGAGGCACCTAGAATCTTGACTGTTATCAAGCTGCATTGGGAAAAGGAAGGACTTGTGTTACCTGGCACAGTGGCATAGAGCACTGCGACTGTTTTCCTTAGGCTTCTGTCAAAATTAGAAATTAATTAGAAAGTAGCTATCTTTCCTATGTTTGAGGAACAAAGGGAAGGAGTGGTATGGGCAGACTCCCAAACTACAGTCAACTGTCAGTGTCTGGGACCATGCCAAGCCATATTGACGATGGAAACTGTACGAGGAACCGTAAAGGCAGGGTGAGACTAAGATGTCCTGCCTGTGCCATCCCTTACCATTTCCACAGGCCAAAACCAAGCTCAGCAGCTGGAAAAGTGGACCCTCCAGCTGGAAATGCAAAACAGAGCATAAAAGGAGTTAAGTAAAAGTGTTAATACAAATGCCTGCACTCTAGTTAGAACACTTTTTTTTTTCTGCCCCTAAATCTGAATTTAGAGTGGCCAGTCACAGAGGTGATAGGATTAGTAGACTGGTCTTCAGGAGGTAACTACACTATGGAGAGAAAATCCTCATAAATGAGATCCTTTTTGCCATGTGAAGACATAGTGAGACCCCCACTACATGCTGAAAATCCTGGTGTCTTGACCTTCGGTCAGTCTTCAGAACTGATCCACAACATGGCATTTTGCTGTAGCAATCTGAATAGACCAAGACCACGCCAACCATCACAATGCCTGATGTCTAGTTTTCAGGTGCCTGTGGTTTCATGGCCATTGAGAAAGCTGGGTCACAGCGCTGACCATATCTTACTGTCACCTGATAGGCGACTTCACACATCCCACCTGCTGTCTGGCTTTCCCTGTGACCGCGTCTTGACACTGTGCTGAGGTTTGAATTCCTTCAGGAACCTGCCATCTCTGAGAAAGGTCCATGTTTGGGTGACTTAGCAGGATAATCATAAGGACTAACCCTCATAACCGTAACCCAGGAAGTACAGAGGGACCGTAGATTGTTCCTTAAGACATCTGACATCGCAAGCAGAAGACCTAGACGCCCTGTTCAGATGTGGCCAGTGGACAGCTCCTTCTTCACATGGGGAACAGGGAGAGGAGGAGGTTGCCTCTGACAAGAACTCTGGTGCCCTTGATTTGTTCACTGTCCTTTAGGAGAGAGTCCCTGTGGGAGCACAAAGGGGGTGCAGGCTACCCACATGAGACCTGATACACTGTGGTCAGCCAGTAAGGGAGGAGGTCCCCGCCTGTCAGAGGTCTAAGGAAGGAGAATAGAATGAAAAAGGGAGGGAGGGTAGGAAGAGAAAGATAAGAGAGAGGGGATTACAATCGGAATGTAATTTGAATAAATTATAATAATAATAATAAAAATATTTAAAAGAAAAGGCATCAGCCATGCAGTTAGACCCTGCTTCTTTCATGACAGCATGAGGGCAGCTAGAGTTCCCCTTCAGTGCTTTCTTCTTAAACCACCTTCAGTCAGTTTAGTTTATCTTGATGGGCTTTGTTTTCTGACCCAAACCAAATAATTTTCAGGCCATGTATATAAAGAGCAATGAACTAGTCTAGTTGAAGGTGAGCTAGT
The DNA here is from genome assembly GCA_907169655.1 of Acomys percivali. Classification (NCBI taxonomy): domain Eukaryota; kingdom Metazoa; phylum Chordata; class Mammalia; order Rodentia; family Muridae; genus Acomys; species Acomys percivali. The sequence goes on from OU015744.1 coordinate 140,898,995, forward strand.
TATTTCTGTTTGGAAACTTATAATGGAAACATTTATGATTCAGCCAAAGAATAAAATTGTAGAAAAATAGGATGAGGCACCCCTCACCTAAGACCAGCTATTTAATCTTTATAGCCTACTTAATCTGATAAAAGCTTGCAAATCATTTAGTTACAACAGGATTTATATTCCACAGCCAAACAAAAATGATATGACTGAAAGTTATCCCTGTGTTAGTTCACTAACTTCTTCAGTCCTTTTAACTGTGGAGAACTCGGGGGACCAAGGTTGGAAGAGCCCTTAGCTGGCCCTAAAAAGTGAACCCGGTACTCCCCGCCCCCAGCCCCAGAGCTCTATTTCAGTAAAAAATCTAATGTGTTCACAAGGCTGACCTATGGCAAATAAAGACATTACAATTTAGAAAATAAAATTGCAGGACCTGCAACGAAAAAAGTTACAGCAATAGATAAAAGAACAATAAGCTTAGAACAACATATATTCTATACTGCTATTTTATAAGATATACCTTTCTCATCAGAAGAAATAAAAGAAAGGCATAAGAAAAAACTAAGCTGTTGAAAACAATGGAAGGGACTGATAATAATTTAAATGACAGTACAGCTCACCTGACAAAATTATCAGCTAAAAATTCTCTGCACCTGGTAACCTTGCTTTAAAAATTAAAGAATTGCCCTAATATCATATGGTACTTCTTAGCATCCATGGTTGTTTGCATACTTGGATACAGAGAGAGCCCTGTGAATATTAAAGTCACATTGTCTTCAAAATAACTTGTAGGAGAGTTATGGAAACCAAAGCAAGCAAATATGACAGACAGCAGAAAGGCTCATGGCATGCCAGATGGCAGTATCAGGATTTCTTCTGTCTTTTACAGCCTGTGTGATCCCTGTGGGCATCTGTGGGTATGAAAGCTTGCTCAGGTTCTTTGAAAATAATTTGTTGTTATTTGCTACATTTAAAAGCAAAGAAACTCAACAGTCCCCTCTTAGCTACATACCTGGAGATGCTTTTACGTGGTTCCTGGATATACCTGTAAGAACGTTCTGTTATTTGCCACAGTAAGGAAAGTACAAACTACTCAAGTTTAACTGGCAAGAGTATAGACTGTAGCATAATCATGTAATGAGATTCTCTGCATCAGTTAAATGAATAATTTATAATTATAATTTATAATTATATCAATCCATCTCAGAAACGTAATGTTCTCAAGAAAATACACCCAGAGATCAAGTTCACAAACAATAAAGACAAACTTGTCTATTGTTTGGAAGATACATATATATGAGAAAGCTAGAGAAATAATAGACATTCTGAAGAAAGTAATAAACATACATTTCAAGTAAGAAGTGCCCCCACACCATGGAGAGTGTGGCAGAGCTGAGAGCTGATAGGTATTATATGAAGCAGGAAGAAGCAAACAGATCTTGAACAGTCTTATGAATGCTGTATCTTAGGTTGGCTATTGCATTTTCGGGATTATATTCTATTATTTAGTTTTATAATTTTCACACAGTAGAGATTTTGAACCTATAATATATTTCATAATTTTAAAACAAAGGTTTTGTATGTGTGCAAATAACCAATAAATTCCATTAGCCATTGGGGAAATTCAAAGCCGAACAGAGTTGGGTACTGGGAAGATTGCTCAGTTCGGACTGTGCTTGCTACATATACTTAACAACCATGTTCCATCCCAGAATCTCACAAAAAGCCTAGCTAGATGTCATACACCTGTAATCCCAGCATAGGGACAGCTCCTGAGGCATGGCACATACCCAAGGTTTATGCCTGACTTGGACTTGTGGAAAGGAGGTGGTGTGGGAGCAGGTGGAAGGGAGCAACTAAAGCCTCCTGCATTGTTGGTAGAATAAAATACTGCAGGTACTGTTGCAGTTTCTCAAAACCTTAAAACACTTATATATATCCAAAAGCACTAGAAGCTGAGATTTAGGAACCAGCGCAGTGATAGGCACGTCAGCTCTGTTCACTACAGCCAGTGTCCAAAAACAGATGGCTGAATGAACAAACATGACACGTACATGCAGTGGGGCTTACTCTCCCCTGAAAAGGAATGAAACTCTGACCTATGTGGTAAGTGAATGAACACTATATCAGATGAGACAAACAAGACAGAGAATATGGTATGCTTTTATTCATGTGTTGGACCCAGAACAGCAAATTACAGACACAAATCCTGATAAGGGCTGGGGGGTTGGGGGCACACTGTAGAATGAGTGAGACATTTCGTTTGAGATAATGAAACAGTTCTGGAAAGAAATAGTGCTGATGTTTGCACAGCACTGTGAATGCCCAAATGACACCATTAGTTTTGTAAAATGGTCATGGTAAACTTTATTATATATACATATAAGCATGATAGAATCAGAAAAAAGCAAGCATAGAATATACACACTTTATTCAAAAGAATGATCCTGACTTGGCAAAATTAACAAATCATAACCAACCAAACATATTGTTAAGTAACGGTTCAAAATATTTTGGAAAAATTACTCATAGAATTGTTTTAATCGTGTGAGGTTGTGGTCATTATCATCTGACAAAAGACCAGACAACGGAGAGTACACCAGCAAAAGCAAACACTGATTTATTAAATATTAGAGATACAGAAATTAAAATTCAAAGATATTTTCAAATGTTGGACATTGACTAAAAAATTAAATTTCAGCTCTTTACGGATATGAAGTTAAGTAAAGCCAAAGTCCGGGATTTACTATTTCATTCCTCAAACGTTCTTTGTGCACCCAGGTTGTGTTTCCAGGCTGATGCTAGAATGAGAAAACGGACAAGCTCCTGCCCACTGAGGCGTAATCTTGTTGGAATACAGACATGTGAACAGACACTCCCAAGGAAATAAGAGAAGTACCACAGTGTCTCCATGACGTAGGGCATGCTGCAGGCCACTCATGTGTGGGACAGGAGGAGAGACTGAAATAAGGTGGGTGGACGCAGCTCTGATAGGTGTAGGAACCCAGGTGTGGACAGGAATCCCAGGCAGAGGAAATGGCCTCCTCAGGAGGAGGACCAGAGTGTGCTGCACGCAAGGCTTGTGAGGGTTCGGTGGATGAGTGTTTAAGGAGCTGAGATGTCCTGCAGCTCCAGGAAACCTAACAGTTGTGAAACAAACTTCAGCCTTATCCTCGAAACATTCTCCTCCTGCTGAGTGAGTAACTTGCCTCCTACATAACAGTCTCAGCTGTACCCACCTATAATTTTGGCCGGGTGTTCTGGTTCCTATGCCAAACTAACTCCTGTTTACCAATACAGAGCAATGGGGACTTTAGATTCCAATTACTCTGAAAGGAGAGGGAGGCTTTCTGCGTGTAAGAACCTGTGCAAAGGATCTGGCAGCAGAAGCCTCCTGTCCTTTCATGAGCTTATTTAAAGGCATGGGTTTGCTTGCCTAAACACAAGATATAGTGCTCACCTTCTCCTTGGGACTCAGCTGTTGCAGTTATTTTACCAGTAAGACGTATAATTATTATTACGGCAGTATTTTCTAACCCACTAACAATCAACCAAGACACAGACACCTGTTATATTTTAAAATCGCCTTAGTTAACCTCGGGCAGGACAGATATTAATCCCCTTATTGGGGCAGATATGGAATACCTGTCCCAATCCCATGCCATCTGGTTCTGATAATTTCTATCAAGCTACCTCTCATCCATAAGCCTATATACTTGCTAATGTTCTTCTAGGCCAAATCCTCCACCCATGGCAGCCATGACACCTCATGCATGGTACAGCCCCTTCTTCTCTGGTCCTTTTCAAGATTCTCCCTGTCTCCCTAAGCCCTGGAAGCTTAGCCACACCTTTCCCATTTGCCCTGTCCAGGTGTGATGGCCTTTTATTGGTCAAACAGATTAGGCTCTTAGGCAAAGTACAGGTTGGGCAGAGATTGCAAGCAGTAATTAGCATCAAAATACATTAGACTGACCTCCAACACTCAGCCAATTGCATCTTTATTTTTTAAAAAGCAGCAAAGTTAATTAAACAGGTACTCAAACTATTTACATATTCAATATTCAAAATTTGTTAAATATTTAAATAAAAATGGATGAGGCAATTAGCATAGAAACTTAGCAAAGGACTCTGGATGTGCCCAACAGAAATAACACACCATTGAGGAAGGGCCATCCTCCTTGCTTCTGACCTCCCTGTCTGTCATCCTTGACTCTCTTCTTTTAAATAGTGAGCCAACAATGCATACCAATGCTGACCCACAGTATGATTCAGAATTTTTTAAACAAAGGCCTGCTTCTTTCAAAAATTTCCTTATGGAACTTCCAAAATTTGTGGACAAATGAGTTGAACTATAAATGATCAAAATGAGTGAGCTAACCCAGGAGCAGAGAGACTCAAATGGTATATATTCACTTATAACTGGACACTAGCCCAAGGGGCATGTTCCATAAAAGTCTTCACTTACCAGGAAAGTGGGATAGAGGTGAGGACATCCTATTGGAACTCTAGGTGAGAGAAATATAGGAGATAGGGAAATAGAAGGATCCAGAGGGTCCTAGAAACCTGCAAGAAGAATACTATAATGGATGGATCTGGGCCCAGGGGCTCTGCTCAAACTATGGCACCAACCAAGAACAATATGTGAAGTGAACATCAGACCCCTACCAAGATCTAGCCAAGGGACTGGACATTCTCCACAGTTAAGTGGAGAGTGGGGATTGACTTTCACACAAACTCCGGTGCCCCATATTTGGTCATGTCCCCTTCATGGGGAGGCTCGATGGCTCTCAGAGGAAGAATAGCAGACTACCAAGAAGAGACTTGATACCCTAGCATCATATTCAGGGGGAGGAGGTCCCCCTCAGTCACAGTCATAGGGAAGGCGAAATGGGGTGAAAGCGGGAGGGAGGGAGGGAGGAATGGGAGGATGCATGGGATTGTTTTAGTTATTCTTGGTTTTTGTTTTGTTTTGTTTTTCCATATGAAGTTGAGAATTGATCTTTCTAGGCTGTAAAGAATTATGTAGGTATTTTGATAGAGATTGCATTGAATCTGTAGATTGCTTTTGGTAAGATGGCCATTTTTACTATGTTGATACTCCCAATCCATGAGCAGGAGAGACCTTTCCATCTTCTGATATCTTCTTCAGTTTCTTTCTTCAGAGACTTGACTTTTTTTTTCATACAAGTCTTTCACTTATTTGGTTAGAGTTACACCAACATACCTTATATTATTTGTGGCTATTGTGAAGGATGTATTTTCCCTAATTTCTCTTTCTTAACTTGTTTTCACTTGTATACAGGAAGGCTACTGATTTTTTAAAAATTAAGCTTGTATATAGGCACTTTGCTGAAGGTGTTTATCAGCTTTAGGAGCTCTCTGGTGGAATCTTGTGTGTCACTTATGTATGTTTCATATCATCTGCAAATAGCGATACTTTGACTTCTTCCTTTCTGATGTAGATTCCCTTGATATCCTTTTGTTGTCTTATTGCTCTAGCTAAAACTTCAAAACTGTAAGCTAAAACTATATTGAAGAGATATGGACAGAGTGGTCAGCTTTGTCTAGTCCCTGATTTTAGTGGAATTTCTTTGAGTTACTTTCCATTTAATTTGATGTTGGCTATGAACTTGCTGCATACAGCCTTTTTTAGGTTTAGGTATGTGCGTTGTAGCTTGGACTGACTTTAAATATGAACCAGGGGAGGAGGTTGGATTTTGTCAAATGCTTTTTCAGCATCTAAGGAGATGATCATGTGGGTTTTTTTGTTTTTCAGTTTGTTTATATGGTGGATCAGATTGATGGATTTTTGTGTATTGAACCATCCATACACGCCTGGGTTGAAGCCTACTTGGTCATAGTGCATGATATATTTGATGTGTTCTTGTATTTGGTTTGTGAGTATTTTATTGAGTATCTTTACATCAATGTTCATAAGAGAAATTGGTCTGAAATTCCTTTTCCTTGTTGAGTCTTTATATGGTTTATGCTTCAAGGTGACTGTGGCCTCATAGAATGAGTTTGATAATGTTCCTTTCATTTTTGCATAATAGTTTGAAGAGTATTGGTATTAGCTCTTCTTTGAAAGTCTGGCAGAATTTTGCACTGAAACCATCTGGCCCTGGCCTTATTTGGGGTGGGAGACTTCACTTGAACTTCTTTTACACTGCTTTGTGTTCCAAGATCACAGCTGCACCTGGGTTCCCTACAAAGTTTTCTGATTGCACAGCCGAGTAGTAGGCTCCAGATGGAGAGTTGAGCATAACAGCAGCCTGGCGATTTCTAAGCTATTGTGTAACTCTAAGAGACAGTAATTTCAAGTAATGCCTAAGGAAACCCCAACTTAATTCTGGGCCCTAGAGCAAGCCTACTTCCTTCCCAGTGAAGGGATGTATACCTCCGCATTATAAGACATACACTGGTATTTCCATTTTTCTTAAATACCATAACTCTACAATTTAAAATAGCTAACTAATATGGACTGGATGAGCACATTTCATATGTAACCCATGGGTTTTGTAATAGGGAAAAGAAAGTATCCATGCTGTGACATGTCTCTTAAAACAAAAACATACTAGTTTGAAAAGAAAAAAAAATGTATTACTTGTGTTCATATGCTCAGAAGCAAAAGTTTGTGGAGACTATTAGTCTTTCCTGGGGAGCCACACTCATTACTCTTTGTCCCAGTACGGTGGACTGTTGCAAGCCCTCCCCGAAATGGCCTGTGCTTTCAGATAATAAATCTGTCAGAATCATCTAGAGCTACTTCAATGCCCACTTGGGGTTTTTTTCTGTCTTTGTTTTTATTTTGAGTAGGGCTGAATACGTAACTCATTTATACAGCTCTTGCTTGGCAAACAAGCAAGACAGTGGGTACAGCTCCCAGAACTGCAAAAGATTAATTATAAACTATTTGTTTCAGACTTGTAAAGTCTCATTAGGTATTTCAGTGCACATTTGTAATCCTAGCACACAGGAGGCTGAGGCAGAAGAACCAGGCATTCAAGACAAGCCTCAGCTGTGAAGCTAAATCCAGGCTAGACCAGGCCAAAGGGACCCTCCTCCTGTGAGAAACCAACCAAACAGCCAACAAAAGAAAAAAAGACAGACTCATTGGAAGCTGCTTGAGTTAATATTATATTTCTATACTTTAAGCAAGAAGATTGTTGATTTATTTTAAAGAATTGGCATGTTGCCTATTATATGTTTTAGTATAGATTCTAGTAGTTATAAATGTAATATGAAAATAATAAAGAACAGATCGCCAAGGTGGAAAAAAAATTGTGCCCTGTGGGGCACAAAGGGAAGATGTCCCCTCCTGTCTCTTCATCTTAAGACATTTACTTTAGGAAACATGAAATTGTGTGTTTTCATCTCAGAAATGTATGCAGTTTGTTTTGAAAAAGTAGACAGTTGTGTCAAGTTTATGTCTCAGGATTTAGTTCCTCAACAGCTTGGTGCTCATCTCTGTAACACCAGCACAGGACAGGCCATGCCCTACCACAGAGCTTTTGAGGGAGAGCTGTGGTTAGATATGCTGGAGGTCCTGATGCAAGATGCACAGTTCCTTCTTTTCCCCCAATAGAAATTTGTTCTCTGGCTAAAGCCAGTTTGCTAATGCAGCTGCTCATGTAGTAAGTGGTGAATCCAGCTGACCTAGGAGGGATGTGTGGGTATGATCCAGGCCTCCTGCTTAAGGACAGGCTGTTGCTAAGCTGTGAACTAGGTGTGTGATGATATATATCTGCAGTTTCCTGAGGGTAAAGGTGAAACTTGTTCCTGACATTCAGCAGCTCACGGGTAGCCTGGGATGGACCCCACTCAGCTCATTTAAGAGGAAACCCCTTTGCTTTACATGCTCTCTAGAAGGGTTTCAGAGCCAAGTTCATTTTGAATAATACTTCTTGGCCAGTGAAAATGAAGTTAGTCTGTATACAAACCCAGTACGTTTCAGACCAACACAGATCAGAACCAACAGGACCCACCCCACAATGCCGGCCACTGTTCCTTTGTAACTGAAGTGTTTAAATAAAACTCCATCTCATCATCACTGTTCAGATGTGTGTTATGTGAAGCCTTGTCTCTGACTGTAAACCAGTCTAAAGCCTTCTCTGGATTAAGATAAGGCTGTTATAACATCTTTCCTCATGTGACTATGTTGTCTTCCTTTCATCTAACCACTGAAAGCAGCTCTGCCTCAGTCCTTTATGTTAGCCCACTGAAAGCCGGCTTCCATGCAGGCATTCCCTCCATGCAGCTGCCCTCAGCTCCTTACTTGCTTTAACTTCTCCTAAGGATTTAAATGTCTGCCTTGGGAAAGGAAGTGTCCTCCAGCTGTAACCGCATTTCAAGTAGCTTTCCCATACCTCTCTGAGATGAACAATAACTTCTACTTTGAACCAGATGCCACGGTGTTTACGTTTTCCAGAACAGTAGTCATTTCAATTTGCTTCTGGAACTTTCTTTTAATCAGCAGATTCAGACTAGATCCCAACTGACAAGCATCAGCATGTCAGTGGGTTTCTGCATCTTGAATTTCAGCGTCATCTATCCAAACTGTCACTAGCACTGTGATAGCTCAGTTTTGTAGTGTCACTAGCACTGACATGTAAGAGGTAGTTAGTACTCATTAATAATGACCCTGCATTATTTCTCAAACCTGACTGTCAGACTTACATAACACCCAGAAGACCTGCTCATTTAATCGGACTATTATGTTAGAAGGCAACTCATTCAGCAAGGGGGCCAATAATGGGTGTGTTTCAGGCATCCTCTGGGTTCTAAGCCCCTTCACCCCTTTGTGGTTGAGATAATGCCCAGTGCTCCTTCTGTGCTCAAGAAATACTTTCAGGGCTGGAGAGATGTCTCAAAGGTTAAGAGCACTGGCAACTCTTTCAAAGGTCTTGAGTTCAATTCCCAGCAACCACATGGTGGCTCACAACTGTCTATACTGAAATCTGATGCCCTCTTCTAGCATGTAAGTACTATATACATAATAAATAAATAAAAATTTTTAAAAAAGAAATACTTCCTAACTTTGGTGGAGGTACAATAAACCTTCCCATCTGACAACTCTGTGCCCTGCTATTAGCAACAAAGTTAAAAGCGAGGCTGCACAAACCTTTCCCCTTTAAGACACAAATAAGATAAAGAGAAGCAGGGAGATTTGCACACTTACCAACAGCTCTCAATTCATTTAGAATAAGCTTTTATTAACTTGTATTGACTTGCTTTGTTTTTTTTTTCAAGACAATTTACAAATTCATTTCTGAAAAACTAATTTTTAAGTGCCAATGTGCATAGGTTAAGATTAGACATGAACAATAGCAAAATACGCTGTTACCTTTTGTCTTAGTTGATAAGGTACCGGAACACTCCTGAGGCCTCATGCTAGAGCCCAGAGGCTGACTACAAGACTCATTGCCCAGTCTTTGCCATGGGTGGCCTTTTGGTGGCTGAGCTGCTCTCTGGGCATCACTGGCCCAAGACAGAGTCATCCTTTCAATGATGAATGTCTCTCACTCTCTCCTTTTAGTTCAGTTTTGGATGATTGCTTCCACATTCCCGTAGATGTCTGTGGAAACACTCTCACAGATCTAGCCAGAGATTCTTAAGTGATTCTAAATGCTATCAAAGTGAACCATTATACTTCTACACCTTGTCCCTTTAAGACTCAAACACATCACTTAAGACATAAAGATCCACTCCCTGTCATCAAGGCTCACAGGCTTCTCACAAGCTAAAATTGCCTTTAGCTCATATGTGAGAGGGTCACAAAAATGTAACTCTTCTAGCTATTCAAAAGACTGATGTCAACGTTTCTTCTGAAATGCAAAGGCATTTCTTAACTGTGAGTCCTTGAAAACCAGAGTAAGTTATGAGGGCATAGCAAGTAAAAAACTGGACTACAGTAACACTGCAAGGCAGATGAGCAAACCACAAAATCCTCCTCCCCGGGGCCAGCCTCTGGTATCATGGTGCCATTGCCTGAGCTCTGGTGGGCCTGGATTCACTGCTCTGAATCTGCTATCAAGACCAGGCACTACCTATCTCCTGGGCCACTTTCACTCCATGCCTGCAGTTCTCCTAGACGCCTCATGTTCCTGCCATGCTCAACACCTCCAAACTTACGTTTCCCTTTTACTGCTTAATACAACTGCTTCTCAGAGCCTCTTTACCTGTACTTCCACTCTGTCACACATTGCCTGGCCTCAGCTGCTCTGAGACCATGGTGCAAGCCTCCATTCCTTTATAATTCTTCACTTGCTGTACCTGACAAACCAGCATTATGTGGCCAATGCTGAAGAGCTATCCTGCCCTCTCCACACGCAGTCTAGCTTCCTTTTACAACAATGGTTCTATCCTCTGTGATTTTTGGCCACAAAACCTTCACATATTTGCAGCAGAGAACTCCTTCATGGGGGTTGTCATCTCGGGTGTTCTCCCTTAAAATGAACTTGTGATTTTATAAGCCGGAGTTTTCCAAGGATGGCGTTGCCCTCAAGGTGCCTTCCATACTGGTCCAGTGCAAACTGTTATGTTTCTCCTTCGGTGTGTTAGTCTTTGAAATCATAGCACCTGCTTCCTCTGCAGCTCCCTAGTGTACTCGCCGACACTAACACTCACTTCACTAAATGCCCATTTTTTCATATTCTGTTCTCTCTTGCTTTACGTCTAGCAGCACTACACAGTAGCCATACCACACCCTCACTGCTTGGTGTTTGTTTTCTGTATGAATTATTTTTCTCGGCATTGTAACAAAATGTCTGATAAGTACAACTTCATGAAGAAAGGGCTTATTTTGACTCGTAGGTTGAGACATACAGTCCATCACAGCAGAGACAGAAGAGTGGCAGGAGTGCACGGCAGGTGGTCATATTGTGTCTGCAGACTGTACTTAGGGAGAAATGCTGGCTATTGACTTGCCTTTCCTTTTTAACTGGTCAGGAGCTGAGTCCTTGGGGTAGTGCTGCATGCACTTCACATAGGTCTTCCTTCCTCACTTAAATTCCTCTAGAAACTTCCTCATAAACACACTGAGACATACATTTCCTAGGTTATTTTATATGCTGACCAGTTGTCAGTAAAGATTAACCACCATAAAAAAAAAAAAAAAAAAAAGAAAAAAAGAAAAAAAAAGATTAACCACCAAATATCCTTTATAAGCTGCATGGTTTGTTTACAGTTCTGTCGCTAATGCAAACAATAAGCCAAAAATTATATTTTGGATGATGGTGTTACAGATGATCCAGGCAATCCCCAAACACAGACAAAAATGAACCAGTAAGTGCATGAAAGAGAAAGTGGGTGATGCCTGTATGGAAGACAAAAGACAGATGCTGCTACAGGGAAGCGTTGACACAACAAGCTTGGAATCAATCACTTAACAGGAGCAGGTACCCAGTCAGGCAGAACTTATTTATTTATTTATTTATTTATTTATTTATTTATTTATTTATTTATTGTGTTTTGCTGTTAGAAACAATTGGAAAAATAGTTCACAAACTACAGGAGAGTTATGCAGAATGGAAATAAATAATACAGAGATCAAGGTGTATTATAGTGTAGACGTAAAAAATGTGCCATCTAAAACAAGAAAGAGAGATGGCTCAGCAGTTGGGAGCACTGACTGTTCTTCCAGAGGACCCAGGTTCAATTCCCAGCACCCACTTGCCAGCTCACAACTGTCTGTAACTCCAAAATCTGACACCCACAGACAAACAATGCAAATAAAATAAAAATAAATTAATTAAAAATGAAACAACAAAGGTCTGTAAGCTATATGTAAAAAAATAAGTAAATAAAACAAGAAACAGAGAGAATTGATAGAGAAAATATCCTGGTACAAGTAAGACTATTTTGTCCCAAATTGGATTCTTCCAAGTGGCAAAGTGATTGGCAGACACTGTATAGCCTTAAATGTAAACTTTATTTATTTGTACCTAAAACATTTACATTTATCAATTGTTCATGGTGGGTGATGCTTGTGTGGAAGGCAAAAGACAGATTGCAGTTACCCATCCTCTTCTTCTACCATGTGGGTTCTAGGAATCAATACAGGCCTTCATGCTTAGAAACAAACATCATTCCTTACTCAGCCATCTTGTGGCCCCTACTCGTTTCTATTTTAAAATTGAATATTTTTAATTGACCATGTTTTATATTTATGATATACAAATGATGGCTTGAAATACACAGATCCCACAGAATGGTTAATTCCTCATACATACACACATACCTCATACATATGTTCCTCACCTACTTATCACTTATATCTGTTCTTTCTGGTTTTTCAAGAATATAACACTGTTATCCTTCATAGTTACCGTGTTGCACAGAATCTGTTGAACTTATTCACTTTATACAGCAGAAGTGACTTGTCCTTGGCAGACATGTTCTCAGACGCCTACCTTCCACACTGGTGGTGACTGCCACTATTCCACTCTCTTGTTTCTATGATCTTTTAGAGTCAACATTTTGCTAGTTGCTGTGTCCTCTATGTTTATTCAAGATTCTGTCATGTGCATGATGCCTTTGTCTTGTTTTGCTTTCATTTTTGGTTTTGTTAGTGCTGTTGTTTTTGTTTTCTACTAATTGCTGGACACTTAGGTAACCAAGGCTATTGTGAGTAACGCTGCAGCTCACACAAGCATGCAAATAGCTCTTCAGCATTTCAACTCAGAAATATACTCAATGCCAGTGGCATTGACAAATTTCTTCATAGTTTCATCTTGAAGTTTTCTGAGAAACATCTGTACTGCTTTCCATACTGAGCTGTTTTCCTGACATTTCTCTCTCACCTCACTTCTCTTTGCAACACAATGGAACAAGCCCTGGAAAGTGGAATGAATAAGAGACCTGGCATTTGACCTGGATACTTTCCAACTCCAAGTCCGTTCACCCAAAATTTGTTGCTGATGGAAACAAGAAAAGGCCTTAGTAGGATAAAAGCCAGCCAGGCTGATGTTAAAATCAATATTGCTTTGGGTCATAAGAACTATACATGGAAATTCTCCAGAATAATTAAGTGATTTTAAAAAGATTAACAGCTTTATATCTGTCTCATCAAACTTAATTATTCATTATTTTGCCTCCAAATCATTACGAAGTAACTCCCAAGTGTTAAATTTATTTTAACATAATGTTTATGTAGTTTGCCATTTATAACATGCCATGTATAAACATGCCAAAATGTCTCATAAAGGGAATTGTGCAAGCCTTATATTTAGCAGTAATATATGCTTCAAGAAATGTCACCTTTTGTTTCAGATAAGGTGTTTTCATGCATTTTTGGATGAAAACAACAATAACAAACTGAATGGAGAACAAAATGACTTCCAGTCCTTCCTGTTTTGATTTATGGAAAAGTTATACATACATACATACATACATACATACATACATACATACACACACATATATGTGTGTGTGTGTGTGAGCACATGCGTATGAAAACATCTCATACAAAACTATTCAAGGGCTTGGCCATGGTGTCTCTTCACAGAAACAGAACAGTGCCTAAGACACTATATTCTGGTTCCTTAGCTTTAATGAAATAATTAATGAATCAAAGGGCTAATGCTAATATATTTCATTTATATCCTATTGCCAGGTTTCCCTGGAGATGTAATCTAAATAAGCATCCAATGTTAATTTAATTTGATAATAAAATTCTACCAATGGCATCAGCTGTTTAAGCCAATGGTCTGAGAAATGGCGCTTTTATTATGTTGATTACTCATCTTATCTACATGGCTGCCTGTACTGTTGTAAGACAACTAATATTCCTGACTGAAAATGACTCTGAGCCACTGGCCCTTTAGGAAAAGTGGAATGGATCCACTCTCTTTCTGAAAGGAAAATAGCAGCTTTTCCAAAGCTGAATCCTGAACAATTGTCATTTGTTATCAAGGGGTACAGAATGTTTCACTTATATTACTTTGTAGAGCATGGGGTGTATGCTCATGAGCAAACCAGATATCTGTGCACATACTGGCTTGCCAGAAGGGCCTTTCTAGACCAACCTTTGCAAAAAAGAATACCATATACTGGCCTCCTCATGGATCCTTTCTTTATATTCTACCCTGCCTTCCTTCTATTATTTTTTTCCTTCTATTATTTTTATTACCACCTCATATATTTGCCTTTTATTTACCATTGTTATATGAATATTTGGTGTGTATTCTGATTGATATTTTATACATTATATACTCTTTGATTATGTATTTGTATATGTACATGCATCTAGATGTGTTTGCATCAAGCTGCATCTCTATGCAGGTACATGTGTGTATGTGAATGTGTGGAGGTCTAGGTCTGCTGCTCATATTGTAATCAATCTGGTTCACTCTCCACCTTCCTCTTTGAGGCAAAATCTCCAAGCTGAATCCAGAGCTTAATAATATCAGCAAGTCCGGGTGGCCATCTTGTTCCGGGAATCTTCTTTCCAGCTACTGTGCCCTGAAATTGCAGGTGGGCCACCACTCTCAATCGGCATTTACATGAGTTCTCACCATCCCTATAACTCTTGACCTCTAGTTTTGGGATCAGGTAAGTACCTGAGACATTTCCATCCTTCTAGATTACTGAGAAACTTCAGCAGAGAAAATTAAATGTGTAGCAGGAGATTGGTGATGATGTCACCTTTGCTGATCGCCTACTCAAAAGCACATGCTAACTGATGTGCATCCCACTTATCCTTGGGTGTCTGTGGACCCAAATCATAGATGTCTATGTGAACAATGATTTGAGTGATGTCACTTTTTAGGGTTTCCTCTCTGTAGTCCTGCATTTGAGACACAGTTGCAGAAAGGGACGATTTCAACCAGAATCTCTGCTGTTTTATAGACAGCTTATTCAGTTCTAAACAGAGCTGTTTTGGAAGAAAAATGCCACCAAACTCAGCAATTTGAATGAATGTTCAGATTAAAATGGTAATGCGAATACCTATTAATTAGTTAGTAAGAAGTAATTTCTTCTAACATAATAATAACATAATAATATCATACAAATATATCAATCATCATAATTACAGTTGACAACCCCAACCAGACTCTTACACTGAGGAAGAATAAATGCTCACAGGGACCTGCTCGTAGTTTTTAATCAGATTACTTCAAAATGAGACCTTAGCCATTAGCACAGCACCCACTCCGCTTTGGTGATTAACATAGGGAATTTAGTCTATAACTTTAGTATTTTCGAATGACAGCTCTATTTTCCAGATAACTGCCTGTTAACCTACATCACTTTAACAGGGCAGCACTAATTCTGCCAGAGAAAGATTGTGGCCACTGTGTTTGAAATGCTGACTGAAGCTTTACACTGCTCTTGGAGATATTTTTGCACCTGACTGCGGCTAACCATCATCCACTGCTTACCATCTAGAAATGAATGTTTAAAGCCATTGACATGTTTTATCTTGTTTAATCTATATCTCAGCCTTCTGAAATAGAACTTCATTCTTTCATGTTGTAGCTAGGGAAAGTTAAATTAGACAAATTAAACCACTTGTCCAAGATCACACACTTTTCATTGTGTGTGTATAACAACAAAGTAGATTTCACATTGGAATTGATGGAGTAAAGCATGCAGGCTGAAGGAGCTCTCTACTGTATCTATGTTCATCTGGTAAAGTGCATGTGCAATATTTATCTAGAAGCATTTTATAGAGGTAAATCCAACAAATGAGTTTGTTTTGCTTTGCATTGCCTTGTTTTCTCTTTTTATACAGAGCAGTAAAGAGATGTTAAGATTCTGTAGACACACACACACACACACACACACACACACACACACACAAAACAGTAGTTCTCAGGTTATTTTTTCCATAATTTAGCAATTATTGCCATTGTATCATCTGAGTACTTATAGTACTTGTGAAAACAGGGCTGACTTGCCAGCCTAAAGGACCAAAAATACATAACAGCAAGTGTAGTGGTTTGAGAGAATGTGATCCCAGAGCTTCTTATGTTCAAATGTTTGCCCCTAAATTAGCAGAACTACTTGGGAAGGATTAAGAGGTGTGGCCTTGTTGGGGGGATGTCAGTGGGTGTGAATTTGAGGTTTCAAAAGTCTACACCAGGCCTAGTCTCTCTCTCTCTCTCTCTCTCTCTCTCTCTCTCTCTCTCTCTC
>OU015744.1:140915213-140936115 GCA_907169655.1 Acomys percivali
TCTCTCTCTCTCTCTCTCTCTCTCTCTCTCTCTCTCTCTCTCTCCCTGCTGCCTGCAGATCAAAATGCTCAGTTAATGCTCCAGTGTCATGCTTGTCTATTTATTACTGTGATGATCATGACTAACTCCATAAAACAAGAAGAAAGCCCCCCAGTTAAATGCTTTCTTTTATAAGAGTTGCCTTGGCCATGGTGTCCCTTCACAGAGACAGAACAGTGACTGAGACAGCACAACAAGGTCCTCCAGAGTTTTTTGATCCTAGAGGAAGTGGTGATGTCATCAAGAAGGGGCATCAAGGTCTTTGACAGCATGGCACTCAGTGTAGGAATTAGAAGGGTTTGTGTGCGTGTGTGTGTGTGCGTGTGTGTGTATGTGTGTGTGTGTGTGTGTGTGCGTGCGTGCGTGCGTGCGTGCGTGCGTGCGTGCGTGTGTGTGTGTGTGTGTGTGTGTGTGTGTGTGTGTGTGTGTGTGATCCATGCTCTTAAGCAGCCTCCTGAAAAAATTATGCTTCCTCAGGTGGTCTGAATAAAAATGGTCCCCATACTCCCATAGGGAATGGTACTATTAGAAAGAGTAGCCTTGTTGGAGTGGGTATGGCATTTCTGGGCAAAATGTGTCCCTGGGGTGGGTTTTGAGGTCTCAGATGTTTCAGCCAGGGCCAGTGAAGCATTCTCTTCCTGTTGCTTTCAGCTACCTTTTCAGTACCATGTCTGTCTGCTCACTGCCGTACCTCCTACCTTGACAATAATGGACTAAAACTCTAAACTGTAAGCCATGTCCAGTTAAATGTTTTCCTTCATAAGAGTCACCATGCTCGTGGTATCTCATCACAGCACTAAAACCCAAACCAAGACAGAAATTGGTAGCAAGCACTGGGGTATTGCCATTGCTGTGTTAGGCTGAGCATGCTTTTATTTGGAGGAATGTAGACTTTGGAACTTTGGGTTAGGAAAGCAGTTGAACCCTTTAAGTGGGGCTTAATGAGTCATCCTAGAAGGAACGTGGAAGAAAGTGGTGCTGATGGTAATTTGGACTGTGAGGGTCTTGCTTAAGAAGTTTCAGAAGAAATTAATGTTAGTATGGGAGACTATGTTAGTTAGAGACTATTCTTGTGATATTTTAGCAGAGAATATGACTGCTTTCTGGCCCTTTCAAAAAAAAAATCTGCCTGAGAAAAAATTTTGGATTAATTATTTTTGCAGAGGATATTCCAAAACAGTCTAGTGTATACTGGCTCCTGTGGTTATTAGTGACCACACTTATACAGTGCCAGGTTTGAGAAAATTCTTATGTGTGCTATTGGTAGAGAGTCTCAACAGGCTCCTGAAGCAATTACGGTCCATTGTCACTGTTTGTAGATTGCCACTTTAAATAGACAGGAAGACCCTGTTGCTGAAGATACTATGCACCACATATATAGGACACAGACAAATAAAACTGGAACTGATCTGGAAGCTATCCTGTCAGATAGCACTCGTTGGGCTAGAAGTGCCATGCAAGTTGTTGAGGGAGAAGAGTCATCAATGATCTTTCCCACCCTGACTGCTGTAATACTGACTTATCTGGCAATGATACAATAGAGGCATGAATGTTCTGGTGGTAACCAAAGGTTTGTTGATTGGAGTTGAGGTCTATTACATAAGACAGTACTGTACTCTAAACCTAGTCAACTTGTGTAACTGGAAGATCTACTATATATGCTTTGCTGAATGCATATACAATAAATTTCTGTTCTGGTTCGATGTCTCTGGCTTCTGTGCATCAGTATTGAATCCTCACTGGTACTCCTCCAGGCTATCCTCTTGTTGCCCTATGTGATGGAGAGCCCTGAAGCTTTGGATCAGCAGGAACGGCCCTTTCACACGCTGCAACCATTCACAGGTGATACAGATTTGAAGGTGGGCCAACTCAGAGCCCTGTATATGGGCCTCAGTGGTAGCTGAGCTGGGTCAGCCCGCTGGATCTCTGTTATCCGCACCACCAAAGCAAGTTCTCCAGCATTGTTCTGGCTAGGCAGCCCAGTGTTGCCGTGACAGGAGGCAGGGACAGCTCTCCTGCTCTTGTGCCCTCGGGTGGCTCACCTGAACCCATGCCTCCAGAGCCAGCTCCACTGTTCTGCTCAGTCAAGGAGCAGCTGACTTCCCCAAGTGCTGCAGCCTGTAAAGGGCTGGAACAGCTCTCCCTGTTCTCATACCCAGAGTACTACAGCTAGTGATGTGGCAGGGCTAGCTTATCTGCTCTCCATAAGGGGGAGAGCCCAGACAAGGCCTTCAGTGGCAGCTAGGGCTGGGACAACATGGCACCAGGTAGTGGGACTGGCCACTCATAACAGGTGTCTCCTCTCTACCCTTGAAGCTCCTGCTTCATCTATCTTCATAATGCTCAAGCTGCTCCACTTCTCTTTCTCTTTGATCTGTCCTAGGCATAAAACAGCACTGGCCACCAAGCCAGGCATCAAGCTAGAATAAACAAAGAACCACCATCTGCTTTGCCCCTGACTGATATAGGAAAACCACCACCACCAAGGTGCTTCTTTGGCCATTGCTGGGGGATGGAGTGGAGGCGAGTTGAGGGGGTGCAGTAATTTTTTTTAAGTAAAATGAAAACTTCAGAATAGGGAACAAAGGCCACTAATTAACGGGCAGAGGGCTGTGAAAGGAGGGTAGGATAGGGTCCTATGCGAGAATTTCTTCTGAATATATTCTATACGTGTATGAGACTTTCCTTATGTAACACAGTACCATGAACAACTGTCCGGAGCCAACCCAGGGCCATTCAAGGCCAAAAGAGTCTACAGGCTATGGAAAAATACTGATGCCCTGTTCCAAAGCTAAACTTCTTCCTTTCAGCCTCTGCATAACTTCCTCCTTTCAGCCTCTGCATGCCTCTGCAGATACCGTTTAGCAGGTTAGCTCGGGGATTTCCAAGAGATAGTTAACTAAGATAAGATAGGAATTGTTCAAGGTGAACCACAGGATGTTCCCCTGTGGTATCTGGAGGCATTCTCGGGCCCTCCCCCTACTGCTTAGCTCCTGCCTCCACCCCATATAAGCTTTTGCTTTTGATTCAATAAACAGACCTTGATAGGAGTTCTACTTGGTCTCGGCTCCTTTCTTTCTCATCCCATCTCCAGGTATGGCTCCCCTCGCGACCCCGTAATTACTGGTCCTGCTGGACGGGATCAAACAACAGATATGAAAACTATCATAAATAAATAAACTAAAAACTGTTGTTGGCTTGTCAATTTTTCTATAATCATTCTAAAACTCAGTTTATTTAACAATTGTTGTTTTCTTCATGTTGTACCACTATAAAGACCTTAAAGGGTATCTGAGGAGTACCATGTGCTCACAAGTTTTTGACACTGGCAATTGTCCTGGGAAGGTCAACTCTCCTAGAAAAGACAGATTGTATTCAGACCCAAGCAGCACTGCAATTCAATTAAGTGCCACATCAGAACCTCTGCATATAGATCTTACAAACGCAAGCTCTCTGACCTCTTGGTAAGCACATGACCTGCTGATACAGCTTGTCAGTCCCCAGAAGAGTAACACCAAAAACAGATGAAGAAGAACAGGGGAACCATTTTGTCATTACAGGCACTCAGCCTTTCTGGAGAAGGGGAGGGGTGTGGTGAATTTTAAAAGGTTACCCATGACAAACAGGGCTTTGATGGAAGTCATTATTCCTTCAACAGTATATACAATAAAAACATACCACCTAGTTATTGTGTGAGAGCTAATGAAAAAAACAGAGAATTTGTTGTCACCCAAAAGAAGGTCACAGTCTAGGGGAAGCAGAGGAGAACTGTAACTCTCTGATGGTGCAAGGACTGCAGATCTCCTTACATCTGTGCCTGGTTAAATATGTTGCAGCCTGCCTTAGCACCTTCCCTTCCCCACCCCCAGTACTGTCACTGGTTCAGAATTCAGATACTATTCAGGATCTAAAGTGGGAGGTGGGGCACATTAATTTCCAGTCTAAACTGCTACCCAAAAAATTATATCAATTTTTTTCCTCAAAAAGCCATTCTGTAATGACAATTTTTCTTTCTCCTTCAAATGCCATGCCTTATGTAATCATTTGGTACTTTATTATGCTATCAATATCATATGCCTGCTTAATAAGGAACTTATTATAGTAGCTTATATACATAGGTATATCTATAAAAGGAGAGTTTTGGGATCTCATGACTTCTAAATGCAACTTCTAAATAAGTGGACCATATGTGTATGCTGATATTGTACAGACAGGTTTACAATCTGTGCATGGCAGGCACCCAACTAGTGCTTGCTGGACAAGTCAGCCATGGACCCTTTATGGGCTGACTCTTTAATCAGTCTTATAAGGGATGAAATGCATAAAATGTACATTTCAGTAAGTTTTGTCAGATGAATATCTTAATTGTTAGAATAAATTTCTACTCCCTTAAAAAGTTATACTGAACCATAGCTCAGCTGAGATTCTGCTGATTTGCATGCTCTAGGAGGGGAAGAAGATGCCAGGTAGGATTAGCCAGGACAACAAACTGGGAGAAATGTTGTGAAAGATGAAGAGAAGAAAGTCTAAGCAGCTCAGGGACTTCACGGCATCCTGGTTCTCATATCCTAGAACACAAAAATAGAGGAAAGATCATTTAAGAAGGCGTAGGCTGAGCACAGTACCTTCTTGGGGAAGGTTGGGTCAAGGGAAACTGACCTCTGGCAGTTTACCATTGCAGTAGCCTGGAGTCTCTAGAACTGGCCTGAGCAGTACCTTCCCTACGCCCAGTCACTGCTGGATGTAGAGATCCCCGTGGGACCACTACAACTTACCAACTCACCTTCTGCTGCAATTAACACTGCTTTTAATTGAGATGTGATACAAAGATGTAAAGTATAATATAAGGCTGTCATGAACATTTAGTTACAGCTCTGTATAAACATATGTCTTTCCCTGATTTCAACAACAACAACAACACATCCTCAAGGACTATGAGGCATATGGTAAGTAGTGTGAAAGAACCAAGATGTCCTTTTCTCTTTCATCTGAGTCCTTTCATGTCTCCAGATGGCCAGTTGTCTATATCTTCTCCAATGTACTGGGCAATCAGTTATTCTGGTTTGGGTCTTTCCAGGCAGTGTGTAATAGTTTGCCATTATGGCTTTTGGTCCTCAAGAGTCTTAGTCTTCTATAACATTGTCCCCAAATTATTTAAATCAGGGCAAGACGGAATGAAAAGTTCTTGGATATAGTGCATATACTGTACTATGGGACAGTGGTCTCCTGGTTTTTCAGATATACATTGACAGGATTTTGATAGTCTGTCACATGTCTTTTCATTTGTCAGGATGAGAAGCTTGAATGTCAGTCTATGGTGATTTGGAAGATGGTGGAACTAGAGATAGAGTCTATACACGGAACACTGTCACAGGCTTATGCCCCGGAAGAGGATTATGAATCCCTGGCCACTCATTTTATTCTTTATTTCACTTTCCGGGTTCCAGAAGGTAGATCTGTCTTTAAATCCATTGACCAGATTTATTACATTTATAGAGTTACATATTTTGAGCCATCACTGCAGCTGTGTGTTAAAGCCAACTTTGTCATGATGGATTTTTTTTTTCGTATATATCCCTCCATTAACTTTTCAAATACTAAATTTTTTTACGTTTATATGCATCAAGGATATTGGAGTATAATTTTCTTTTTGTTGTTCTGTTCATAGTCTCCCAATGTTCCTGTGTATCCCTTTCTTAATTGGCCTAATTTCTCTATTTTATATTCAAGTCCTGATATTCTTTCATCTATCTGATCCATTCTACTGGTTTTTGACATTCTGGATTTTTTGAATTCTCAATTGTATCTTCATTTCAACTTGAATTCTCTTCAGTAGTTCTCCTTTTTGAAACTAGTTTTCAAATCCTGCATTGACTTCCTACTCTCATCCAGCTGTTTATATTATCTTGAGCTTCAATTACAAGTTTATCCTCCCCTGTTATGCTCATTAAGGTGTTTGCCTGTGTCCTCTTTGATTTCTTTGAATCTTTTGATCATGTTATTAATTGTTATTTTAACCTGTGTCCTGGGTTCTGTTTACATAATTCCCATTGGGGGGAAAAGGACTGATAAACATTAGGAGGCCATATTGTCTCAGTCTTTTATATTGTTTGTGTATGTGTATGTGCGTGTGCATGACTGCTTTAAGTAGAAATATACAGATATTCTATCACCCCTACTTACTCGGGTATGATACACTGTCAGGTTATAATCACATCCAACTGTTAAAAACAAAGAGCTGATAATAAGGCATTCAATGGCTTTTTTTCTCACAAGCCCATGTGAACAGTAGAAGCTTTGCCTGAGGCACCCAGGAGCATTTGAATTGGAGTGTCTGCAGCTCTTTCCATTTTTCATAGACCTTTTGCATGGGACTTCACCTTTTCATTTCCATTTCAGGAAAGGAGGCAGGGAGGGAAGGGAAGACCTTCCACCTGAAGCAACCTTTTAAAAACTTTCTAGAAAAAGTCAGTCTATAACTTGGAACTGTATTTCATTAGTTATCTAGCTGCAGGAAGGCTTAGAAATATAACATTTATTTATTTGACAAACTTGCTTTCTTTTTAAGATTTATTTTATTTTATTTTGTGAGTGCAAATGTTTTGCCTACAATGAATGTGCATAATGCATTTCTTGTACTCACAGAGTCAGCAGAGACCATCAGATCCCCTGGAACTGAAATTATAGATACTTGTGGGTCACCACGTGGGTGCTGGTAACCAAATCTGTATCCTCTGTAAGAACAACAAGTGCTTATAGCCCCCAAGCTCCACTCCTGAAATGTAATTTTTAAACCAGTCTCTTACCTCTTACAATAATCAAAATCATCAGCTTTGTGAGAGTTGGGATAGGCATAGTTCATGCTGAGCCTTTCCCCCTCAGTAAGGGCTGGAAAAGAAAAGCCCTTAACGGCTGTTGCCTACTTGATAGCTTTCATTCATTCACTCTGTAATACATGTAGTTACTGCTGTCACTCACTGTTTACATGTAGTTGTTTATGATTAATGTTCTCAGCCTTTGCACAGGGAAAACATTTTTTTTCTGCACCAACATTCACAAAATTCAGCAGCACGCAGTGAGTAAATAGGTCTCGATGCATTTCGCTCTCAGTCATTGCTCTAATGTTGGCGATTAGCTTTTCTAACTACACTAGCACAAACAGCTTACAGAGTCTGTTTCTACTTGTAAGTTTCTAGGACCCTCTGGATCCTTCTACTTTGCTATTCTCCCATGCTTCTCTCATATAGAGTCCCAATAGGATGTCCTCCCCTCTGTCCCAGTTTCTTGATAAGTGTTGAGGTATTATTAAAAGTAAATCTGGCCAGTTTAGTAGCTTGGTTATACTCCTTCAGTGAGTTTTAATTACAGATGAAGTAAAGGACTGGGGAATTGCCCATTCAAAGTTTAAACCAGGCAAGACTGTGCTGCTTCTCACTCACATGCCTCCCGTGTTAGCCATTAGAACTACTGTGCTTTAGGTGCTGCCTCCTTGGAGGCCCGTCTATTCCTACTCTGATTATTGTCCTTCACCTGTTGACACTGGGGTAGCACACTGGCCTCTCAAGAACACGGCTCTTCTCTTTTGTAGTCAACACTCACGATCAATGTGAGATGCCTTTCAAAAATGTCTAAGTGCTGAGGACCCTGTGATGATGATGGAGAACCACAGTGGTCAACTTAACTGTATCTGCAGTAAACTCTGAGACAAACTATAAATTAACCACCCTTTGTGGTGGGGAAATGAAAGCCTGCGACACAACCCTGAGACGGTACCTCTGATGCTTTTGAGTGAGTCAAGGCCCTATGTGTACCACAGCCTTGTTTGCTATATTATAAGCATAATATTCCTTAAGTGGCATAAGCAGACATACGAGAAGGGAGGCAGCTGGAAATTAAAACACACAGCATGCTATGCGTATCAAATTGGTTTTGTTCCTTTCTACCCTTCTTTCTTTCTTTCCTTTTCAAAAATAGCTTGTTCTCATTCCCAATGGAGGACTTGGGAAAGTGGACCATATGGGGAGTATGTGAGAAAGCAAACCAGAAGAATGGCTTCTGGAGAACCAGGCCTGAAGACGCAGCTTCGGTCTTTTATATGAACTGTTTGAAATTCCTAGACAGTCACTGACAATAATTCCAAAGAAAATAACAAAAATATATTCCAAACACGAATATACGTGATTTTGGTTATCTGTTTTTATTCCTCTCCGATAGCTTAGAACATTGACATAACTGCCAGTGAGCATCTCTGCTGCAGTGAGACGGAGCATAGCTTCCTCTGAATTATTCATGCTAATTACCAAGAAGATATGCCATGAATAAATTAATTTTAGAGATGAAAAAAAATTCATCTGACTCCATGGCACATTGTATCTCTCTTTGAAATAGAATGCTTCACAGTATATTAGAATTATTTCCATGCTTCATAATTCTGTTTTTATCCATTAGTCTTGAAGATTTAAAGGTATACAGTGATAAGAAATTGAGGCAACTACTCAAAATAAAAAAATTCGTCTAATGAGAGTGGGGAATTTCAAGGAAACTTGAGTAACACTGAAGAGATAGATAAGAATATATTAAGATTTTTGCAACTCTCACATTATTGTGATGGCAATTGCTGTGGGGGTATACAGTAGCCTAGAGAGCTGGAACTTCAAAGAATCAATGAATTCCAAGAGATGGATGTTAAAGAATAAAACCCCTAGGCAGGAAGCACAGGGTGACCCTGTAAGTGAAAACAGAGGACTTGGAGTGCTTTTCTAGCGATGTGGCCACTTGGAGCAGAGGTCTGGTCTTGCCGGCTATCACATCTTTATGTGGATCTTAAGTGGTTACAATAGCTTTGAGAAATGTGTCAATAAGAGATCTGAGACTCTGGGCACTCCCTTTTTAAACTGTGAATATCTGGATACCATGGTTGACCAAGAATCACAACACTGGATTTGACCCCAGGACCAAATTGTTAACAAAATTATCCAGAGACTTTAAAAATACACTAGAGTTACAAACTGATTATTTTATGATGCCAAAGCCATAATATTCCAAGGAAGATAAAAGATTCAAATCTCTGGACTGGCCGTCAGTATTGACACCCAGCCATGAACTTATTTTCTGATTCCTGGGTGATTATCATATGCAGTTGGTTTGAAAAATCATGACACTAGCCAGAATACATTTTCCCGGTTTTGTTTTTCTGTTTTTTAAAAATTATTATTATTATTTATTAATTTATTCTTGTTACATCACAATAGTTATCCCATCCCTTGTATCCTCCGATTCTTCCCTCCCTCCCATTTTCCCCTTATTCCCCTCCCCTATGACTGTTCCTGAGGGGGATTACCTCCCCCTGTATATGCTCATAGGGTATCAAGTCTTTTCTTGGTAACCTGCTGTCCTTCCTCTGAGTGCCACCAGGTCTCCCCCTCCAGGGGACATGGTCAAATGTGAGGCACCAGAGTACGTGAGAAAGTCATATCCCACTCTCCACTCAAGTGTGGAGACTGTTATGACCATTGGCTAGATCTGGGTAGGGATTTAAAGTTTACCACCTGTATTGTCCTTGGCTGGTGCCTTAGTTTGAGAGGGACCCCTTGGCCCATATCTGCCTATCATAATGTTCTACTTGTAGGTTTCTAGGACCCACTGGATCCTTCTACTTTGCTATTCTCCCATGCTTCTCTCATCTAGAGTCCCAATAGGATGTCCTCCCCTCTGTCCCAGTTTCCTGGTAAGTGAAAGCTCTTTCTTATTTTATTCTTTATTCTTCTTATACTTGGTTTTCAGAAGCAAATATAGCTCATTTCTTTAAATACTAAAGCCAATTTTTCTAGAATTAATAACAATCTACACCAGTGTTTGTGCTTGACAAAAGTTTGAAATGAAGTTAGAGGTTGGCATAAACACCAGTGTATACCTTCATCCTAAAAGATGACCCAGATTATTGTAAGAATATTATAGACACAGAATCTTCAGGGGAAATGTATTCAGTAGTCTTGTGACTAAGCATTCCAAGAGTTCATTGTTTCATGGATATAATTTGATGGCAACATGTCTTTCTATACATGTGAATGTGTCAATTACCCACTACAAAAATTTCCACATCCATTCCCTCTTTCTTGTGCACGAGTTTGTTGAAAGATCATTTTAGAGACATTTGAAAGATTTGATGTTGGTTTGTTTGTATTTATAATAACACCATTGGTTGCCTTTTAAATTGACCACTGCCTTCAGAAATTTACTTATAGTCACTGTTCAGTGGGATAGTGTCTGCTCAGTTAATAGGAACAAAACAGGATAGCTAGCCAGAGACTTAATTTCTGGTTGTACCACAGTATACGAAGAATCTGTAGTCTAGTCTTTAACTGCTTTAGGTGAAACTAATAATACCTAGAATGAAGAGTATCAGAAATGTGAATGTAAGAAGACAACTGAATTCATTCATTATCCGAAATAATGGATGCATCATAATGTTTGGTATATGTTAATGAGCAGCATTGAGAGCAGAGCAAACACTACAACAAAAGAAACACACTGTTCTTGTTTGTCTCCTGGAGTTTGCAGCTGCTTCAGTCTAGGGCCAGTATGCTTAGTTGGAAATTAATGTTGAATTGAGTTAACATTGGGCTGAATCCTGAGTATGATGTGTGATGAAACAGATATCCCTTAGCCAAAACCTTTCTACATAATGATAGTATGAAAAAGAAGGCAACCTTCTAAGAGGATCAACTTCCCTGAAGGTATCAGCATTTTTGTCACTTTCCTGGAAGATAGATTCATTATGTATTAGTCATTAATATGTTTTATTAAACAGCACAAAAGGAAACAGAAAATCTGAGTGCAGTAGAAAATTTAAGTATGCAATAATAATGAAATAACTCACAATCAAGGCACTACAAGTTTTCTAGGACTCAACAAATGACAGAACGAGAACATGGAAGCAGCAAATTAAATGATTAGTGTGGCCAGAGGCAAACTTCCCATAAAGTGAGGAGAGTCACCTTTTGGAACATTGTCAGAACAAACAAATTCTGAACACAGATTTGAAAACTTGTCTTTCTGTGGTAAAGAAAGGTGTGATATCAGTAAACTTGCTCCTCTGAAATCATGACGTCCTTAACATCTTCAAATTGTTCTCACTTACAAAATTATATTGTGCAGATTCGTTTTCAGTAATTTAGTAAAATTTCAGAAATCAGTTCCCTGTGAGACTAATATTTGCATGTGTATTAAAATGTGAAGTTTAGCCATTTGAGCACCTAGAAACTGGTGCTTCCTGAACACCACTTCCGCTTAATCTTACCATTCACCATTACTAAGTCAGCAAAGGAGTTCTGCTGGTTGTCTGGGAAACTTTAATACAAAGAGGATTAAAGTGTGTGATAATCTCATTCCCTATAAACCTGTAAACAAGAGATAAACCTACTAGAAAATGCAAACATCTATTCACCAGTCCATTTGGAAAAGTGGGTTTTAAATCCCCCTTTCAAAAGCCTCTCCAATTGTGAGAATGCTTATTAGGTAAGGGGGAAGCACAGCAGGAATCTGAGGGAGTCTCAAGAAGCAGTGGGATAAACAGAGAAAAGAGTGAAAGGTGAACGAACAATGTGCATTCATTGCAATCTTCTTAGGAAGTTTTTGGTCTAACTTGAAAAAATTGGAATCACAAGCCTGCACTTCTGCCTATTTGGCTTTGCCTTTATTATACATTGGTAAAACAGTCTACCTCTTCACATAATAAAACCAATTTTCAGGAATGCTTAGTTAAAAAAAAAAACCTCAGCAATAGCATTTTGACTGCAGTAAGTGAAAATACTCAGAGCTATGACTTTATTAAAATTCTAGAAATTAAGAGTGTAAAAGTTTTCAGTTTCCTCCCTTCAAATTTCGAAGCTGTAAGACTAGATGGGTATAGAGAATTAAGATTAGAAACAGAAGAGAAAGGAAGTAGGAGAAATAAGGAAAGAAGGGGATGATGAAGTAAGAAAGACAAAGAAGAGGAATATAAAAAAGAAGTGGAGGAGGAAGAAAGTGTTAGCAATTCCCCTGGAGATTCATCATGGTTTGTGTTGAACATTTAAGGGTCCAGGCGAAAGCCAGGAGGAAGGGAGAAGCAGGAAGAGTAGCCACATCATACATCGATAGTTAGGAAGATGTCCCAAATAATGTTCAATATCTTGCATCTTAGGTCAAAACAAGTCTCGCAAAAATACTTGTTCCAATAACAATTGCATGTGTGGCAAAAGTATGCAGTTGGTTTTATTGGCAAGTGACCTTCCTTCAATGTAACTATTACCACTTCCCTATGAACTGACTTCTAATTTAAGTCTTGCCCTGTGGACGTCCAGGAGTTGCTCTACATCACCCAATTTACTCAGAATCCTGAGAAATCTGATTTGTAAGAATCTACCATCTTTGATGTGTGACTTAATTCCTTATTCCCAGCCCATGGAATCTGCACTTTAGTTAGTTTCTCCCAAGCTCCTCATATCTCACTGACCTACGTCTTGTTTTATAATCTCTAGTTATTTATGCTGTGTTCAGAATGGAACCCAGTTCTTTACTAAATTGTCCTTCCCTTGCTTGCTATGCTTCCAGAATAATGTATTCTCCTACTGTCTTATTATACAGCTCTGGCTTGCTTTAACAATATCAGTTAAATATCTCCAACGCCTGCATTATGTGGCTTTCTGTTTTACATTGTGGTCCCTCAGCTCTAGAAATACCAAAGTTAAATTAATTCCCTGTGACCCAGAGCCTGCCATATATATTTTCATGTCTCATTCTTCTTATAGAGAAAAATAGTAAGTGCTCTAAAACTGTAAGCCAGTTACAAGGAATAGAGTGAATATTATTAAATGCTAAGTGTAAAGCTGGTTAGTCTCAGATATTTGCATCTACCAGTAAGTACACATATTGAGAATTGCAAAGTTGATTTATCTTAGTTATTCTTCATATGGAATAATTTTCAACTAAAAAAATCTTGGATTTTTTTTACTATTTAGTTTTTACAGTTTTTAACACATAAATACATTACACTATATACAACAAGAAGAACCATGAAACAATCAGGAATTATATAAATATTATATTCATAGTGTTTTTGGTTATTTGTATTTGGCAACCATGAAGACAACATCTTTCCTATCCTGGTGAGTCTAAAATTCTGAATGTATATCAATATCTATTATATCTCATCTCTATCAACTTAAACCATCCATCTTGACCTAAAAATAACTTACCCCATAAACAACTATGCTTAATTGTAAAACTAAACTATCTTGTCATCAACTCCATCAAAGACTTGAGAAGGAATGAAATTGATTACCTGAGTAAACTGGAGGTGCAGGTTAGCAACTTCCAAAATGAAAAAAAAAAAAAAAATTAACAGAGACAGGTAGCTGCCTGATCAGTAAACCAAAACTCTGTATAACATTGGAGCATCATCTTCAATCTTCTGGCCCAGTATATATGACAGACGTATTTGTGAGGCAAGAACTATTGAGGACTTGCTTTACCCCACCTAGGCAGAGATTGGCCGTTGACTCTGCATTCAAAGATGACCATTTTTAGGCAGAATTCTGTCTGTGGAAGAAATGAGGACGTTTTGCCCAGTTTCTGGTTTGCCACATTTGAAGCCATCTCCATAAGGAGGTTCACTGATGTTCTTAATCTTCTCTGAAGTAGTCTGGGTGTTGCCAGGAGTTAACATATCTTGTTGTCAAAGAATCTTTAAAATAATAGAAACATCTTTAAATACCATAATCTGTATATCTGAGGTTTTTGAAGACCTTAACTACCTATTTTAATTTATCTATCTATAGAATCATATCTATCTGTTAAACCTAGGATGTATATTCTTGTGATAAAAGTAGAGTAGTAATTGACATGTCCATGATTTGATCAACTAACAATTAGCTTGTATTACTTAACTATCCTAAATTGCCTAGAATAGCACTTTAAAAGTTTTGGAAGTAAACCTTGTATTATAATTGAGTTGTATAGGTACAATACCTCATATTAGAGTAGAAATATCTATAATGTGTGTGAAAACTAATCTTAAATTTGAATTCTACACAAATATATCAAAATTAAACTTATTTTGTATCAATATACAAAACTCTATACCAATGAATTAAAAATAACCTTATTTGTGAGTAACAATTAAGGCCTTAAGTTGAGGAGTAGATCAATAATCTACTTTTTGTCCTATCATCTCTATTTTTCCCCTTCTTTCTTTTCATCCGCTATCTCTATACCTACAAAAGAAAGACAGAGGAAGAAAGAGACATCCCTGAGCCCAACTCATTTTTTCTCCAAATAAGGCCAATACTAATGTATAACCAACTCTCATTGAAAATAATTATCTGTGGCCCCAAAGAACAAACAAAAACCTACCCAACCCTCCTTAGTGGAAATGGGGCATCTTTCTCATAAGATTTCTTCTGGCTGATTTGTGGCAAATAATACCTTTGTAGGGGCACAAATAAAATTGGGGAAAATTATTAAACAAGCCAGGAACAGTATTTGTGGTCCAGTTTCTAAATGTTGGGAAATTCCAGGCTTAATAGAAGTCCTGTGTGGACAGTCTGACATGCTAGGCCAACTGGGATCTGAAGCTTTCTTTGAAGCTATCCTGGGAGCTTTCCTGTTTTGATGAGGAACAGCAACTGATGCACTTGTCTCTGGAACATGAAGGATGCAGGATGTCATTGGCCAGCATGCTGAGAGGAATAAATCCTGTCAAGTCTGATCTAGCATCAGTGTCTGGTTCTTTTGTTCTGAAAACATATGAATTCTCACAAGCATTATACAGTCTAAAATTATAAATATATGAGATACACAAGATGCACAGAACAATTAAGGCTGGTTCTCTACTCTTTGTATGAGCAGAAGAAAGACATCTGCAAGTCTTCATTCACACCATATGAAAAATAAGGCTCCAGTATTCTGTGTCCAACAAAAAAACATTGTCTATGCATAGACATTCATGTCTCAACCAGTCTCAGAAATACTGTTCTCCTGTGATGGGATTAACAATATAAATTACCTGATTGTTCTGCAGTTTGAATTCTTTATATCCTAATTGTGGCCCTGTCCCTCATCACCATTTGATTGCACTCTCCCTCCCTCCCTCATGCCCTCTCCCTCTATCCCTCAGTCCTCAGAAAGGGGAGTCCTCTTCCCCTAACATTTGACCTTGGCCATCAAGTTTCATCTGTATTTCCTGCATCCTCTTCCTCTGTGGCCTGGAATGGCCGCCCCGCCATGGGTGAAGTGATCACCATTGGAAGGCCAGAGTCCATGTCAGAAGTAGATCCTACTCCCCATATTATGGGACCCACAAGGAGACTGTGCTACCTATCTACTACATCTGAGCAGAGGTCTAGGTCGGCATCATACGTGGTTCTTGGTTGGTGGTCAGTCTCTGGATTGTAATGTTGTTACTCTGCATTAAATGGCTAACATCTGCTTATGAGTGAGTATACACCCTGTGTGTCTTTCTGGGTCTGGGTTACTTCACTCAGGATGATTGTCTCTAGTTCCATCCATTTGCCTGCAAATGTCAATATTTCCTTCTTTGTGATAGCTGAATAGTATTCCATTGTGGAAGTATACCATACTCTCTGTATCTATTCTTCAGTTGAGGGATATCTAGGTTGCTTCCCAATTCTGGATATTATAAAAAAAGCTTCTATGAACATAGTTGAACAAATGTCCTTGTTGTATGGTGGAGCATCTTTTGGATATATGGTCATGACTGATATGGCTGGGTCTTGAGGTAGGATTATTCTTAATTTCCTAGACAACGCTAGATTGATTTCCAAAGCTATACAAGTTTACACTCCCAACAGCAATAGAGTAGTGCTCCCCTTTCTCCACTTCCTCACTAGCATGTACTGTCACTTGAATTTTTGATCTTACTCATTCATCAATAGGTGTAAGATGGAAGCTCAGAGCCACTATGATTTGCATTTTCCTGATGGCTATGAACGTTGAGCATTTCTTTAAGTGTTTCTCAGCTATTGGATATTCCTCTGATGAGAGTTCTCTATTTAGCTCTGTACCCCATTTTTAAGTGGTATACTTGGCTTGGTGATGTTTAATTCCTTGAATTCTTTATATATTTTGGATATTAGCCTTTTGTCAGATGTGGGGTTGGTGAAGATCTTCTCCCAGTCTCTATGGTGTTGATTTGTTCTGTTGATTGTTTCTTTTGCCTTACAGAAGCTTTTCAATTTCATGAGGTCCAATTTATAAATTGTTGACCTTAGAGCCTGAACTGTTGGCATTCTGTAAGGAAGTTGTCTCCTATGCCAATGAATTCAAGGCTCTTCCCCACTTTTTCTTCTAACAGATTTAGAGTGTTCGTTTTTAAGTTGAGGTCTTTAATCCACTCGGACTTTAGTTTTCTGCATGGTGATAAATATGTGTCTATATTCATTTTTCTACATGTAGCTATCCAGTTAGGCCAGCATCATTTGTTGAAGATGCTATTTTTCTTCCATAACATGGATTTGGATCCTTTGTCAAAAATCTAATGTCCATAGGTGTGTGGCTTTATTTCTGGGTCTTCTATTTGATTCCATTGATCAACCAGACTATTTCTATGCCAGTACCATGCTGCTTATTATTATTTTTGCTCTATAGTACAGGTTGAGATCTGGGATGGAGTTTCTTCCAGAAGATCTTTTATTGGACAGTACTTTTTTGGCTATTCTGTTTTTTTTTTTTTTTTTTTTCCATATGAAGTTGAGAATTGATCTTTCAAGGATTGTAAAAATTGTGTTGGAATTTTGTTGGGAATTGCATTGAATCTGTAAATTGCTTTTGGTAAGATGGCCATTTTTACTATGCTTATTCTCCCGATCTATGAACATGAGAGATCTTTCCATTTTCTATATCTTCTTCAATTTCTTTCTTCAGAGACTTGAAGTTTGTTTCAGATAAGTCTTTCACTAGTTTGTTTAGAGTTACACCAAGATACTTTATATTATTTGTGGCTGTTGTGAAAGGTGTAGTTTCCCTAAATTCTTTCTCAGCCCATTTGTCATTTCTATACAGCAGGGCTAGTGATTTTTTTTTAGTTGATTTTTTTATTCAGCCAATTTTCTGAAGGTGCTTAACAGCTGTATGAATTCTTTGGTAGAATTTTTAGGTCTACTCATGTATACTATTTGTATCTCCTTGATCTCCTTTAGTTGTCTTATTGCTCTAGCTAGGAGTTCAAGTGCTATATTGAAGAGATACGGAAAGAGTGGACAGCCTTGTCCTGTCCCTGATGTCACTGGAATTGATTTACGTTTCTCTCCATTCAGTTTGATGTTTGGCTATAAGCTTCCTGTATATTGCCTTTATTATGTTAAGGTATGTGTCTTGTGTCCCTGCTGTCTCTAACACTTTATACATGAATGGGTGTTGGATTATGTCAAATGTTTTTTTCAGCATCTAAGAAGAAGATCAAGTGTTTTTCCTTTCAGTTTGCTTATATAATGGATTACATTAATGAATTTCTGTATATTGAACCACCCCTGTGTGCCTGTAATGAAGCCTACTTGGTCATAGTGAATGACATTTTTTATGTGTTCTTGGATTTGGTTTACGAGTATTTTATTGAGTATCTTTACATCAATGTTCATAAGAGAAATTGGTCTGAAAAATCCCTTTCTTTGTTGAGTGTTTATGTGATTTGGATATAAAGGTGACTGTGTCCTCATAGAATGAGTTTGGTAATGTTCCTTCTGTTTCTATTTTGTGGAATAGTTTGGAAAGAATTGGTATTAGGTCTTCTTTGAAGGTCTGATTGAATTCTGCACTGAATCCATCAGGTCATGGGCTTTTCTTGGTTGGGAGAATTTTGATGACTGACTCAATTTCTTTAGGAGATATATGACTATTTAATTTGTTTTCCTGATCTTGATTCAATTTTGGTGATTGGTATCTATCACCAAATTGTCCATTTCATTGAGGTTTTCAAATTTTGTGTCATACAGACTTTTGTAGTCTTTTTGGATTTCCTCAATGTCTGTTGTTATATCTCTCTTTTCATTTCTGATTTTGTTGATTTGAATTCTCTCCCTTTGTCTTTTAGTTAGTTTGGCTAACGATTTGTCTATCTTGTTGATTTTCTCAGAGAACCAACTCTTTGTTTTGTTGATTCTTCGAAGTGTTCTTTCTGTTTTTAACTTATAGATTTCAGCCTTGGGTTTGTTAATTTCCAGCCATCTACTCCTCTTTGGTGAGTCTGTTTCTTTTTGTTCTAGAGCTTTCAAGTGAGTTGTTAAGTTGCTAGTGTGAGATATCTCTAATTTCTTTATAAAGGCATGTAGTGCTATAAACTTTCCTCTTCACACTGCTTTCATTGTGTCCCATAAGTTTTGGTATGCTGTGATCCCGTCCAGCAGGACCAGTAATTACGAGGTCGCGAGGGGAGCCATACCTGAGGAGATGGGAGGAGAAAGAAGGGAGTGGAGACCAAGTAAAACTCCTATCAACGTCTGTTTATTGAATCAAAAGCAAAAGCTTATATGGGGAGGAGGCAATAGCTTAGCAGTAGGGGGAGGGCCCGAGAATGCCTCCAGATGATCCCAGCAGGGGAACATCCTGTGGTTCATCTCAGAACAATTCCTATCTTATCTTAGCTAACTATCTCTCAGAAATTTCTGAGCTAACCTGCTAAACGGCTTCTGCAGAGGTTTGCAGAGGCTGAAAGGAGGAAGTTATGCAGGGGCTGAAAGGAAGAAGTTTAGCTTTGGAACGGGGCATCAGTATTTTTCCATAGCCTGTAGACTCTTTTGGCCTTGAATGGCCCTGGGTTGGCTCCAGACAATGCTGTGGTTTCAGTTTTGTTGAATTCTATGAAGTTTTTAAATTTCTTTTTTATTTTGTTTCTTACCCAGATATCATTGACTAGGGAGTTGTTCAGTTTCCCTTACAATGATAACAATTAAATTTTTTCAGTGTTTCACTATTTGCTAATGACTTGCACTGTCACATCTGAAGATCACTACAAATCTCTGAAATAAATAAGACTGTTTCTATCTTCACTGCAAATGGAGATCTATTTTCAAGAAGGTGATTCTCACTAAATATCTAATTACAGGGGCATTCAATTATTTGTGGAAGAAATTAACCTTCATTTCTTAGACTAGACATGAAAACTTCATGGTGGCCATTAGCTAAAATAGGACCTCTGCAAAATTGAAGGTATAATTTACATAATGCATGACCCAGGGCACCTGCCTTTTTGCTACAGTAGAGAAGTGGGAAAAAAATGATTCACCTTCCCAGCAAGAATACACACACACACACACACACACACACACACACACACACACACACACAAATATTTGCCACAATAAGTTTATTATATTTAATTTGAAACTTACCTTAGTTGGTATCGATTAAGAAGAGGCTAAAATAATCTAGTAAGAAAATTTAGCATGCATTCTAAAATCAAGCTGTCATTGAATATTCATGTTAGTGTTTGGGGTAGGAAATGCCTATCATTCAATAAATTTAATCCAGAAGAGGACAGTAAGTCATTAACTTCCTTATAACCAAGCAAAACAACACTGTGTCCCATTGATGTGACAAATGTTCCGTTAGGACAGTGAATGTCAAAAGTCAGAGCAGGCTGGCTTAGAATAAAGAACATTGTCCATAAAGAGGAGATTGGTAAAGTACACAGGAAATCCTGCTTTATGCTCCTCTTCACCTAAAACAGAGATCAAATGAAGTGTTCCTGTTATTCTCTTCTGCATTGGTCTTCATGCCTCCTATAAACATATGGTATAGCTTATGCTTCACATATATTTATATTTCAAAAAAAAGCTATATACTTTGAATAGCAAATGCAATGTTATATAAACACACCTGGGACTTCAGACAGTGAATGTGATGTAGAAAGTGGAGAAAGCTCTGAGTGAGCGAAGTCCTAAGTGAATGTGTATTGTTGACAGGGGCACAGCCACATCAAGGATTTTAAGGCCTTGGTTCTACTGGATATCAACAAAGCCATCTCACCACGTGGTCCAGGATTAAGACAGATAGCAAATCTTTCCTTTGGGGTCTCAACACAAGTGTTCATGAGCAAGAAACCAATGTGTGCAAAGAGAAGCAAGCATCAATCCTCCTCCCAGATGGTTATAGTCTAAGATTAGCCACCTTCTGAAACTAGATAAACTCCCCACTGCATTGTACCTAATACACAGGCTCCGTATTGGTAGAAGAACACTCCTACCTGATCCCAGCCTTATTGTATGTGTGTTTGTCCTTTCTTCATTCGGTTGCTGGCTCTAGTCAGGGTTACAGGACCAGATCTTCAAGGGTGTAGGAAAAGCCACACTACTAAATCATACCTATGTCTTAGGACAGAGAATGCAATACTGTTTAAGCACACCTGTTAACTTGGGATGGCAAGTGAAGTGCTATTTAACCATATGTACAAACCTTTATTTCTGTCAAAAATATTCCATTGGAAATCTTTTATCCCTAATGTCACTAGAGCCCCAGGTAACTGATGACTACCTTTTGTCAGCATCATTCCCTCACATATACCCTGCCCTTGTTATTCAACCATCTGAGCCAGTAATAAAAATGAGTCAGACACTTGACAGACAACTTTTAAAAACTCAGTTTTAAAAAGTAATGAAGCACCAAACAGGAGATAGCCATAGTCAGATAAAATTATACTGTTCTGTGAAACTTTTGATGCTTCAGGTACAGTTTTCACTAGAATCAGATGAAAGGCAGGAAATGTATATGATTATAAAAATGCTATATATATATATATATACATATATATATATATATATATTGAGTTACATAATGTGAGAACATAAAGTTTTTAGTCCAATGCAATAAG
>OU015744.1:140950014-140981314 GCA_907169655.1 Acomys percivali
TGCTGCTGCTGCTGCTGCTGCTGTTGAAAAGGAATTTGAGACAAGCTGACCCCCAACTTGAAATCCTCCTGTATCTGTTTCCTGAGTGCTGGGACATCCAGCTGCTCAGAAACCTTCCCGACATCTACATTATGGGTACCAGATTTGGCATATTTGGTTGATATGTCCCTATAGGTCACAATATATTAGCATGAAATATAATAAAAATAGAAATAAAAACAAATTTGAGTACTTCAGAATTTAAAAGATACCAAAGCATGCACAAAAGCTGCTCTCTGCCATCATCTTTAAGCCACTCATTCCTGAGTTCCCAAGGGGGAGCTACATCCATTGTCACAGTGTATGAGCATTTCACTTTCTCCACATAGTCAGAATTTGTTGTTAACTATTTTGTTGATCTTAGCCAATGTAATCTCAAACTTGTTTCAATATACATTTTCCTAATGGTGAAGGATGACAAACTCCTTTTTGCATATTTTTTTAAGAAATTTTTATTTCTCCTATTGACAACTCTTTGCTTAGAGCCCTAGCCCATTTTCCAATTGTGTAGTTGCTTCTTTTACTCTTGTTGGACCCTAGAGTCCACTTGGGTGGGGGGTCGTCATGAGAGACCACTCGAGGACCACAGTGTTGATGTAAAAGCACAAGGTTTATTGCTGACGCGCGTCAGGGGGGCTCAGCACTCACTCGGGATGGAGGCACCCCCAGTCACTGTTACAGACTATTTTTAAAGGCTAAAACTGCAAAGGTTAGGAGGGGCTGCGTGCCCTAGGGTAGGATTGGCTCTGGTGGTCACTAAGGGTGCTTGTCTAAATGTTATTGGCTATTGCAGGGAGGGGTGTTGGGGAGTTTCCAGAGAATTTCCAGATGGTAATTGTTTACCTTAGTTGAAATTGTTTATCTCAGTTGGCCACCTTGATCTCAGAAACTGAAGCCAAGCTGGCCTTCAATTCTTTCTGGGTCATTTTCCCAAGCTTGTCTGGGTCACGTTCCCAGGCTGGCTGAGAGAGAAGGCCTTACAATCTTTGTTTTTCAAGTTCTTTGTATATTCTGGATATTAATCCTCTTTGTCAGATAAATAGCTGACTAATATTCTCTTCCATTTTTATTGCTTTCTTCTTCACTCAATTGATCATTGATCATATGCTTTGTATATTCTTATGAGTTCCCAGTTGTAGTAGCTCAGCACACCAACACAGGGGCGGAGAAAGAGATCTTAGGCACATATCCATTTACAATAGTGCCAAGGACAAAAAATATGTTGAAATAAATCTAATCAAGGAGGAGAAAGACCTCTACAAGGGAAACTTTAAATATCTGAGGAAAGGCACTGAGAAAGGTATTAGGAAGCTATCTGTGTTTATGGATCAGTAGAATTAATATTGTAAACAGTACCTTCTGACATGGCCCCTCAACAAACTAAAGATTCAATACAATCTCAATCAAAATATTTATAATTTTATTCACAGAAGTTGAAAAAATCCTAAAATTTATATGGAACCAGAAAAAGAAATCCAGATATACAAAGCAATCCTGAGACTAGATAGATGAATATTGGGAGGTATATTATTTCAGACTTCAGATTAACAGTAAAAACATTTCCGTACTGGCACAAAAACAAATATGTAAACCAATGAAATAAAATAGAAGACACAATCGTGGATACTCATAACCACAGCCACCTGACACTTGACAAAGAGGCAAAAAAAAAAAAAAAAAAATCATACACTGGAGAACATAACATCTTTATCAAGTGATGCTTAAAAAAAACTAGATGTCCACATGAAGAAGAATGAATTAAACCTACATCTACCACCTTGCAAGTGAATTAGCATTTGAAACTTGAAGCAGTATAACTGCTAGAGGAAAATATTAGTGATATCCTACAGAGATAGGTGGGAGAAAAAGTTCTGTATAGGACTCCATTTGCCAAGGAATTAAGCTTGTTTTTATTTTTAATATTAAAACAATGCACTTCTATTTTATTTTTTAAAGTTATTTTTATAATATTAGGAAATCCTTTTTATTTTAGGTGGTTTTTTAGTTACTTTTTAAAGTTCTTTGATAATTTCATGCAACTTATTTTACTCATGTTTGTAGCTTGTCCCCAGTTCATTTGAATCCATCCTTGCTTCACCACCTAGCCGGCTTAGTGCTCCTTTGAATGGAATGTAGCTTCTTTACACGGATAACTTCTCTTCCAGGTATTTTCCCTATCACCATTATTGATCACTACTATCACTGCTTATGAGGTACAGGGTTTCAATTTTCGATTATATTTTGAATCAGACTTAGACTATATTTCTCCTACCTGAGATTAAACAATCACCTGTGCCCTGCAGCATTCACTGGTCCCAGTGTTGCTCTTTGCTCTCCACTGCGCTTACATCTGCTAGTTTCCTCCAAGAAAAAACATATATTAAATTTTATTATTTTTGTTGCCCTCATATGATTTCATAAATAAAAGAGAGAAATTTTAGCTATATATTTCTATTTTAAACCTGAAAAAAATTTGTTTAAAGACTCTTTTTTCTTTAAAGTCTATTTTATTTGTGTTGTTTTGCTAAAATAATCTGAGCTATGAAAAATGTCAAACATTGACCTAGTTAAAAGTTTGAATTAAGATTGATATTCTAATACAATTGTTATGCGTTAATCAAAATAATGTAGCATTTCCTGAATGTAGACTATAAAGGAACACAAATTCTATGCATTGATATAATTTTGTGAGCTTTTTAATCAATTTCTTTTGTTTTATGTTGTTGTTGTTGTTGTTGACAATTGCTTACAGGTTAGCATTTGTGCATCCTGTCCTGAGAGTTTGGAAATCTCCAAAAAAACAGACTCTAGGTCTCAAACCAGTGCCTTGGCTACTCCCCACACTGTCTCAGGCCTTCCACCTCCAGTCTGAGGCCCACCATAGTGCTCCTCCAATCCCTAGCACTGAAACTCTGAACTCTACTCACTATTATATTCTCCTTGGCCTCCAGTTTGCAGATGGCATACTGCTAATGTTATCAACACATGAACAATCCCCATATCATAGATCTCCTCTTGTGTATTTATGCTACCAGAATGGCTCTTTTTCTCTGGTGAACCTCAATACACATTTTTCTAACATGTTGAATAGCAACATTGAAATGATACATGCACTTCTTCCACATACCTGCTGTTTGGGTCTCTTACAGATTTCCTCCTCCTCCTCCTCTTCCTACTCCTCCTCCTTCTTCTTCCCTAGATGACATATCTATTTGTGAGATCACGGCTGGAGCAAGCAAAAGACTCTAAAACATTTATTGGAAGCAGTAAAACAAAACTTACATTTCACTCTCAATGTCTTTCACCCTTTCTAAAATTTGGGCCATTGTCAGAGATGCTTTTTATATTTCTTAACATGTTCTTTTCCTATTCTCTCTATTCCCTAGCCCTCCTTTATTCCCTTTTCTCCATTTCTCCACTTCTTATTGCCAATAAATAACAGCACACAGGAATTGTAAGAAACCAAGCATGTTCAGTAAGGGTAGAATCTTTTTTCTTGCTCTAAAGCTCGTCACCCCAGAGTAGTAACAGACCTCACAGTGCTGCATTGAAGATACGATGATTGTAAGTTCAACCTGGCATACAGAAAGCGTCCCAGGAACTAGGTTTTCAGAATTATGTTAGCCATCTTTCTTCACCTAACTGTTTGAAAGCATTGTTCAGCCTTTCACGAAAAGTTGATAGAATGTAGTTGACTTAATCTTATTTATTTTTTTTAATTTTATTTAATTAATATATGCAGATTACATCTCAATTGTTATCCCATCCCTTGGATCCTCCCATTCCTTCCTCCCTCCCACTTTCATCCTAGTCCCGTCATGTATGTCTGTGACCAAGGGGGGGCCTTCTCCCCTACTATATGATCATAGGCTATCAAGTCTCATCTTGGTAGCCTGCTTATCCTTCCTCTGAATGCCACCAGGCCTCCCACCAAGGGGAAGTGGTCAAATATGAGGCACCAGAGTTAGTGTTAGAGTCAGTCCCCACTCTCCTGTCCTGTCCATTGGCTAGATCTGAGTAGGGGTTTGATGTTGCATGTATTGTCCTTCATTGGTGTAGTAGTTTGAGCAGAACCCCTGGGACCAGATCCACCCATCCTGATGTTCTTCTTGTAGGTTTCTAGGGTCGTCTGGATCCTTCTATTTCCCCATTCTCCCATACTTCTCTCACCTAGAGTCCCAGTAGGATGATCTCACATCTATCCCAATATTCTAGTAAGTGAAGACTTTCATGGGACGTGCCTCTTGGGCTAGTAGTGTACAATTATAAGTGAGTAT
Organism: Acomys percivali; assembly: GCA_907169655.1. Taxonomy (NCBI): domain Eukaryota; kingdom Metazoa; phylum Chordata; class Mammalia; order Rodentia; family Muridae; genus Acomys; species Acomys percivali. The sequence continues at coordinate 140,954,331 of OU015744.1, forward strand.
ATACCATATGAGTCTTTCTGAGTTTGAGTTAACTCACTCAGTATGGTCATTTTCAATTCATCTATTTGTCCACAAATTTTGGAATTTCCTTTTTTTAAAATAGCTGAGTAGTATTCCATAGTATAAATAAATGCACCACAGTTTCTTTATCCATTCTTCAACTCAGGGACATTTAGGTCATTTCCAGATTATGGCTATTATGAATAAGACCACTATGAACATGGTTGAGCATATGTCTTTGCTGTGTGGTAGAGTATCTTCTGGGTATATTCCAAGGAGTGGGAGCCAAGATGGCAGCAACAAAGATGCGAGGTATCTGATCTGCAGGGAAGGGACCACAGATGCTACCAGGAGCTATACACCGTGGGAGCTGGTGATAATTGGATGAGAAAGATACACATAGTGCGGACCACGGGTGACATAATCTCTTTTTAATTAATTTATTCAGATTACACTTAAATTGTTATCCCATCATTTGTATCCTCCCATTCCTCCCTCTCTTCTGCTTTCACCCTATTCCCCTTGCCTAGCTATTAAAAACAAGGCAATCCTGAAATTTGTGGGTGACTTAATCTTAAATCACTCAAGGCATTTCTTTTTATTTGACAAAAATATAGTGATAGCTTTTTTTTTTAAATGCATAGCTTTATACAAAAAGAAAATCTTAAAATAAAATCAGATTATTTTAAATATTGAGAAAGCAAAATATAGCTATTAACTTTAGAAGTACTTTGAAATACATAAAATTTAAAAAGTTATACACAATATAGGTACCTAAAGATTAATTGATTTCTTAAAAAATGTCAATCTACGCAAGAATTGAGTCACAGCATGTAAGTCTAGCACTTCACAAGATAAGGCAAGAGGGTTGTGGGTTGAAAGTCTGACTGGGGTACAAAGTGAGATCCTGCTCCTTGTCCCCAACCAACCAACCTGAAAGCTCTAAACTTTTGACTTTCATCTGTAAGTTAGAAATGTAAAATGTGCATGCTTCAGATGTGTTATATTTTAAAATTAGGTAATGGGGAAACTGAAAAACAAAACAATAAATCTTGGAGCTATCCTGTGTATTGGAATGTTGGGTGGAGAATCAGCAACTTGAACAAAAGCAAGAAAATAATATATTATGTTGGCCCAGGATGCCCACAAAGACCCTTTTGGGCTACTCTGGTTGTTTCCAATTTTATCAACTTAGACCTTTTCAAACCGTGTGTGTGTGTGTGTGTGTGTGTGTGTGTGTGTGTGTGTGTGAATACATAGTCCAGACAGCTGTACTTCCAGTAAAAAATTTAAAGCCATGAGCTCGTTTTTGAAAGCAGTATGTTAGCTATGACATGTAATTATTCAAGTGAATATTCATTCAAAGAATAATTTTGTGACAGCTTATTTTGTTCTGTTTCTTTGTTTTTTATGAAAACATAAGAGATAGCTAATCATTCTAAAATTTTATCTAGGAAATATATTTTATTTCTCAACATTTTTGCTCAAATTTATGAAGTGTAATAAGGAAGAGTCTTTACCTTTTTTTTGTTGTTGTTGTTATTCTATTATAATCCTCTTTGCAATAAGAACCAGGTATTTTTATAAATCAGTTTACAAAATATTTTGTATTTGTGTCATGCTAACTGTAGCCCCATGAGGCATTCTAATGTGTCAATGAGTGTGAAACTTACTTTAGTGACCTAAGTGACAATATTTGCTAGTGGACTAATACCTTATTGTGAAATAGTACTTTAAAAAGCTATTGATCTATTTTCCTATCAACTGATTTTGTTTCTATGGTTCTGATTTTGTTTCTACTTGTCATTAATCTTTTGCTTTGCTGTTTTTATTTTGATAATAATCAATTTCTCTTGATTTCATAAGCATTTATTCATCATTTTATCCTGTGTTGATAGAACAGAATATGAGCCTTCATCAAGGATGTATATAAGATCAACTAAATACCAGTTATCTATTTTACTAGTAATATAATCAAGAGATTGCTAATAATTTTTTAATTGAGTCTGTACATTTTGCAATTTCTGTTATACTATTTTGTTTTTTTAATATTCATTACATTTTAACACATCTGTATTTATAATTATATTTATTTCTATAAATCTTGATTCAGTGTAAGAAATTAAAGTATTCTCTCTTCCTCCTAGAAAGTATATCACATCAAAATACTTTAAACTAAAATGTGGAGAGATGATAAACAGTTGCATGATACATGGAAGGAAGGAAGGAAGGAGGGAAGGAAGGAAAAGTATTAAAGTACATATGATACAAATAAAACTCCTTTATTTGTAGTATCATTCTTTTTCTCTTTATTTTTCATGCATCTTCATTTGTTTGCACTCCACATTCTGGCTTGGAATCTGTCTTCCATGAAAGGTATGCTAACTGTCTAAGCCAGAGGATTTGTAAATGAAAACTTACTTCAAAATACCGCCCAATAAAATGTAATCAAGCTAATATGATGTCATGCTAGTTACAATGCCACTGATCTAATGTGACTGGAGCTCTTTGCAGAATAAAAACACAGCAGAGATGGAGAACTGCCCTGCATGCGAACACACAAAAGCAGAGGCGTGGAAGGAAGACTGCTGTGCAAATATGAGTACAGTGGTGTGCTTTCACCAGCAACAGCTGAGGCTGGACCAGAGGCTGTGTGAAGTGAGAGATGATCCCTCCCCTCTCCCACCTGCTTTGAGGTGTATGGCCCTGCTAAAAACTTGCTCTTATATGTTTGCTGTGAGACAGTAAATTTCTAGTGTTGAAAACCACGTAGATTTTGGAGATTTTTGAACTATTTCTAAGAAGATAGTGTAGTCCCTGGGTTTCTTCAAATTATGTTTTTCTTTCTTTTTTAAAAAAATATTTAATTAATTTATTCAGATTACAACTCAATTGTTATCCCATCACTTGTATCCTCCCATTCCTCCCTATCTCTTGCATTCACCCTATTCCCCTTCCGTAGGCTTAAGACCGAATTATGTTTTTCTTAATTCATACAAATTGATCCCAGTACAGGACTGGAAACAGCTATAGAATTTTACCTGTGAGAGCCATCATCCCCTCTTAAACAGAAAACAAAGACAGAGAATAAATAAGAAAACATTATATATATATATATATATATATTAAAAAAGTCCCCATTCTGCCCCACCCAACCTATCTTACCTTATCTATTGAGCTTGTAAGGGGCCAGGCTGTAAAAGGTACAGTATGTAAAGCTTCAATTTCTAATGCTTTTCTTCATTTGCTTTGAATACCAGTCTTTGAGATAGCCACTATTTCATGTTCTGGAACCAATATCATGCAGACCTCTAAACTTCAGAGTGCTTCTGGAGTTACCCAGACCATTCTTACCCTTTGTCTGAATAGCATACATCTCTAGGTGAATCCAAAATGCACTTTAACCTGGAAGTTGTCTGGGAGACTCCAAATTTATATTTCTGACATTCTACTATTGTCTTAGTTAGGGCTTCATTGTTGTGAAGAGACAGCATGACCATGGCAACTCTTGTAAAGGAAAACATTCCAGTGGGGCTGGCTGACAGTTTTAGATAACTAGTCCATTATCATCATGTCAGAAAGCATGACAGAATCCAGATAGACATGGCGTTGGAGGAGCTGAAAGTACTACATTATTATCTGTAGCAGCAGAAGATGGTATGCCATGATGGCTGTAACATGCACATTGGAGACCTCAAAGTTCGGCTCTATAATGACATATTTCCTCCAACAAGGCTACACTACTCCAACAAGGCCACACCTACTTCGACAAGGCCACACCTCCTAATAGTGCCACTCCCTATGAGCCAAGAATTCAAACACTTGAGTCTATGAGGGCCATAAATATTCAAAGCACCACACTGCACTCTCTACTTTTTTGTCTAATACAGTGATTCTCAACCTATGTGTCGCAACTCCTTTGGGAGTCAAAATACCCTTTCACAGGAATCACCTAACCGCCGGAAAAACACAGATATTTATATTATGATTTATAGCAGTAGCACAATTACATTTCTGAAGTAGCAACAAACGTAATTTTATAGTTAGGAGTCACTACATAAGGAACCATATTGAAGGGTCATAGCATTAGGAAGGTTGAGAAACATTCTTCTAAATAGTAATCTTTTCTTAATTTTAAAATTTACTTTACATCCTGGTCATAGCTCTATCTGTCCTGTCCTCCCAGTCCCACCCTCTCTTCCTCTTCCCCCTCCACTTTTCCTATTTCTCAGAAAAGGGGACCCCCCTCCCATCCACCCTAGCTCATCAAGTCATATCAGATCCGAGCCTATCCTCTTCCTCTGTGGCCTGGCAAGGCAATCATACCAGGGGGAAGTGATCAGAAAGCTAGCATCAGAGTTCATATCAGAGACAGCCCCTGTCCCATAACTAGAGGACCCACATGAAGCCTGAGCTGCCCATTGGCTATTTCTGTATAGGGGGCTTAGGTCCAGTCTATGCATGGTTCTTGGTTGATGCTTCAGTCTCAGCAAGCCCATCTGGGCCTTGGTTAGTTGGCTCTCCTGGTCTTCTTGCGGAGCCCTGTCTCTTCCAGGTCCTTTTCTCTTTCTTCCCATTTTTCTACAAGACTCTTTATGCATCGCTCAAAGTTTGGCTGAGTCTCAGCATCTGTGTTGAACCACTGATGGGTGAAGCCTCTTAGAGCAGCACAATTTGTAGGCTCAATTTTCTTAACCAATTTATTTTATTAACAACTTATTAACCGAGCATACATCATTTATAATCTGACTAACCAAAAAACTAGGAACAGAGGATTAAAGAACACAATAACAAAACTGTAAGGATATAAGTTCTGAGAAACAATTCTCCTGGTATAGTCAGCAGGATTTCTTCTACTAGAACCTGGAATAACCAGAACCCGGAATAACCAGAACCCAGAACCTCACCAGGAGCCGGCACCCCGAAGTCTTCCCTCAAGCGGTTCTCTCTAGGCGCATCTCGAAGTGCAGCGATAAAGAGCCAAAACTACCCCAAGTGTCCGATGGCCCTGCCTCCAGTTCTGTACTCATTTATATATCTCCTCCCAGAGTCCGTTCATGAGATCTTTTCAGATGGTAACAATCAACTCCTGCACAAGGTGTTTGGTCTTCTAGTGAATTAACATCACCTGTTCTCTCATGAGACCATTCCGATTCCACACTTGGGATCATAAAAAACAAGTTTCTCTCTCCTTCATCTCCCCCTTTCTATTTAATAAAATAAGCTATATACAACAAAATAAGAATTATCCATTATGTCAACATTTGCAAGGACCAGTCCATTTGTAGTTAACTATTTTTAAGAAATTATTCCACTATAATATGCTACAGATCCTTTTAACTAAACTTATTTTAATACTGTGGCTATCTAGTCTTCATCCCCACCAGAGATTCCAGAAGGAAAAACTATCTAATATGAAGGAAGTGCAGGCAAACAATTTCCAAAATTATTGACAGGACAGAGAGCTGTCTGTCTCGACAATCACAAGTTCCTTTCCATTGCTGGGGCATCCGGTCTTCAGCCAGCCGGCCCAAGGCATCTGACAGACTGTTTCTGGGCTGTCACAAGTTTCTCTCCATTGAAGGTGCATCCCACCTTCAGCCAGCCAGCTCAAAGCATCTCACAGACTGCTCTGAAGTATGAATCCTGAAGGACTGGCCCACCTAATCTCTGTAAGGCTGGGCAGCCAATTTCTCAATATCAGGCTTGATCATAGTGCACAGTCATTCTGTCATCAGCAGTAGAGATAAGCAAAGTTTCTCAGTCCAGTGGCTATCTGCCACTATTGTTTCTTGATGTCTGCATAATTAGACTGGAAGTGCTGCCAGAGACGCATGTGTCTCTCTGTCATAAAAGGCCTCTATTATTAAATGCCATTTTCTGTAGATCGATGAAATGTTTGAACACCATCTATCCTATCAATTATCTATCTATTCCTTTGAAAACAGATAGAAAAATCTAAATAAAGCTTATTCTATAATTAAGTTAGTATCTAGTAAGATTTATAAGTGACCGACTACCAATTTCTATTTCCAATCATCTTGAACAAGTTATTTCTCACCTTTTTAAATAAGCTGTACATGTATAATACATTAAATAAATGTCAAACAAAATGATCTTATGTTTCTACCAACATACACTATACAATTTCAGTTTCCATTAACATACCATATACAATTTATGAAGCAAAAGTTGAAAAAAATAAAACAATATTAAATTTCCATCAATTTACAATACCAATGTGAAATATTTGAATACCAATGTAAATTATTTGAGGCTAGTGGATTCAATAATCTACTTTTTATTCTATAAATCTATATCCTCCCTATCTCCTTCCTTTCTTCCCTCTTTTTCCCTAATGTTAGATAATATAAAAAATGAGAGAGAAAGAAGGATAGAAGAAAGAAATCCCTAAATGAAACTTTTATTAACTTATAACTAACCCCCCTAGGCAAAAACAAACATTGATAACCCACCAAAAACTACCACCCCACCTATTGGGAATGGGGGCATCATTCTCTCAAAATTACTTTTTGCTGTTTGGGGGGAAAAGATCTTTTGGGTACCCTTAGAAAAATAAGATATTGGCCAAGCACTACAAAAGGTAGCTGTATCTGTTTTGTCCAGTCTTTCTTCAATTGATCCTTGGGGCTAGTCCTTTTTAAAGTTTATGCATACAATTTCTTGAGGAAGCAGTAGTTGAGGACTCTTTGATGTTGAATTGCCCAGGCTACCTGCTTTGTCTCCATAGGTATCTGTTTTTTGCTCTGAATATAAGCAAACTTACTTATTATTAGCATAAGTATTAGCATACGTACACACACACACATATATATATATGGAATATTCAAGGTGTACAGATTATTTAAAGATAAACGTCTGCCTTATTTTTGAGCAGGTGTAAGCCATCAATGTTATACATCTGTTTGAACTGTAATATCCAAGCTGTAAGAAAAAATGTCATGTTATAAGGACCAAATATCCTTTATTATTCCCTTGCTATATGAACACATTCATGTATTATGTACTAAGAGGTCTTTCCTGGCCAGATCTAATCTTTATAAGTTTTGCTGGCAATCTTATTTTTTCACTCCCAGTAGAAATATAGACACAGCCTTGGCCCCACCTCAAAACTTTTGCAGGTTTCCAGTCCATGCTCGTTAAGTCTTTATAGTAACTTGCTTGTCCTAATTCCTTAGTTTTTTCTATAACCCAATGTCTCTCAGCTGCTGTTGTCCCTTCATCACCAACATTCGGAAAATTTAAAGTCAACAAAGCATTATTTAATCTGTCCCCAGGGGTTCTTTTCCCTTCTTTTTTGTTTAATAAGGATCTCTTTTAAAGTACGATTTGCTGGATTGAACTAGAAATGATCATAATGAGTGAGTTAACTCAGAAGCCGAAAGAGTCAAATGGTATATACTCACTTATTTCTGGACACTAGCCCAAGGGGCATGTCCCATGAAAGCCTTCACTTATCAGGAAAGTGGGACAGAGGGGAGGACATCCTATTGGGACTCTAAGTGAGAGAAGCATGGGAAAAGGGGGAAATAGAAGGATCCAAAGGGTCCTAGAAATCTACAAGAAGAACATTATGATGGGCAGATCTGGGCCCAGGGGTCCTGCTCAAACTAGGGTACCAGCCAAGGAATATACATGCATTAAACATCAAACCCCTACCCAGATCTAGCCAATGGACAGGACAGTCTCCACAGTTGAGTGGAGAGTCAGGACTGACTTTCACATGAACTCTGGTGCCACATATTTGACCACATCGCCTGGATAGGGAGGCCTGGTGGCACTCAGAGGAAGGATAGCAGGCTACCAAGAAGAGACTTGATACCCTATGAGCATATATAGGGGGAGGAGGTCCCCCTCAATCACAGTCATAGGGGAGGGGAGTAGGGGGAAGAATGGGAGGGAAGGAGGAATGGGAGAATACAAGGGATGGGATAACTATTGAGATGTAAAAATGAATGAATCAATAAAAATAAAAAAACTGAAAATAATAAAGTAGGATTTGCTCTTTCAACAACTGCCTGCCTTGTTGGATTGTGTGGTATACCAGTAATATGTTTAATATTATAACATGCAAAGAATTTCTTCATCTTAAGGGACACATATGCAGGAGCATTATCAGTTTTTATTTGTGCAGGTACTCCCATAATTGCCATTATTTCCAATAAATGAGTAATTACACAGTCAGCATTTTCAGAACTTAGGGCAGTTGCCCATGTAAATCCCAAATACGTATGAATAGTATGATGTACATAGTTTAGTTTTCCAAATTCTGCAAAATGAAAGACATCCATCTGCCAGATTTCATTCCTTTTTGTACCCCTAGAGTTAACTCCGGCAAGTAAAGGGTTTTGATTATACAATGAACACGTAGGACACCTATTAATTATTTCTCTGGCTTGTTGCCAAGTGATAGAGAATGTTTTCTTTAGATCTTACTGTTAAAATGATGTTTCTCGTGAAATTTTGAGGCTTTGAACACATTCCCTATTAATAATTGGTCAATATCTTCATTTCCTTGCTCCAATGGACCTGGTAAGCTGGTATAAGATCGAATATGAGTAATATACAAGGGAAAGTTTCTACTTCAGATGACTTGTTGTAGTTCTATAAACAATGTAGTCAATTCAGAGGGTATCATGAGTAAATTCAGCAGTTTCTATATGCAGAATGACTCTTTTTGCATACTGAGAGTCAGTGATTATATTAAGAGATTCCGGAAAATCTAACAGTACCATAAAGATTGCATATAATTCTGATTTTTGGAAGGAAGTAAATGGGCTTTTGATCAACTTAGTCATTTTATCAGACTTATAACCAGCCATACCCATCTTATTAGCATCCGTATAGAAGGTGGGTGCCCCTGATATTGGTGTCCTCTTTACAATACTTGGAAGGATCCAATTAGTTTTTTTTATAAATTGTATACATTTGCTTTTGGGTATTTGTTATTAATTTCTCCCAAGTAGTTACAAGTCTGTTGCCAGTTTTCCTAAATTATCCATACTGACATGATTTCAGAATTAGTAAGAGGCACCACAATTTCCACCGGGCCATTCCCTGATAGTTGATGCAATCTTATTCTTCCCTTTGTAATCAACTCAGAAATTTTTTGATATATGTCTTCAACTTCTTACTTTGTTTATTTGCTAAAAAAAAATTCCATGATCCTGTCTTCCCTTTGCATAAGGAGCCCAGTAAGCAAATGTTTTGAAGGCAAAATAACCAGAATGCAACCAAGTTTAGGATAAATTCTATCCACATATACCTTTTGCAGTTTTTGCTCTACCAAAATTAGCTCCTTTTCCACTTCAGCTGTTAGACACCTTGGATTGTTTAAATCTGAATCCCTTTGTAATGTTTGAAATAAGTAACTTTACTCATAGGTAGCTAATCCAATTGTAGTCTTTAATCGTTAATGTCTCCCATTAATTTTTGAAAATCATTTAGCATTTGCAATTGATCTGTACTTTGGGGGGGTTTAACTTTTTTGTTCAGTTATCTTGTAGCCTAAATAGGTAATTGAATCTCCTCTTTGTACTTTGTACTACAGCAATTTTTAATACCTAGCATGGCAGAATGCTTTGTACTTCTTTAAATATTTTGCCATGATTTTTGTTTCCTCTTTACAGTCCCCATCTATAACACCGGGATGCACAATAAGACCTTGAGAAGTCAGCCCACTTCTTCCCAGAACCATTCCTACTGTGCTTAAAGGCAAAGGGCCATAAACACCAATACTCAGTTTGTAACAATCAACCTGTGGAGATAATGTAATAGATATATCTGAGGCCAGTTTCAAGGCTGCGCTGCCTTCAGTAGCATGTATTAGATCACTAATACCTAATTCCCACTTTCCTGTGAGTCCGTTACTTCTGGACTGGCCAAGGGAATTCAGTTTCTATTGTTGTTGGTGGGGCCCCGAGCTGATGGGCCTCTTCTGACGTTTCCCGCCGGTGAGGTATTGCCTTGCACATCTCTCTTTGACTGACAGTCTAGAGCCTAATGTTTTCCTTTCCCACATTGGCTACAAAACCCTGGAAGTCTTGGCATCTCGTAATCATCATGGCCAGACGCTCCTTGTTCTGCCCTATGAGTATCATTTACTCCAGATTGAGTTCACCTGTTATTTTGAGGTCTGGAACTTTTAACCTTACAGTTTTTTTGTACATGACCAAGTCTGCCGCCCTAAAAGCACCGGATGTTATAATATCTGGGATCTCTGGTCATAGCTTGACCTACTATATTGTTTTGATGTTCTGGAAAGCTAATATTAACTGTTTCTCTTACACATTCATCTAATGGAGCTCCTCTTTTCTTTAAGGGTCTAATTGCCCTCTTACATTCCGTGTTAGCATTCTCATATGCCATAATGAGTTTCAATGCCTGTTTGATGTCAGCATCTGCTATTGCTCTATCTAACGCTGATCCCAATCTCTGCAAAAGTTCTGTGAAGGTTTCCCCAGGCCCTTGAAATATCTTAGTAAAAGGAGCAGGTATCTTACCTGGTTCTTCCACCATGTCCCAAGCACATTGTTCGATCACCATGTCATCATATCTGACTTGCGGTCTTAGGTCAGAATATCGCCCTTCACCAAGTAATTGCTCTTTACTGATATTTATTTCCCTTCTCCTATTTTCTTGTTCTAATCTCTCTGTCTCCCTTCACCACCATGATAACCATTGCAGCTGTTGTGCTGCTTCTAATTCCACTGAAACCAAACTTTTCCAGTCTTGGGGAACAAGTCTATGCTGTATGGTCCAGTTGCTCAACATTCCTTTGACAAAAGCAGAGTGTAGTTCATACCTGATGACAGATTCCTTAAAATGTTTTAAATCTAACATATCTATTGGATTCTATACCATTTTGTTATAACTCTCAGCTCCATTCTGAGCTGACACACATCTTACAGTAACTGGAAAAGCTGATGGTGATGATGTGACTCTATGGGATTCTTCTATGAGAACATTTTCCTCCAAAGACCCTTTTGTTTTCCTGCTTTCCTGTTCCTGTAGTTTTTTTTTAAAACAGCCTCTTTGGCTTCCCATTTCTCTCTGCCCCCTTCCACATGCTGGTGCTCTGACCACTTGCCCCATGGAGCAGGATGGGGCAGCAATTGTGGGAAACACTCATTCTCAGTTACCAGGTTTTTCTTCTTTATCGATGGCGTCTTTTGTTTTCCAATTGCTTCAACCTCTACCTTTAAATTTTCTAGTTGTAATGCCAACTGTGCAATCCTTTCCAGAACGATAGAATTTACTGATCCTTCCAGTTTTTGTATCTTGTCAGTTCCTTCCAAACCTTATAAATATGTTATACAGTAAAAAGACCAAGAAAAAAACCAAATTATTCCATCTGGGTATAAGGCAGGAAAGGATTTCGTAACAGCAACTGCGATTTTGCCACCACCCTGAAAGAACAGATCTCTTGAAAACCAGTATCTTCCTCCTCCACAACATTAGAAGTTAAGTTCCCCATGATGCCCAAAGCAACTTGGGCATCACTTGTAAGCTCAATTTTCTTAACCAATATATTTTATTAACAACTTATTAAACGAGCATACGTCACTTATAACCCAACTAACCAAAACATTAGGAACAGGGGATTAAAGAACACAATAACAAAACTGTAAAGATATCAGTTCCAAGGAACAATTCTCCTGGCATAGTCAACAGGATTTCTTCTACTGGAACCTGGAATAACCAGAATCCAGAACCTCACCAGGAGCCGGTGCCCTGAAGTCTTCCCTTGAGTGGTTCTGTCTAGGAGCATCTCGAAGTGCAGCTATGACAGCCAAAACTATCGCAAGTCTCCAATGGGCTCACCTCCAGTTCTGGGCTCATTTATATATCTCCTCCCAGAGTCTATTCACGGGATCTTTTCAGCTGGCAACAATCAAGCTCCCACACAAGGTAGTTGGTCTTCTAGTGAATTAACATCACCTGTTCGCTCATGAGACCATTCCGATCCCACACTTGGGATCATAAAATACAAGTTTATCTCTCCTTCAACAACTCTGCTAGGGCTAGGCTCCTATCTGCACCAGAATAGCAGACTATTCTTAATAGTGTCAAGAGTTGGCTATCTCTAATGGGATGAGTCTTAGGTTTGGCCAGGCATTGGTTGGACATTCTCTCAATCTCTGCTCTATCTACTCTTTTCCCCTTCACATCATTTAGGCAGAATAAATTTTGGGGTGGATTTTTTTTTTCTTGGCAAAGGCATCTCTGACAGTCTGGATATCAAAGTCAGGGTAGGCTCTTGGGAAAATATGAGGGGAACTCTAGCAGAGACACCTAGTAGCAGGAGCCATAGAGACTGAAGGGGATACCCTCTAACTAAACAAGATTCCTAGTAGAGGGAGGGGAATACCAATGCACCTACAAAAAAAAAAAAAAAAAAAAACCTTCGATCTAATAGTCATCTTAAACTCAGCATATTGCCGGAAATTCCAAAATAGTCCATTAATGACACAGCTACAGCCTCTGCCCAATCCTACCGTGCAATCTTCTCTTGGCTTTTCCACTTTTTAGTAAATAATAAATTTTGTTTCTATTCTTCAAAACTACACAGAGGAAAACAGAAAGAGAATGTACTGGCTCTTGTTATAGCGATGTGAAAGAGGAGTGTCCCTATTGTTTCAGGTGTGTGTGCATTGGATTTCCAGTTGGCAGGGCTGGTTGGGATATTTTGAAACTGTCACCTTCCTGAAGGAAGGATGTCACTGGGATGTGCGTGGAGAGCTTAAGAAAGCTTAGCCAAGCTTTCATTGTTTGCATCTCATGCCCTGCTTTCTGACTGCAGCTTGAAAACTCTTAGCTTCATGCCCCTGCTGTCCTACCTGCCTTGCTGCCACAGTGGACTCATCTAACTAAGGAGTCATAGGCCCCACCTCCCTAAAAAATCCTCCTTCAAAGCAAAACACAAAGTCCTTTGAATTGATTCCTTATGGGTTTCATATCATGCACCCCAGTCCATTCATCTTCCTGCTCCTCATATCTGCCCTTCACTCTTGCAACTCCTCCCCGCCCCAAATAAAATATACAAACACAAACAAACAAAGCGTAAGAAATTATTATCAGGGAAGCTGGAGTATGTCATAGTGTGCCCCTCAGTATATATACATCTTCTATATATACCTTCTATATATACATCTTCATTTGCAAATATTCACTGCAATAAGTCACTGATCTGGCTCAAGAACTCAGGCTTCAATACTTTCAATACTGGATCCTCAAGAGAACCTCTCCAGGTCATTCTGTTGTTGTCCTGTGTCATGAAGATCCTGTAGCTTTGGATAAGACGGACTGGACTCTTCACATGTCCCAACCATTCCCAGATGAATTTGTGTGTTTGGAGTAGGCCAACTCAGAGCCCTGGATTTGGGCCTGAGTGTCAGCAGAGCAGTACACAGGCTCTCCCTTATTCATACACCCAGGGTGAGCACTGCTCTGGCTAGGTCACCCAGTGCCACCATCAGCAGGAGGCAGGGTCAATTCTCCTGCTCTTATGCCCTCCGGCTGTCTCACTCATGCTCTCACCATCAGGGAGAGCTCCACTCTGTTGCTGCCCAGGGCCTGCTCTCCTGAGTGCTACAACCAGTGATGGAGCACAGCCAGCTCTCCTGCTCTCATGCCCTCCCTTGGGGCCAGCCATGGTCCATTCTAAACCAAACTCGGCAGTGGCATTTTCATTCCTTTGGCTTTAGAGGCATGAAGAGTGCAAGAATAAAAGCATCGTGGATTTCTTTCCTTTGTGATTTTAGAGAGTAGCTGACCCCAGGCAGCATGCGGCAGGGGAGTCCCTGCACAAGGAACCTCAAAGGCTGATTGTTATAATAGGCATGCCAAGATGGTGGAGATGCCAGAGCTGGGGAGTAAATGGAAGAACTGCTAACAGGGAGCTCTGTTTTAGGCAGCAAAGCTGGAAGGGTAGAGCCATCTGCCTTTTGACATCAGACCCAGAGAGGTAAGACTTGGTGTGTGTTTTGCTGGGTTCCAGGTTTGGTTTGGTCTAGTAGTTACTCACTATGCTTCTTGTCTTCCCTTTCCCAATAATACTGTATATTCTGTACCACTCTATGTTGGAGGTATATAATTAGTTTTATTTGATTTGACAAGTAGTTACAATTAGGAGATTATTTTGATTCTAAGAATAGATTTTGAACTTTGGACTTTTAAATAGCACTGAGATTACGAATGACTATGAAGAAGTTTGATATTGGATTAATGCATTTTTCATTGATATGGCCACAAGCCTATGGGGTCTAAGGGGTAAAATGTAGTGGCTTATTGATAAATGTCCCCATAGTCTCAGGCATTTGAGCACTTGGTCTCTAGGAGGAAGCACTGTTTAGAGAGGGTTAAGAGGCGAGGCACTGCTGGAGGAAGTATGGGAGTCATTTGCAGGCCTTGGCCTACAGTTTTCTCTTTGTTTATACTGATATGTTCATGTTTTCACTTGGTTTAGCATTAGCTCATTTTTCATGTCTATGTGAATTTTAAATTTTATACTTAGAATTCAGTAAAATTTACCTACATCTGGTACAGATATTTCTCATGTCAACTGAGATTTTGCATTAGGGAAGCAGATGGTAAACTTGTCCTAAGTTCCTCTCAAAAGCATATTCTGCTGTTGTAAAGATAAATCCCTGAAAATGGAGAGGAAATGGAGCTCGTGTTTCAAATGGCATGAGTTCTCTTGTGAATGTATTCATTCTTGAGATATACAAAAAGAGGTTTCTCTTACAGAATAATGACTCCACGAAGTAGGCTCTAAAAGGCCATTTCTGTGACAAAATAAATACTTATAAGTGGTTTCATTCATTTTTTCCTACAAATGAAAGTGATGAAATGATACCTTATGTCTCCGATGATTTCCTCTCTAGTGTCCTCACTGCCAGCTTTATCTGAAATATGTGCAGACTGCTCCTACAAATGAAAGTGACAAAATAATACCTTGGTCACTGATAATTTTATCTCTAGTGCTTTCCACTGTCAGCTCCTTCTGAAATATGTCCATGTCCAGCCAGCTGCTTTCAATCTTACATGAGCTAGTTTCAGTCACCTGAACTTGACCTTAGTCTGTCATTCTTAAAAGGCATGAAAAGGCTTTCAGAACATCTGTGACAGATAGGTAATAGTAAACCAACCAACCAACAAATAAACAAAAAGCAGTAACTACCTCATCTAGTCAATGGTTCCACATGGTTAGTAGCATGTGAGCCAAAATCCAGACTGTTTTGACTCAGTAAACAGACAAGTTAAATGTTTGCCTAATCTCTAGAGCTCCACATGTTGTAAATATAACTGCAGATGAAGTCCCTATTATATGCCTGCTGTGCTGAGGCTTGAAAAATAGATACAATACTGCATTTGATTCTCTGAGGCAGGAGAGAGGAAGAGAGAGAGAGAGAGACAGAGACAGAGACAGAGACAGAGACAGAGAGACAGAGAGAGACAGAAATAGAGAGTGAGACAGAGAGACTGAGAGGGGAGAGAAAGACATATGAAGACAGGGAGTTCTTCTGGGTATATAACAATTCCACATTTAAAAATGAATCTTTTAAAAAACATTTTATTAATTTATTCATATTACATCTCAATTGTTATACTATTCCTTGTATCCTCCCATTCCTGCACAAAACTCAAGTCCAAGTGGATCAAAGACCTCAACATAAAACCAGAGACACTAAACTAGTTAGAAGAAAAAGTGGGGAAGAGCCTGGAACACATTGGCACAGGAGACAACTTCCTGAACAGAACACCAACAGCCTTAACATCAACAATTAATAAATGGGACCGCATGAGGCTGAGAAGCTTCTGTAAGGCAGGTGACACTGTCAAGAGAACAAAGCGACAGCCTACAGACTGGAAAAAGATCTTCACAAATCCTACATATGACAAAGGTCTAATATCCAAAATATATAAAGAACTCAAGAAATTAAACATCACCAAACCAAATAACTCAATTGAGAAATGGGGCTCAGAACTAAACAGAATTCTCAACAGAGAAACATCGAATGGCTGAGAAACACTTAAAGAAATGCTCAACCTCCTTAGTCATCAGAGAAATGCAAATCAAAACAACTCTGAGATTCCATCTTACACCTATCTGAATGGCTAAAATCAAAAACTCAACTGACAACACATGCTGGTGAGGATGTGGAGAAAGGAAAACACTCCTTCATTGCTGATGCGAGTGCAAACTTGTACAAGCACCTTGGAAATCCATATTGAGGTTTCTCAGAAAACTGGGAATAAGACTTCCTCAAGACCCAGCTGTTCCACTCCTTGGAATATACCCAGATGATGCTTCAGCACAGAACAAGAACATTTGCTCAACTATATTCATAGCAGCCTTATTCATAATAGCCAGAACTTGGAAACAGCATAAGTGTCCCTCAGTAGAAGAATGGATAAATAAACTGTGGTACATTTACACTATGGAATACTATTCACCTATTAAAAACAAGGAATTCCTGAAATTTGTGGGCAAATGGATTGAACTAGAAGTGATCATTAATGAGTGAGTTAACTCAGAAGCAGAAAGAGTCAAATGGTATATACTCACTTATATCTAGACACTAGCCCAAGGGATATGTCCCATGAAAGTCTTCACTCACCAGGAAAGTGGGACAGAGGGGAGGACATCCTATTGGGACTCTAGGTGAGAGACACATGGGAGAATGGGGAAATAGAAGGATCCAGAGGGTCCTAGAAACCTACAAAAAGAACATTATGATGGGTGGATCTGGGCCCAGGGGTCCTGCTCAAACTATGGCACCAGCCAAGGACAATATATGCAGTAAACTTCAAACCCCTACCCAGATCCAGCCAATGGACAGGGCATTCTCCACAGTTGAGTGAAGAGTGGGGTCTGACTTTCACATGAGCTCTGGTGCCCCATATTTGACCATGTCCCCTGGATGGGGAGGCCTGGTGGCACTCAGAGGAAGGATAGCAGGATACCAACAAGAGACTTGGTACTCTATGAGCATATACAGGGGGAGAAGGTCCCTCTCAGTCACAGTCATAAGGGAGGGAGTAAGGGGAAAATAGGAGGGAGGAAGGAATGGGAGGATACAAGGGATGGGATAACAATTGAGATGTAATATGAATAAATTAATAGAATATATTAATGAGGTATGGTTTATCTATCTGTGGGGCTGGAATACAATTCAACTTACTTAACTGCTTCAACAACCAAATAACCAAATTAAACAAAGGCTATACTTTTAAATCTATCTGTAAAGGGGGTGTGTATTGAGTCTTTTTAGACTTAATTTTTATTTGGGGTTCCTTAATGCCTCTATATCTCTTCCAACACCCCAACTCTAGGTAGGACAGAAAGAAGGTTAGAGCGGACAGGAGATGTAGACCTTTTTAGACTTAGTTCTGGCTGGTTAGGGTCATCAGTTCTTTGGGAAAATACGAATCTCAGTCATCAGGATTACTAACAGTCCAGCAACAGCAAACCTCAAACACAGCAGGGTGAACTAGCAGCCTTCTTCCTCCTCCATCCATCTCCTTGAAGCCTCTTCCTCTCTCTGTGCTCTGATATTTACATTCTTTTTATTTATTTTTTGAGACAGGGATTCTCTGTGTATCCCTGGCCATCTTGAGCTCACTTTGTATACCAGGCTGGCCTCACACTCACAAAGATCAGCCTGCTTCTGCCTCCCAAGTGCGGGGATTAAAGGTGAGTGCCACCACTGCCCAACTATTTATACTCTCTCAGAGTCCTCAGAGTTAGACTATCTGCATCTGGTAAAGATGACACCCCTCTCTGAGCTGCATGAAGCTGTGGCCAGCTGGCATAGACCACGACTCACATAAGACAATTACTTGATGCAGATAAATTAATGCAGTCACATATCCCATGCTTGGGTTTAAGACAATAACATATTTGCATAACATAACTGTGTTTTTAAAGAAACCCAAACTTCCACTGCAGGGGTTCCTGCTCACACAGCTGTTTCTGTTTCTTTGAGTTATCCACTCAGTATCTACCTGCTTTGTCACAATGGCTTTCATCAAATTTCCATTTGAAGACTGTGTTCTGTAGATTCAAGTGACCCAGAATTGGCCCCCAAAATGAACAAGATAATGCATGGCGAGGGTGGGGTGGGGTGGGAGTTCAGGGCATTACACCTTGCTCAGTAAGTCTCAATCATTTTCTTGCTTACTTTTTCCTCTCCTCCTCCTAATCCTCTCATTCTTCATTTTAGGATGTCACCACATCCCAACGTCAATGCAAAACCTCAACTCTCTACTTAAGACAATAACAGAGAATTTATTCTGGTGTCATCTTTAGCCCCCATGGAGTATAGATTTAGGTTTCCCTAAATTCCATGTTCTAGAAGTAGTTTTGTGGAGTTTTAAAGTTTTACAGAAAGTCAGAAATCAAGGTAAGTTGAAAATACATGGATGGGATGTGTAACCTCCCAGCCCACAGAAGTCCCACAATGGTACTCTGCTTTCCCAGAGAGGTCAGTCTTGCAGAAATGCCTACACTGAACTGTTGCATGGATTCTAGGGAGCAGGGTTCATGGACACCTTCAGTACAAAGGTCCTGGTCCTGCAGGCTCAAAAGAAAGTCCTCAGCAAAATGGCCCCCAAGACCTTGGTGGCTGTGTTTGAGGATGACACCAGAAGACAGATCTTAGATGAACTATACCAGGCCACTAAGGAGTACACTAGGCCATCAAAGGGTCTACCTGTGATGGTGTCACAGATGAGTCAGCCCTACAGTGGTGAGCCCTACAGTGGTGTATAGTCTGGCCATGACCTCATTCAGCTTTCATCAGGTAGATTCCACCCCTGACCCATACATGCTGGCTACAGAGCTCCTGGAGTGCCCAGACCTGCTGCACAAGATGACCAGCAACACCTCACTGCCAAGTCCCACCAGCTACTTCCTGGTGAAGGCCTAGGGAGGATGTTGGATGATGTTGACATTTGACCCTGCTGGCCCAAGGACCACCCTAGACTAGTGACTAGTCCTCCTAAGAACACAGAACAATTTGTGCCCAAAGGTTGAAAGAGCAGGGACTCCTCTGCTTTCCTCTTCTACAATGTGTCTGTTTCTGTCCCAACTTCTTCTCCTGGACCCTCCTCCTTCCACATCTGAGACAGGGTCTTGGGTAGCCTTACCTTATCTCAAACTCTCTATGTAGCTGAAGCTGACCTTGAACTCATGATCTTCCTCCACCTCCTGATGATAGGTGTGTGCCACCGCATCTGGCTATCTTGGTATTCTTATGCTTTCAAACAAGGTCATGAAGAATTGGGAGAAAATAATTATAATATCCTCCCACACCCAAATGCCTATGTTTATTTCTGATCTTGGGGCCTCCCAAAGTGGCTTGCTTTAGGAAATGGAGTTTTTAACCCTGATATCAGATTAGAGTTGAAATGATCCTAGGCTGCCATAACAGGTCTTTAGACAAGGAGAGGTTGAGACATGGGAAGACTAACTCTGCCAAGACTGCAGGACACAGCATCACAGGAGTGATGCTCCTACAAACGAAGGACACCAAGAGTCACCAGCCACCAAGAGACAGATGCTGAGGAGAGGGGACAATGGTTTCCTCATAGCTTTAGAAGGAATGACTCCAAGCAAATTTTGATGTTGGAATCTCACTTTTAGGGAGACAATATATTCTGAAATGCCCTGTTTGAAGACTGTACCCTAACACTTAAGAAAATGAAGAAATAGAGCCAGTGAGCTGGCTCAGCATGTAAAGGTTCATGATTCCAAGTATGATGAGATGAATATGATGTTCAAAATCCAAAACCAACTTAAACAAGTTTGCCTCTGACCGCCACATGGATACACCCACACAGAGAAATACTAGAGACTTCAGGTTCTGGGGAACACTGATGTGTCCTAACCATTGATCAAGGATGCACTGATCTTGCTGGAAATTTGAAGTCCTTTCTGGAAGGAAGATAACAGGAGTGGTGCTCAAAGACTGTCTCTGGCTTCAGAGCAGGGTAAAGGCAATGGAGACTGGTATCTGTGTTCAATTAGAGTCCAATATTTGGAAAACAAACAAACAAATACATTGGTGGGTACATAAGAGAGGTAGTTTGAATAGGATAAGGGAAGCTTTGCAGTTGCATTGATGGAAGCGAAGGTTTGCTAAATTGATAGATTCCAAAAGATTTTATTTTTTAATCTAATAATCACAGAATGTAAGTTCTGACACAGAGGTGGGGAAGGAATGTTTGGTTATTCAAACTGCTAAAGCTAGCCCACATAAGACAATTAGCCTCTGAACCTACAAACATTACAATCTCTCCACAGTGCTGCAGTTCTGTCAGTCAGTCTCTGCAGACACAGCATCTTTCCAGGAATTCACATCCACACCAATATAAATATAAACAAAATAAAAAAGTAAGTCTGATGTTTAAAAACAATTACAGAATTCAATAATAATCATTGATGCACAATTATTTTGAGACTTAAAAAATAAAAAGTATAATTCTTCTCACTTGAAAGCTCTTTTATTGGTAGCGATTTGTACAAATCAGTCATATTATATTCATTCTCTTATTTTTATCTCTTATGTGCCTATTACTTTGTGTGTGTGTGTGGGGTGTTTGTATGTGTTTTAGCTACTTTCCAGTTGCTGTGATAAAACACTGAGCAAATCTAACTTGGGGGCGGGCAGAGGGTTTAATTTAGCTTAAGCTTTTTGAGGAAAGTCAAGGCAGAAGTTCTAGATAGGAACCTGGTGGCAGAGGCTGACGTGGAGATCATAGAAAGATGCTACAACCTGATTAATTTCCAGACTCACTTCCATCCTCCTTTCTTATGAAGCCCAGGACAGCCTATCCAGAGATGGTATCACCCACAGTGGGCAGGGCCCTCGCACATCAATTGTAAATCAAGAAAATGTTCCAGAGACTAGTCTGATAGAGACAGTTCCTCACTTGAGGTTTCCCAGATAACTCTTGTTTCAGTCTATTTGAAAAAAAAACCTAACCAGAAAAAGATATGTATATACATGTGTATCTGTGTATTAGTATGAATCTACATATGTAAGTGGATGTGTGTTGTATGTACAGTGTGCGGTGTAAATCACTGTCCTGGAAACCAAGTGACCAGAATCCTGAGAAGCTTAGCATCTTGCAAAATATCATACAAACTGAGGTTTTTGACTGCTTACCCACCCTCATGAAGGGGTGAGTATCTAGCTTTTCCCCTACCAGGTTATGGATGCAACTGTGCCTTAATTGCATGTAGCCCGAATGAGAGGTTAGAGTATATAGGTTGAGAATAGAGGAATGGAGCCCCACCTCTGTAGCTAGGGGGAAGCCTTCAGACCCGCTGTGTAAGGGTATTCAGGTGTTCCCTGTTTGGGGAGGAGCACCCATATGCCTACAAGGAACCTCTCACCTCCACTCTAGAGGAAAGCCCAATAAACTCCTTGGTTCCTCGTAGTAAGCTCCGGAAGAATAGACTCTGTTTGTCATTGGGACATTGGAAAGAGGATGAGTAGTCATTGAGGAAGACTCCCTTTGGGAAGGAGTTTTAACAACAGTGTGTAATAGAAAGGAAAGGTATGTGCACATCAGGAGAAGAGAGGAGATCCTGGAGTGTCTTTACTGCTTTCCACCTTATTCCTCTGAGACAAGGTCTCTTGCTGAACCCAAGCTTAGCATTTTGGCTAAGTTGGTCTGCAAGCTCCCAGGATGCACCTGTCTCTCTCACCAGCACTGGGATTGTAGGCACATGTGGCCATGCTTTACTTTACATGAGTTCTGGGCATTCCAACGGAGGCCTTCACCCTTGCATGATGTGTAACTCCCTGTATGTGAAGGGATGCAGTAAAGAAACCACTAAAATGACTGTTTCTTTGTAGGGAAGGTTTTTATTGTGAACAGGAAAGGCAAAGATATCCAGAGACATCTACAAGAGTCTGCAGCAAAAAGAAAAGAGAGTAGACTGGACATGGCCAGGGCTGTCTGAAAGAGAAGTTAGATAGTGGGAAAGAATAGTGAAGCTGGCAAGAGAGAATAGCAAGAAAGGAAAAGATAAAAATAGCACAATTAGTCAGGGAAAATGGGTATAAAGATCTGAGGTGAGAGCAGCCAGGAGGATAGCGTGGTGCGTCTCAGTGTCTCATGTAACAGGTACTTGTGAATAGAAAATGAGGGAGCCTAGAGGCCAAGATGGACTTTGGTATGCAGTCATATGTGCATATCAATGGAGAGCCTCCATATCCCTTTTTCCAGATGCAAGTAAAATGATTCCTTGTGGGATCAAAACCCATTCACCTGTTCCTGAGGGAGGCTGGCTTTCATTTAGCCACCAGAAACCCTTCTACGGTCTAGCTTGAGCTTATTTCAGGCTAGATGGACTTCTTAGAACTAACACTCCCCACCACAAGTTTATTGATAAATGCCTTCCCTTTAAAGTAACAAATAAACTTAGTAGGATGTCCTCACATCTATCCCAATCTCCTGGTACATAATGACTTTCATGGAAAGTCATCTAAAGATGAAAGTCAACTAAAGATGTTGAGCATTTCTTTAAGTGTTTCTCAGCCATTTGATATTCCTCTGTTGAGAATTCTCTGTTTAGTTCTGAGCCCCATTTCTCAATTGGGTTATTTGGTTTGATGGTGTTTAATTTCTTGAGTTCTTTATATATTTTGGATATTAGACCTTTGTCTATGTCTAATATCCAAATTTCTCTAGGTAAGAGAAATATAGGAGATGGGCAAATAGAAGGACCCAGAGGGTCCTAGAAACCTACAAGAAAAACATTGTGATGAGTGGATTGGGGCCCAGGGGTTCTGCTCAAACTATTGCACTAACCAAGGACAATACAATAGTAAACATTGAACCCATACTCTGATCTAGCCAATGGACAGGACATTCTCCACAGTTATGTGGAGAGTGGGGACTGACTCTGATATGAACTCTGGTGCTCCGTATTTGACCACCACCCCTTGGTCAGGAGGCCTGGTGGCACTCAAAGAAAGAATAAGCAGGCTACCAAGATGAGACTTGATAGCCTATGACCATATAGTGGGGGAGGAGGTCCTCCTTGGTCATAGACCTAGGGGAGGGGAATAGGGTGATTGTGAGAGGGAGAGAGGAATGGGAGGATACAAGTGATGGGTTAACAATTGAGTTGTAATCTGAATAAATTAATAAAATTAAAAAATAAAATAACAAATAAACTATATATTATTGACATTTTACAAATATTGCACTAGAATTGAAGTAACTATTTTTTTTAAAAAAGTCTTTACACTTAGATCTCACTGGCTCACGAAATGGAGACCCCATGTGACTTAATTAGTATGGACTGGGTGCCAGGCATTATGCTTGGTGGTGATAGCTTTGAGATTAACTTAACTTGGCTTCCATGAAAGAATCAGAGTTCACATTAACTCATGGGACATGAGCTGAGAAGTGTTTTAATCTTTTCTTTTTCATCGCGTTGTGACTTTATATAACATTTAAACCCCTGCTATCATTTTCAAATATACCATTGACATCATATTTGAGGCTTCCAGAAGCTTCTTCTAATTATAATTATCTCCTTCCCCTTTTCTGAATTTGAAAATGAATGAGTATTTTTATCTTATGTAGCTTGTACCACAAAATTCCAAAATAAGTCTACACTCCCCTCCTGCATGGACTTCCTCAACTTCTAAACATAATTAAAATATCACTGGCTTTATTTTCACAGGCCACTCATAGTAATAAGTTATAAAATAAATTCAGAATATATATGCCACTGAACCTTTCTGATAAGACACTGAGAGCCAAGCAATGATTGAGTCCGATAGGCCCTTCTAACAACTAAATTTGTGAGAGGTATCTCTTTAGCATCTAAATTTGCTTTCACCCTCTGAATTCAAATGTGTCCTCAGCCACTAGATTGCAGGGTTTTCATTTCTGCCACTAGAGGTCTGCCATCACTAACTTGAGCACAAAGTGGTGTATGAGAGGCTCTTCCAGCCTTTGAAGCAAGAACTGATTCCTTCATTCTCTCATGACCTATTTAACCTTGCTATATGCCAATTGCAGCCCTTCCTCCCAGGAAGGCAAGTTACTGCTCTCCACCTCCTCACTCCTAAGTCTTCTGCCTTCCATCTACCGGCATGTTTTTCCTGTCTGACTTTTCCATCTTTTCTTTTTACCATTGACTTTTGCCTCCTTGTCTGTCTTTTCCATGTCAGCATTTGCTTCCCTGATGAGACCCTGCCCTGAGGTTTTCTACAATCTCTTCTCCCACTGGATGCTATTCTTAAGTCTCTCCAGAGGACTCACAAAAGTTTCCACCCTTCTCCAGTTTCTTTTTACTGTGCTTGGACTTCACTAAAGCTGCTGCCTTGGAACACACTTCATGCTCTCTCTTCCCCCACGTACAACCATTTGTGAAATCCTTGAAATCCTACTTCCTAACGATTGTAGAATCTGACCGCTTTAACTCCTATGTCACCGCTATCCAGGCCATAATCGCTTTTTATCTAAATGACATCCACAACCTCCACTCGGCCTCCTTGGCATGTTTTTCTCCACTCTGTGGCAGTGTGTTCTACCAAAACACAGATCAGTCACATTTTCAGGAAAACCCATGATTCTTATAGAGAACAGGACACTGGTACAATCTCCCCTACCCCTGCTCTATCCGTCCATCTGTGATCACCTCTCCCTAGGCCCCTGTTTCTTCAGTCTTCATTGAATTTTCTGTGAATTATTTTCCATTAGAGCACTTCAAGAATCCATGAGCAATGGACACGTCACCATGGAGGATGCACAGTGGCTTCTTGGCAGTGGCTTCCTTTCACACTCAGAACAGGGCCTCTTGCATTCCTCTGAAGGTAAAGTCTCTAACACTTCCCAGGTACCTCATGGTTGTGAGATGCTGTTCTTACTCCAGTTCTTTTTAATAAACTATTTTCAGCTCCATTTGCTTTCCCTTACTATCTCTCAGCATCACTCATGACTCTGTTATTTGCCTTTAGTTTTACAGATAGGAACTGTTATGATTTTAAACCTGAGGCACTTCTAACACTTTACTCAAGAAAAGTCTTACCTGTTATCCTTCCCTGATTCTCTGTATTCTCCCCTCCCTTGGCTTTAGTTGAGTGTGTGTGTGTAAGCTGTGCACTTGACCCACTTACACCCCAGTCCCTCTTTGCCTGTCTTCACCCCTTTACCATTTACTCTGGTTCTGATTGCAGATCTCAGAGCTACCTTCCTGTCTGTTTTCTGCTTTACCCCAGCTGACCACTCTGTTGTTTAAACCACCCTGTTCTTCTTGGAAAGGTGATTAGTTTTTCTTTCTTTATGTAGGCTAAGACATAACACACATTTTGCTATATGTTACTTATCTGCTGTTTTCTCTCTCCAGTTTCAAACTTTGTTTTACAGGGATAAGACCGTGTGCTAACAGTACCTTCAATACTAAGGTGTGATGTAAGAGACATCTGTCAATCTTCGACACACAATAGAGCACGCAAACCATCCACAGACTTCCCCATTTTCAGCCTCAAAGCACATATTTTCTAGTGTTGCTGATGTTTCATTTTTACTCTACCTTTGCTTAGTTATTTCCCAATGGGTTCTTTAAGGACCAGAACTCTGCTTGGTGCACTGTTATGTAGCAGTGTTTGTTCTTTAATAAACGTCCAAGTGTACATCTTATTTTCTTTTATGGAGCTGTGATAATAAAACACTCTGACCATGGCAATTTATAGATGGGACATTTTATTTTTGCTTAATGTTGTATCATGGCCCTGAGGCATAGCTACCAGCAGCAGGCATAGTGGCAGGAACAGGGAGCTGAAAGCATGCATCTTCAAACATAAGTATGAAGCAGAGAGCATGAATTGGAAGCAGTACAAGGCTTTTCATCTGAAAGCCCTGCCCCCAGAGACATACTTCCTCTAGCAAGGCTGCACGGCCCAGACCCTCTCCAATAAATGCTCCCAAATGAAGACCATATGTTCAAATATTGCACCTATTGTTTTAAACAAAATCTCAGTCATTCAATTTTACCAATAAAGATTCAGAAGCCAGATGCTGAGATGAAAGCCTGCTAGCTCAGAGATGTAGAGAAAACACCCGATTGGACTTCCTCCTCAATCAACATCTTAGAAGGAAAAGGAAACCACTTTCTGCATGCAAAACAAAAAACAAAAATGAAACTGAATGTCCCTTGCTTCTGCTTCCTGTTTGTCTCTCTATCCATCCTCCTGACTTTCTCTTATTGTCTATGTTTTCCCCTATGTTTATTCCCTGTCAGCTGGTTGCTTGCTTTGCCCTTTGACCTATGGTTGATTTTATTTAATTCAAGCAGCAAGCTCTTGGACTAAAGGGGTGTTCTAGGGCTGAGCCACATCACAACTAGAAACAAGTTTTTCCCATAAACAACACAATCTCTGGGTTCACAGTGTGATCAAATATCCCGCAACAGCATTTACAGGGATTTTTCATTCAAATTATTACATTCATTGTGGCCTTCCTGGACACAGTAGGTTCATGGTTATATCATAAAGCAAAATAAATGTAGTCCAGCTTCAAAAGTTCCCATAATCTGTCACATCCCAATAGTGCTCAACAGTCCAAAGTCAAATATATATTCCGAGATTCAAAGCAATCTCTTAATTGTAACTCCCTATACATCAAAAAGAAAATTACATACTCCAATGTACGTAATTGTAATTGTATATACACACACATATACATGTACACACACACACACACACACACACACACACACACACATCTGCTTTACCACTAAAAAAGTGAGGAATTGGAACACAGTGATGAAATACTGGACCAAAAGAAAACCAGAACCCAACAGAGCAAATACCAAATCCTCTAGCTCTGTGTCCAACGTCAAAAGATTCAGATGGCACTCCTTCTTCAGCCTTTCTATTTACAATCTCTCCTCCTCCTCCTCCTCCTCCTCCTCCCTCCCTCCCTCCCTC
>OU015744.1:140981414-141003213 GCA_907169655.1 Acomys percivali
CTCTCTCTCTCTCTCTCTCTCTCTCTCTCTCTCTCTCTCTCTCTCAGCAGTTCCAGCATGGCACTAGAGTACTGGGGGCTCCGGAAGAGCTGCTGGTCTTCAATCTCTGTTGGAAACCTGATGGACTTGGTTGTAATATGTATTCTTTAAAAAACATGCTGCAGCATGAGAATACATCACCTTGAGAGTAAGAGCCAGAGTAAGAGCAAACATCCAAAAGCTACATTTCCTTCTTCTGTGTCCTTTCAACAGAACTGTGTACAGAAAGCCAGAAGAAAAAATCCCAGGTTTAGGGTGGGTCTTTCTGATTCAAGTAGTCTGATCAAAATCTCTCTTTCAGGAATGCTCATCCCCTTGGGTTTTAGTTGATTTCAGTGCAGTCATGCAGAAAGCCCAGACAGGCCACAGAGTGCATCTGTTGCCTATCTTTCTTTCTGATGTGCTTTCTGTAGCTTAAAGGAAACCCAGGGAAGGTCTGTGACTTTAAGATCCATGCCTTTTACTGAAGTTGATGAGTTATCAGGGTCTCCTCTTTTTAAAGCCTCTGAAACTTCTCCCATCACAATACTTATTGTGATAGTTTTATACTGAGCAATTACTTCATTCCAGCCAGATGTGCTCTTTTCTTCCTTTTCCTTTGCTTTTCATGGCTGACTATCGAACACAGTGGTTTTTACGTACTAGGCATGAACTCTATGACTGAGCACTATCCTAATCCCAGCGCCCTGCCTCAATATCTCAATAAAGGGTTTTACTAAGTTGCTTAGGCTGACCTTGAACTCAATATGTAACCCAGGAAAGCTTTGAACTTGTGATTCGAGTCTCCCAAGCAGTTCAAATCGCAGGCACGTGCCTCAGTCTCAGCATTGAATGACTTTTGAAATATATGATTTGCTGACAACAAAATAATTAAAGGGTATAGTATCTAGTACTTTTAACAACAAAATAATAATAATAATAATAACAACAACAACAACATTAATAATGACATTTCAAAAGAGGAAGTCTATAAATGACATTAGGAGATGAGAGTTATTTCTTGTGCCTGCTTGTTTGTCTGGTGTATGTGTGTGTGTGTCTGTGTGTGTGTGTTGTCTGTATGTGCACATGTACAAAAAAGTAACTTATTGGGGGCAGTAGTAGTGACCATCTCCCAACTTTCTCCCACAAACTCCTTCATCTCTGTCCCAAGATACCTACCTCTCACTTACTCCTCAGAATGGAAAAAAAAAAAAAAGATGCATACCTGCTATGGAAACTCATGGACGACACAGCTTTGTTTCTTTCCTTATGTGGTTGTCCTTGACCTACTCTGTCAGCCACAGCCCAGAGCTCTGCAGATACTGTGTGCCATTTGGGAGTCAGCATTAGGCAACCAATTGTCTGTAGACAAAAGAACTACTTCTCATATAAAGGTGACTCTATATCCTCTGTCTACAGAAATTTTTATTTAGCTCTTGCTTTAGACATACATCCAGCAGGAAGCAATGATTTATGCCTCTTCTGTCAGGTGGTCTATTTCACCGGAAGGATGTAGTCCACAAGCAGTTCCCTCACACTGTCATAAAATAACCACAGACTCTCAAAAAATATGTATATATATATATATATATATATATACATATATACATATATATGTATGTATGTGTGTGTGTGTGTGTGTGTGTGTGTGTGTATTTGACATCTGTATTGTGATAAACCTTCAAGGTAAATAATTGAACAGCAATAAAATTCTACTTCTTTTTCCTGTGAATCATGCATGGTAGTGAAAGAGGAAAGAGAGAGAGAAAGTAAGTATGAGTGCCCAGAGGAGGAAGAGCAATGGCATGGAGGAGCACAGTCGCATAAAGCTGTGCAGCAGACCTTCCTTTTCTTTCTTTTTTTTTTTTTTTTTTTTTTTTTTTTTTTTTTTGTTTTTGTTTTTGTTTTGTTTTGTTTTTCTGTTTTTTGAGACAGGGTTTCTCTGTGTAGCCTTGGCTATCCTAGACTCACTTTCTATACCAGGCTGGCCTCGAACTCACAGCCATCCACCTGCCTCTGCCTCCCGAGTGCTGGGATTAAAGGTGTGCCCCACCACGCCCCTGCTGCACCAGACTTTCCATGGGGAGATACAACACCCATGTGTACACATCTGAGATAGGGAGCCAATCACAGAAAATATTGCATCCAATTTGATAAACCAATGGAATTTTTTATAGGGGTTACTAACAGAAGTATGGATGAGGGGTCACTTGCAAGGAACAGGGATAACTCTAAAGCACCTGCACTACCAGAAGACCTATGCCACACCCTGAAGAGCTCCACACAGGTTGCAGGCAGCGCTACAGAATGCACTTCTCTCCTTCTGCAGTTGGCTGATGAGAGCTGCCACCCACAGCAACTATTTAGTTCCTGTTATAATGTTGAGAAAGTCACTTAAGAGTCCTTCAAGTTTTTAAAATATATTTTATTAATTTATTTATATTACATCTTAATTGTTATCCCATCCCTTGTATCCTCCCATTCCTCCCTCCCTCTCATTTTCCCCTTACTCCCCTCCCCTATGACTGTGACTGATGGGGACTTCCTCCCCCTATATATGCTCATAAGGTATCAAGTCTCTTCTTGGTAGCCACTCAGAGGAAGGATAGCAGGCTTCTTCAAGTTTTTTTGCTGTTGTTATCCTCCACAAATGTGAACTATTCCCAGTTTAAATTTGTTTCTTGAGGTTCTTGAGTATCCCTTTCCCTCCTGGAGCAGATGTTTCAGTTTGGAGGGAATGTTGAAACTTGGAGGAGCACTGCGACGTGACAAGCAGCATCCCGCAAAATTTAAAGCCTGAGACATTCAAGCAAGCAGTTCAGAGGAACAGGAGTCTAGACCACAAAGCTACCTGGGAAAGAACCTCATGAACATAGGACGCAGAGAGTTGGGAAGCCAGTGACACACACATGCATACAGGCAAGAAACAACCACAAATTAAATAAAAAATAAAGAAACCTTTAAAATAAATAAATACAGTTGAAACAGCAGAGTGTACACAGACTCATGAAATCAAAACAAGATAGTAATGTATTGAAATCTGGGTGATGGAGAAAACAAGAGGAAAAACTTTTATTTATAGAATGGGATGAAGATCAAAACACAAAATATGAGACACAATGAAGGCAATAACAGGAATATAAAGGAATATATAAGGAAAATGTAAAATCCAAGTGATATATTAACATTTAAAAATTTTAAAATAAAAATATCTAGAGGGATCTCATGTTAATAACTTGATAATGCCCCTGAATCCTTGATAAAAAGAAGAACAAAGTCCTGAAACAGAAGACAGCAAGAAAGAGTTAAAATTACAGATGAAATAAGTGAATTAAAAATGTGCAGCTGCCCTGCTGGGCCCAGAAGAGGCTGTCTCTTGTTTCGTGCTCTGCCTCTGGATCTTATATCTTCCCAGCCCGTCTTCCAGAATGTTCTGTGAGCCTTAGGATGAGAGGGCCCCATCTAGGGCAGAGAACCCCACAGTCTCTTATTCCCTGCATCTTGACCAGTCATGTGTCTCTGTGTCACCCCCTTCTCTATTACAAGAAGAAGCTTCCTTGATGGGTTTGAAAGAATCAGAAATCTATGGTTGTAATGATGTCATTGATAATCTATTTACTATTATGCTGATTTAGCACAATGGTAGTAGTTCTACTCCAGGGTCTATGATCTATACTTGCCCTACTAACTCACAGGTTCTTGGCCCTGATAACTGTGATAGACATGTGTATCAATCTTGTGGCTATGGAATTACAGGATTCATTTATATACTTTAGATAATAATTTCATGTTAATTAGTAGACACAGCAATTAAACTAATGATATATAAACGCTGATATGAATAATGTGAGTGATTGTCACTACTGCATTATGGAAATAAATATCTGAATTCTTAAATGCTCTAATAAATGTATTATTAATATCAATACATAAATCAACTGAATAGGAATACATATTTCATGATTTGGGTTTAATGATAAAATGTCCTCACTTTAGAAAAACAATTGTAAAAATATATAAAATATAAAGCAAGCAAGTAAAATGATTATTTACTATGATCAAGTCCACTTCACCCAAGTAAACAGTATATTACATAAATAGACTCAAGGAAAGAAACATATGATCATCTCATTAGATGCAAGAAAGACCTTTCACAGATTTTAAGTCTATTCCTGATTTTTAAAAAAAATACTGGAGATATGAAGGGTGCAAAGGATATATCAGCAAAAGAAAGTAATATACCCACTGACAGCCAACATCATGCTAAACAAAAAATAACTCAAAGCATGTCTACTAAAATCCAAAACAAGACAAGGATGTCCACTCCTGTTCAAATAAGTGGCTCAAACATTAGCCAGAATAATGAGAAAAGTAAGGACATAAATGGTCTATAAACAAAGCAACCTTATTTGCAGATAATTTTATTCTACATATAAAATCCCTAATGACTCCACCTGAAAACTCCTGTAAATAATAAATCCAGCAATGTATCAAGATAAGAAATTAACACATAAAAATCAGTAGGCCTTCTATATACATTTGACAGGGAGAGAAAGAAACCAGCAAAAAAACATATTCACAATAGCCTGAAAATTAATTTTGGATAAATCTAAAGCAGTGGAGATGTTTCACCAAGGAGGGGAAAGATTTGTATATTAAAAAAAAAACCTTAAAGACATTGAATAAAGAGCTCAAAGAAGATTTAGAAGATGGGAGGCTTCCCGTGCACATGGGTTACTAGGATTAATATTATAAAAATGGACACATTCAACACAAAGCCCATCAAAATCCCAATGCCATTCTATCATTCTGCTAAATGGATACAGTATTAAACTGATCATAGTGACTTATCAATATACCCATCAATTCATGCATCATTCACCTCTCTTTAGAGAAGCTTCCATTTGTAGTAGATACCAATTAACCCAGAGTTCCACAACAGATCAGACTATAGAGAATTAGAGACTGCAAGAATGCTCAGCTCTAAATGGAACATAGGTATCACATCCGTGCTCCCAAGGCTTAGCGATCACTGCTGAAGAAGATGAAAG
The DNA here is from genome assembly GCA_907169655.1 of Acomys percivali. NCBI lineage: Eukaryota > Metazoa > Chordata > Mammalia > Rodentia > Muridae > Acomys > Acomys percivali. Next base: position 140,986,487 of record OU015744.1, read on the forward strand.
GCAGAAAGATTATACATACTGAAGACAGTACATGGCTTCAAGAAAAAAGTGCTTTCTGTACCAAACAGGGCAGTTTAACCAGTGAACTAACTATAGTTTGTAAGCAGCCATAAATATTGTACAAGCTCAAGCCAGACAAAATCCCAACATGAAGAGAGGAGCTGGTCAGGGAGTCCATCTCCTAGCTGGAGAGCTATTGGTAATTGGGGTAGCTGCTAAAAAAGTGGGGGAGAGTCAGTTTAATAAGGATGTAGCCTCTGGTGTGACAAACCAATGCCTCACATGGATGGCCACACATTCAAGTGTATGTATACAGCACAAATTGGACTCAATGCATAGTTTTTAAAATGAGGACACGGAGACAAAGTTGGGTGTGTATGGAAAGCAGGGACAGATCTGGAAGGAGTTGAGGGAGGGGCATGAATATGATCAAAGTACATTGCATGAAATTCCCAAAGACTTAATGAAAATATTGCTTGTTGAAAAGTAACAGTATATGGGCTGGAGAGATGGCTCAGCAGTTAAGAGCACTGACTGCTCTTCCAGAGGTCCTGAGTTCAATTCCCAGCAACCACATGGTGGCTCACAACCATCTATAATGAGATCTGATGCCCTTTTCTGGCCTGCAGGTGTACATGCAAGCAGAACGCTGTATATGTAATGAATAAATACATCTTTAACAAAAAAGAAAAAAGAAAAAAGAAAAGTAACAGTATACCAGGGTAAGCAATAGGTCATGTGACCAATCAGCTTTTCTCTTAATCATTATTCAAATGTAACAAAGTGCTAAGTCAAAGCAATATGGTTCTCACAGGTGTGTCAGAAATGTTTCTTTGAATCAAATTAAATCTTAATTTTTGTCCTATTTTCCTAGAGAGCTCATCAAAATTACAGCCTAAATTAGTCTATAGTCACTAATAGGCACAAACCATGAGAAGAAGAAGGAGGAGGAGGAGGAGGAGGAGGAGGAGGAGGAGGAGGAGGAGGAGGAGGAGGAGGAGGAGGAGGAGGAGAAAAGCTCTTTTCTACAGTTTGAGATGGCACACATGACAGGACCATGCAGCTTGTCTTTTTATCTGCTTCTGTTTTGAAAAAGCATCCCATATCATGTGATGAATGGTCCTCACTGCCACCCCCGAGAAGCAAAACAAGCCAAGCATCTCCCTCAGTGAAGGGAGGAGTAGAGAGGAGGCACATTTGAAATATGGTTGTCTGGGCTTCCTCACCCTGATTCTGTTGTTTTATTTCCATTGCCAACTGTAACAAAACCAGGAAATGAGGTTTTGAAAAATCAATGTGAAGTGTAAACAGATCGTCTGTACTCTGGTTGCCTCTGTAGTGTGTTGTTTATTTTACAGATGTAACCTTTCCAAGCATTGGCCAATTCTTGTGTGATAAGTAAAATTATCTTTGAAATTATTGTATGATGTCATCACAAACATGGCATGAAGGAAAAGAGATACAGCCAGTACCCATTTATCCTGAAAGACAGGGCAACAGATATTTAAATAATGTCACCAAAATTGTACACAGATTACCAGTTTTCCAAAAAATAGAGCAAAAATAGAATTTACTGAAGCTGAAGTGAGTACAGATCGACTTCAGCACATCACTGTGCCCACTGGTAACCACTGGCATCAGCTGTGCCAGCTTACCAGTGAGAGGTAACACTAGATGCCAACCGGAACCACGTTCAGCTTTCTAGTTTGACCTGACAGGTATTGATTTGAACAAATTCTTGATATCCTATATCCTTATTGTGTAATCATCACTACTTGTCTTCTCATAAAAGACATGTAGTAATGCACATTTCTATAGATCTTATAACTTAACCTTTTAAAAATATTTTGTTCCAGAGAAAGCAAAGAACCACAGTATTAGTAATTTTCATGTATAAATAACAGAAAGAGGCACATATTTTCTCCAGGTCTCTTCTAATTACTAATTATATACTAGAAGTAACTATCTGGATTTATCCGAAACTCATGCTTGAAGTTGCTAAACATTCATGTTATACAAGTACACTGTAGCTTAAACCTTCTGACCAAGATTAGTATGTGAGCATAGTCAGCATGGAGACAAAGGATCCTGAAAGCACTCCACCTGGCCTGTAAATACTATTTTTTTTTAATCAGAAACACATTGTTCCCTGTTACTAGAGCTACTGAGTCACTGGGAACTGAGCCCAGGCCCACTGCCTTAAGAGCAAGGATGTTCATTTCATGGTTGAAGAAGTGATATTTAGAGGCTGGAGAGAAGAAGGTTCAACAGTGAAGAGCATGTGCTGTATTTCCAGAGGACATAGGCTTAGTTCCTAGCACCTGTAGTATGGCTCATATGCACCTGTAACTTCAGTTCCAAAGGATCATAGGATGCCCTTTGCTGAGTTCCACAGGCACCAAGTATACACATGACACAAAAGAAAGTGAGATGAGATGGGGAGGAAGGAAGAGAACAGACAGATCCTGGCACTGAGGAAGCTGAGGCAGAAGAATCATGAATTTAAGCCTAGCTCCTTACAAAGAACCAGAGAGATGGAAGGAGGGAGGGAGGGAAGGAGGGAGGGAGGGAGGGAGGGAAGGAGGGAAGGAGGGAGGGAGAGAGAAGAATAAAGAGAAGTAAGGATATAAAGTTTATCTTAATTGCCTTTGAGTCCCTAGTATCTGAAAAACTAACTGGTGAGAGCCAATCCTGTTACAAGTGTGTTAAATCACAGGAAATTTCTCCTGCTTGAATAGTACACGACATCAAATAAATGGCAGGATTCTATCCAACAACCTTCTTATCAAACTGTCATTTAACTCCTTAGAGATAGGTAAAATGCTTTCAATGGTACTCCCATAGATTAAGATGGATGGTTCATCTCTGGAAAAAGTTCAAAACTACTATTATAGTAGCATATCTGAAAATAGAAAAATGATAAATGTGAGCCAGAAACGTATGACAGAAGCCAGAAAAGAAACAATAAAAACTAAGTGAAGAAATAAGCCAAGAAAAAAGCTTATAAAGAAAAGAAAATTTGGCTTCTATTTATCAATGAAATGTTATGGGCTTTTACACAGTAGCTGGCATGTGTTCACCTTCTTGTTACCAACAATGAGAAATAAAAATAAACAATGTGTTTAGATACTGTAATTATGATTTTTAGCATAACTATTACTTTAAACTTTTTTATAAATAGTCATATAAATACTTGTGAGTGCTTTTTGATTTTTAAGACATGGTCTCTGTTGAGGCTACCATGTCCATTGTGTTTTGAAAATTGAGCCATAAACAATGCTAAAATGAAGGTGTTGCTTTTCATTATAGTTTTATTCATAAAACAGTCCCCCATTCTGTGGTTTGCCATCCCCTGCTTTATAGCAAAATGTTCTTTGGAGCACATGTATCACTTAGGCAAATTTTTGCATGCCTGTATGGGCTACAATGTGTCTTCCACAAGCTTAGGTGCATCTGTTATGTTGGCCTTCTATGTGCAAGTGTCATGTACATCTAGACTATACGGTAATTTCCACCCTTCACTTTCTCTAAGACCTGATTCACATGCATGTCAGCTTTTCTTTTGATAGGACTTAGCTTTGAACAACCCATGACTCAGTTTACCATAGCTTCTACAATTACATGTTCTCAACCAAAATAACAAATTTTGTGTCTGTATTTTATCTGTGTTATTTAAGCAAATCAACTTCCCCCATTACATTATAATTCTGAGGCTTCAGCTAGTAGCGTGCTTTTGTAGAAGCAGCTCCAGTAACTTAATTCTTCACATTTATTGTTTACACCATTGGTAATCATTCCCAAAAGATAGGCTAGTATTATTAATCTGGTTTCCTGTGAAACACACAGTGTAGACATTTACAAAAGGGTTCTTTAATTGGAAATATGTTGTCTTTTCTCTAGGTAGATTTTCAGAGAAAGATTCCATGCAGCTAATTAATTGAAGAGCAAAGCCTGGCCCACTGTTTCCTTAAGGTGCTAGCAGTTCCCTACATGAGAGTTCTGTCAGTAGTCTTGCATGACCTATTTGCACTCTGTTGCCACCTCAGTTCACACTTTCCATGACCTTCCACAGCTCTTTAAGGTTAGAAGTCAAGCAGGGCATGGGTATCTGGTATGTGCTGTTGGAGAGCGGACAGGAGTTGTTTCCTCTTTATAGAAACAGGCACTGAGCCAAATTAATTATTCCCAAAACTGAGATTTGTGTTACATGGTCATTAAGTCTGAGCTGAGAAATGAAATTGACAGCTAAATTATAGTCAAAAGTCCCTGCTAAGTACCATCTCCCACCCTTTACTGGGGCTGCAAATGTGGAGTTATTTCAGTGTTTGATGTGTTAATCTGATCCTGCCAGCTCTCTCCAGGTGGAACTTCAAGGGATGCCCGGAGAAATCAATGGAGGAATTGAAGACAGACAGGATTTAGGAGGTGGAGAAGTAACACTAGGTTTAGGGGACCAGGACAGACATGAATTGGGCCTTTGACATGCTATCAGTTGATCCTGACTAGGGTGGCAGCCAACAGCATTCCTTTCCCACATTCAGAGGGATGTGCAGTCTAAGCACAGTGTAAATGAGCACAGGCAGCCTTTTCTTCACTCAGCGCAAATACCTGGGTGATCAAGTTTAGGAAAATAAGGTGTACAAAAAAGAGATAGGCCATAGCAAGGTAGGCTCTAAGCTGGGCAGTCAGACTCAATGTATCACCACTTTAGATTTAAATTCTCCTTAGGCTCGCCTTCTCGTCAGAAAAGGTAGACTTTGCAAATAAAAACACAAGGATAGCTAGTTAAAATTAATGTTCAGACAAACAGTAAGTAATGAAGACTAGAACAGTGTTACCTGCAATATGTGTGGAATAGTTATGCTAAGAAATGAGTCATAGTTATATGATACTCAAGTTTGACTAGGCATCCTGTTTGTGTCATATGCCTCTTATACTTAGTGAAGCATGAGAACTGGGTGAGGTTTCAGAAGAAATTATTCATTTTAAATGCAGAAGTTGTCAGTGACATCTCCCGTGTTGTGACTGAACACAGCTGAGATCTATTCTTGTTCTTTTACAGACCTACAGAATAACTCATGATTGGAGAACACCAGCCCAAAAGGGTAAAAGGCTTTAAAATAAAATATTCAATTCAAGAGAAGGAATCTTCAAAAATTCTCTTCACTTAAAAGGATCTCATGAGTATTTATTCAAAGAACCAATGAAACACATCGTCAGAGCTTCATGAAGTGTTAGCTCTAGCTAAGGTGACCAGGATAGTGAGTGTTTCCCACTAGGGAAGTACAGAGTTGGACAGAAATGCTAAAAATAAGATGATGAAAGATGATTTGACAATCAAAAAACCACTCTTTCCTAAAATGATATAAGAATAATAAATAAATACAGTCATACTTAATATATTATTGAATGATTGCTCTTGATCACAATTTGGGCTGTGCATTTGCCAGTTGTTTTATGTGAATCATCATCTTGTATAGTTAAAGTTTTTTTTGTGTGTGTGCTTTTTGTTTTGATCCCAAATGGGGGATGTGGAAATGGTTTTAGTTCATCCTCAGTTGAAAACAAACTTGTGAGAGGGCAAACAATCTTGGTCAGCTGTAAACAGACTCATCACCAGACATGGTGGCACATGCCTTTTATTCCAGCACTCTGGAAGCAGTAGCAGGCAGATCTTTGTGAGCTTCGAGGCCAGCCTAGTCTACAAAGTGAGTCCAAGACAGCCAGGTCTATCACACAGAGAAACCCTGTCTCAAATAAAAAAAGAAAAAAAGAAAAAGAAAAAGAAAAAACCCAACAAACAACAAAAGAAAACAAAAACAGACTCAGAAGAGGCATGTGATATTTGTTAGCAGAGCTGGTGATGTTTTATTGGAAGCTATCTTGTGCAAGGTGCATGGTAAACATCTTTGTGTGTACCCTGAGAAGGGATAAACAGAAGTCCACAGACAATGAGACCATGCTTTTGCATTGCTGCACTTTGCAAGGGTTCACATTGCCTCACTGGCCTTTGCTTTTCTACACTTCACTTCACAGAGAAAAATGCTCCAGAGGACTTCTTGTGGCACTCAGGCTGAGTTTTGCAGCTCCTGCTGTCCAATGTTGATTCAGCAGAGTCTTGTTGTTTCTGCTGGATGCTGCTGCTGCTGCTGATTCATGTTGCTGTTTGCTGTTTGCCATTTGACTGGATCGCTGGTATCCTGACAACAAATACTGGACTCACCCCCAAGGAACTACATGCAAAGAGGTTCATGACACCCTTCCCTACTAACATGTTTCTCCCCTACCTTGGCTTGGTGGGTTGAAAGGGAGATAGAAGTATTTATAAACCCTAAATTAAGTAGGTTATTGAAAATTCAAAGCCTATCATTTTGTTTAGTTCTCAGACTATCCTACTCTCCCCACTTTACACCAAAAAGTCACACAGAGGCAGTCCCAAATTTAATCTACCTTTTGCTATTTATGTAAAAGCCAGCACTCTTATTCATAATGTAATAACAACTCTTGTGAGCAAACTAGTGATGTGATTTATATTTATATCTTTAACTTTTATATTTATTTGTTTATTGTGTGTGAGCAAATACGTGTATGTATGTGGGCACTTGCATATCACTGTGCACACATGGAGGTTAGAAGACAACTTTAGAGAGTTGCTTCTCCCTTTCTACCATGTGGATCCTAAGAATCAACCTTGGGTCCTCAGACTTGGTACAAACATACTGAGCCACTTCTCTGACCCTAATTTATATTTTTAAAATATGAAATATGCTATAAAATTATAATAAATCCAATGTTGATAATCTTAGAAACCAGACAGGTCATGGATAGGATGCATAAGACAATAAGTGCAATTGCTACCAACTACTTCATTGCTTTATTAGAGATTGGTCTGGTTATAAAGTGGATAGAATCTGTGATGGGGAATGAAAGCCTTACTCCTATTTTGTCTATAAATGCTCCAAAATGACAAAGACACATTCTCCCACTGGAGAACCTCTGGCTTGGACAGATGTATACAAGTGATTCATTAAGCTGCCATATGTTGAGAATATTAACTATGGCATAGGGAGGAATGTGAGAGGAATGACAATGTTGTCATTAATTACCACTATGGAAATTGGCTTGCGATTTGCATGATTAGTCATCAGACACAGATGGAACACTTAGAAGAACATCCTTTATAAAAATAGAAAGTTTTATTAAACTTGCTTATGGTTCCATATGTTGTTCAGACAAGGATATAAAAACTTGAATATCAGAAAGGACCAAGGTAAGAAAAGCAATTAATACCCATACAAATTAAAGTACTATTTTATAAAATACTTACTTTGTACTTAAATTTTTAATGCTTTTTAATGCTCAAACTTTTTTCCATGTATTTTTTAAATTAATTAATACATCTCAATGGTTATCCCATCCCTTGTATCCTCCCATTCTTCCCTCCCTCCCATTTTCCCCTTATTCCCCTCCCCTGTGACTGTTCCTGAGGGGGATTACCTCCCCCTGTATATGCTCATAGGGTGTCAAGTCTCTTCTTGGTAACCTGCTATCCTTCCTCTGAGTGCCACCAGGCCTCCCCATCCAGGGGACATGGTCAAATGTGAGGCACCAGAGTACGTGAGAAAGTCATATCCCACTCTCCACTCAAGTGTGGAGAATGCTCAAACTTAAGAAGTCACAGAAAAATACTATTTTCTTACTTCAGGATTGAAATTAACCAAAACAGCATCCACAATATAATAAATTTCAGGTTTTGAGGTCATAACTATGAGAGCAACAGCAGGTTCCTTCCACTTCCTATTTGAGTTAAGAATCTACACAGAGGCTGAAGAGATGGATCAATAGTCCAGAGCACTGAATGTTCTTTCAGAGGCTCTGAATTAAACTCTATACTCTTTTTCTATAGGGGTTTTCATGTGTGGTCATGTTTGTGGACACCAGTACATGAGCACCCAGACAAATATATGCATGTGCTTTGGCAGCCAGGTGAGAACTTCTAGTGTTATCCACAGAAACACCATCCACCTCATTTGATAAAGGATATCACTGAACCTGAAGATCATCCTGCCAATAAGCCTCAGGGATCCTCCCTCTCTGCATCCCTTAGTGCTGGTTTGATAAGCCTCCACATTCAGTATTTTTGAGGGGTTCTGGGAATAGACTCAAGCTTCTTATGTTTATAAAGCAATCATTTTACTGACTGAGTTATCTGTTCAGCCCGAACCCTTCGTATTTTTGCTGGTTACTTTTCTACTGGAACTGAGTTATAATACAGGATTTTCAGAACCCTTGTCTATATTTTTCTTATTTGGACATCAAAGCTCATTTGCTGCAGCCAGTGAGGGACAGGGATAGCTCTCTAGAGTCCAAAGCCAGTAGGGATGGGACCAGCTCTCCAGCACCCACATCACCAGAGCCAGCTCTCTCATGCTGAGTAGCAGAGACACAGGAACAGCTCTCCTAATTGTAGTGGCCACCAAGGGGTAGAGCCAGCTCAGCACAAATCTTGGATGCCAACATGACCTTAGACAGCACCCCAGACCGATACATCCTCATAGCCTTTGGTGGTAGCATGAGCTTAGGACATCAACACAGACCTGAGTTGCAATAGGACCACAGACTCAGACAGGGATCCCCATGGATGCATGGGCCCAGATATCACCATGTCATCAGGTATCCGTACAGGCCAACCAAATCAGAATGTCCCTAGACATCTACATGGTCTCACATGGTAGCACAATAGAGCTGGCCCTGGTGGTAGAAGCACAGGTGAGCCAGTCCCGAAGGCATGAGCACAGGAGAGCTTTTCCATGCCTCTTGTCTGCTCTTGGTGTCATGGGCATAGGAGAGGTGCACCCCCAAGACCACCTGTGGCAGGCTGGTGAGTTAGAGCCAATGACATGCGAGGGGGAAATCTGGCCCTACTCATTGATACAGCACTCAAGAGAGATGGCCCACCCCTTTCCTAGATAAGTCAGCATGGCTGTTTGGTCCTGGTGGTGGGCACTCCAGCTGGTGGACTGATCAACCCAGTTTCCACCCAGGCCCACCCCATGCTCTGGCCTCTAAATTGGCCCACCCCAACATCCATTCACCCCATCTATGAACTGCTGGAGTATGTAAGAGGACTGGTTCTGCAGAACAAAAATTGTAGAATCTTTGTGGCAGAGAGCAACAGGGGGATGTGTAAGAAGAGTCCGGGGGAGAATACAGTGTTGATAGAGTGGCAGAAGCCAGAGGCCTTGAACCAGACCAACGATTCATTCCAATGAATATTTGCATGTAAACCCATATGGACAAAATGGTATACTGTGTGACACACCAGTTTCCATGGCAAGATTTTTTTTTCTTATAAGGGGGAGGTTGCATGGGAAGAAGTCATATACGATGGAACAGGGAGACGAGTGGTATTGAGGTACATGAGGTGAAATTCACAAAGAATCAATACTTTTTTTTAATTGAAAAAAAAAATCTCATTTGCTTCCTCAAAGACTGTACCGTACACAGAGGAAAGCTTTCTCTAAACTAAGTAATATCTTTTTCCTGGTCCCTTGCACCATATGATAGTTTGAAATAGAACAGATCCCATAAGCTCATATATTGAACATTTGGTATCCAGATGAAAGAAGTGTTTGGGAAGGATTAGGAGGTGTGACCCTATTGGAAAAGCTGTGCAACAAAGGACGGGCTTAGGTTTCATAAGCACAAGCTATTGTCAGTCAGCTCTCTCTGCCTCACACTTGTGGATCAAGATGTAACTCTCAGCTTCTGCTCCAGGACTATGGGTGCCTGCCTGCTACCATGTTCCCTGCCATGGTGACCTTGGACCTTAACCCTCTTGAACAGTGACTACCAGAGTAAGCACCTTCTTTTACAAGTTGAATTGGTCATGGTGTTTTGCTACAGCATTAGAAAAGTAACATAGAAAACCCACCTCGTAGTAGATGATATAAATACTAAGATTCCCCTCACTGAATGGGTGCTATGCCTGCTACCTTTTGAGTCCTGCTACATTAGACAACAATATTTTATCCAATTTTTCTGCACTATCAATACTTACTCAAATGATCTGAAAAATCTCTTCTGTTCATGCCTATATTATGTCTGTGCAGCACAGGCATGCCTGATGCTCCTAGATTCCAGAAAAGGGTATCAGGTCCCCAGGAGCTGGAGTTACAGACAGACAGTTGTGAGCCACTATGTGAGTACTGGAAACAACCTCTGTCTTCTGGAAGAGGAGTTAGTGCTCTAAACTTCTGAACCATCTCTCCAGCTCCGTTAATTATTTTAAATCATCCTTTTTTGCTCTGTTGGCTCTAACTTCAATAATATCTTCAAATTGTTTTAAAAACCAAGCAAGACAAAAAATGATTTGGAGAAGAACATGTAGAAAGAAAGAGTAGTAGTTCATGAGTATCTGTGAGGAATTTTTCCAGAACTCCTATGGATACCAAAGACCCTGATGCTGTGTTCCATATAAACTTGTCTACAATTTGCCTATAACCCACTTATATCCTCATACATAACAATGACTCCATGACATATTAGACTTAATATAGCATAAATAGTTGCTATACTGCATGTTAGGCAAAAATTGTGCAGAAAAAAAATCTATATATTTTCAGTACTGTTATACATCTCCCTTAGAATTTCACTCTGCTACTGAATTTAAGAATTCAATATGTGAATTTTATATAGATGTGGAGGTACTACTATATTTTGGAAAGGCACAGGAGTAAATGTGGTAATATATTTGTTGATGTAGTTAATACATAAAAGGCATATGTGCTATTGATGTCAAATACTTAGTGCAATGGATAACGAAGTTTCTAGACTGTTCTTAAGAACCTTATGGTCTGGCTGTTTTTGTGTGTCAGCTCAACACAGTTAGAATCATCAGAGGCAAAGTAATCTCAGATGAGGAAATGCTCCCAAGCATCCAATTTTAGAGCATTTTATCAAAAAGTGTTCAATGAGGGAGGGCCCATCCCACTGTGGTCTTACCATCCCTGAGCTGATAGTCCTGTGTTCTATAAGAAACAGGCTGAGAAAGCCATGTGAAGCTGGCCAGCAAGCAGCACCCCTCCATTTCCTCTGCATTAGCTCCTGCCTCCAGCTTCCAGCACTGCTTGAGTTCCTGTCCTACCGTCTTCCAGTGATGGACTATGATCTGAAAGTAAAAGCCAAATAAACCCTTTCCTCCCCACCTTACTTTTCGGCCATGTTATTTTTGTAGCAGCATCAGAAACCTAACTAAGAAACCTTAAAAACCACATGTGCATGAATAGATAAATAAGTTTAACCTGTGAAGATGCAAAGACCAAAGCATGGGTCAGTGATAGGATATAACAGAGAGTAGCCCACTTATCTAGACTGCAAGCTCATTTGGGGTCAGGGACATTTGCTCAAGGACTCCTCTGGCACACACCACCTGGTCTCAACAAGTCTCTGGAACTGTAAAGGAAGAACTCATGACCCTTTCAGTCTTGCATAGTTCATGTTTCTAAAGCCAGCATCATATTTCCCTCCTGCCAAATTCATCAGCCATCTAGGGATGAGCCTTTATCCCTTGAAGCACATTACATCACTTTGAGTTTGCAGTTGCTTTCTAAGATCAGAAAACTCCTTATGCTTTTTCCCTTTTATATTTTGGAAACTTAGCTGGGTGGGGCCCTGCTCTGCCTTCTCAAGCACTCTTCCCTTTGTTCCACAGCATAGCAAGCCTCTCCTTAATAGTCCTAATCAGCTGAACAAGTGCAACTTCTCCTCCAGTATATGAATATGTGCTTTGGCTAAAACATCACTTTTCCTAGCTCCCCTTTACTCTTCAAACTATACATTGCATGTTTCTTTCTGACCTGCATACTCATTTTCATTATAGAGCTGCCCAAGCATTATCAGTAATAAACATGCTCCAGGCTCAATATTATGCAGTATTAAAATGTACTCTACTAGACATACCAGCCCAAGGGCTGGAGAGATGGCTTAGCAAGTAAGAAACTCATCACTCTTGCAGAGGACCTAGTTTATAACGTCATCCTACTTTGTTTGCTCTCTCTCTGCTTCATGTTTGCAACTGAAAATATGATCACTCAGTGTCTTCCTCCTTCTGTCACCATATCTGCCTGTTGCCTTGTCTCCCTCACTGCCCTGGTAGACTCTTGTCTTCTGGGACCATAAGCCAAAATGAATGCTTCCATCTATAAGTTCCTTTGGTCATGGTATTTCACTACAAAAAGACAAAAGTAACTACTAAAAGAAAGTAGTAGAGTGGCCTGTTGCTATAAAGAATCTGACAATGTTAGTTTGGGGAAGAATGTGCAAGACTTTGAAACTCTGAACATTATGATGGGCAGATCTGGGCCTAGGTGTCAGGAGCAAACTATGACACCAACCAAGGACAATATGTGCAGTAAACTTCAAACCCCTACCCAGATCTAGCCAATGGACAGGACATTCTTCACAGTTGAGTAGAGAGTGGGGTCTGACATTCACATGAACTCTGGTGCCCCATATTTGACCACATCCCCTGGATGGGGAGACCTGGTGGCACTCAGGGGAAGGATATCAGGCTACCAAGAAGAGACTTGATATCCTATGAGCATATACAGGGGGAGGAGGTCCCCCTCAGTCACAGTCATAGGGGAGGGGAGTAAGGGGAAAATGGGAGGGAGGGAAGAATGAGAGGATACAAGGGATAGGATAACAATTGAGATGTAATATGAATAAATTAATAAAATATATTTTAAAATGGTCAGAACAGTCTCCACACTTGAGTGGAGAGTGGGATATGACTTTCTCACGTACTCTGGTGCCTCACATTTGACCATGTCCCTTGGAGGGGGAGACCTGGTGGCACTCAGAGGAAGGACTATTTTTTATTCTCAATTTAATGTGCAAACAAAACAAAACAGAATAGCTAAAACAATCGTGTATAATAAGAGATATTACTGAGGAATCTCCATCCCAGATCTCAAGCTGTACTATAGAGCAACAGTAATAAAAATGTCATGGTACTGCATGGAAATTGTCGAGGTGATCATTAGGATAGAACTGAAGGTGCAGAAATAAACCCACACACTTATGTACACTTGAATTTTGACAAAGAAGCCAAACTGATACATTTGGAAAAAGATAAAATCTTCAACAAATGGTGCTGGTCTAACTGGATGTCTACATGCAGTAAAATGTGAATAGATCCGCATTTATCACGCTGCACAAAACTCAAGTCCAAATGGAACAAAGAATGCTACATAAAACAAGACACACTCAATCTGTTAGAAGAAAAGTAAGGAAGAGCCTTGAATTTATTGGCACAGGAGACAACTACTTGAACAGAACACCAACAGTTCAGACTCTAAGATCAACAATTAATACACTGAACGTCATGAAACTGAAAGCTTCTGTAAGGCAAAAGACATTGTCAACACAACAAAACAACAGCCTACAGACTAGGAAAGTATCTTTACCAACCCTACATCTGACAAAGGGCTAATATCTAAAATATATAAAGAATTCGGGAAGTTAAACACCAATGAACCAAATAATCTGATTAAAAATGGAGTAATGAGCTAAACAGAATTCTCAACAAAGGACCATTGAATGGCTGAAAAACATCTAAAGAAATGCTCAACATTCTTAGCTATCAAGGAAATGCAAATCAAAACGACACTGAGATTCATCTTACACCTATCAGAAAGGCTAAGATCAAAAACTCAAGTGACAACACCTGTTGGAGAGGATGTGGAGAAAGGGGAACATTATTCCATTGTTGGTGGGAGTGCAAACTTGTACAACCACTTTGGAAATCAGTCTGGAGCTTTCATAGAAAATTAGGAATACTGCAACTGCAAGACCCAGCTATACCACTCTTGGGAATATACCCGAAAAACATTCCACCATACAACAAGGACATTTGCTCAAATATGTTCATAGAAGCCTTGTTTGTAACAGCCAAAAAATATAGAAACAACCTGGATGTCCCTCAACCAAAGAATGGGTCAAGAAACTGTGGTACATTTACACAATGGAATACTACTCAGCTATTAACAACAAGGAAATCTTGAAACTTGCAGGCAAATGGAACTAGAAATGATCATCCTGAGTGAGGTAACCCAGACCCATAAAGAAACACATGATATATACTGACTTATAAATGGATATTAGCCCAACATAGATATTCTCTGAAAGACTCCACCCAGAGGGGGATGGGACAGATACTGGGACTCTCTGCTGGAGTCCACGTTAGAGTGGTATAGAAGAATGGGTGGATAGAAGAGCCCAAAGGGTTCAGGAGCCCCACCCCAGGGGGGCCTGCACAAACTGTTGCACCAACTAAGGACAATGTATGCAGTAAACCTCTTCCTCATGTTCAGATCTAGCCAATGGACAGCTCGTTCTTCTTGGTTATAAGGTAAGTGGGGCTTGCCTCTGACATGAACTCTGGTGCCCCTGATTTAATCATTTCCCCTTGGTGGGGAGGCCCGGAGGCACACAGAAGAAGGGGAAGCAGGCTATCCAGATAGGCTGTGGTCATATGGTGGGGGAAGAGGTCTCCTGTTGTAATAGGTCTAGGGGAAGGGAAAAGTCTAGAAGAGGGAGAGAGGGTGGGAATGGGAAGATAAAATCAAGATGATAACAATCAAAATGCAATCTGAATAAATTATAATAAATTTAAAAATATTTTTAGGCTTATTTTTGTGTTATATGCGTATAAATATTTTTCCTGCATATATACAAGTGCACTATGTACATGCCTGGTGCCTGCAGAGTTTAGAAGATTGTGTCTGAGTCTCTGGAACTGGAGCTACATGTATGGATGGTTCCGAATCAATGTGTGGGGTAATGGGTACTGGGGACTGAACATAGTAAAGCATTAAATTAAAGCTTCATTTTTTAAGTTATGGAGGAAAAAAAGGTCTGGAACGTTTCACAAATGGAGCCATAGGGCAGATATTGCTACCTCACTTTGACAAACAGAATCATAATGCCACTGTGGACTTTATTCTAGCAGCCAAAGGTTGTTGCAGAATATTTGATAACACTGTAAACACTGATACTGTGTTATTTACTGTAAAGAAAAGCCTGGTTTTGGTAGTTGTGTGGCAAAGCTCTAGTACATGGCTTTAATACAAGAGCTTTCTACTTGAGTATTGTAAACAGGATTAAATAAAATCAACCATAAGTCAAGAGGCGGAACAAGCAAGCAGTTGACAGGGAGTGAACACAGGACAAAAGAGAGTAAAAGGAAGTCAGGAAGATGGATAGAGAGATGCATAGGAAGTAGAAGGGAGGGACAGTCAGTTTGAGGATTTTTGAGACAGTGTGGAGATGGAAAACTTGCCTTTCCTTTTCAAATGTCAGCTGAGTGGGAAGGTCAGCTGGGACCTTTCTCTGCCTCTCTGAACTAGCAGGCTTTCACTCCTGCGTCTGGCTCCAGAGTCTTTATTTATAACATCGAATGTTCGAGATTCTGTTAAACGCTACAAAAGGTTAAGTTTGCCCTAGAACCTTACTGGAGCATCTCAGAACAGACTAGATGTTGAAGCTCCATTTTGTTTGACGCTTATTTTAGAAATAAGTAACAGTTGAATCACTAAATGGCTTATGGTTATGTTTTATTGACTCATGACTCACCGTGCGCTTCTATTTTTCAGGCAAAAATAAAGTGTCTCCCTTGACAGTGATTATCTCTGCAAGACTCATAGAGAAAAGAGTCCTTGTTTTATGTTCGCCTGTGACAAGATAATAGTTCTTGTCTTCTCTTGAGAAGTGACTAAGATGTTCACTTGGGAGGATGCATTAACTTTTCCAACTACTAAATTCTGTTTATGAAATTTGGTCTCCTCCGGCCTTGTGATCTGAAAGAGTTAATGTTGTGTATAAGCACCCACAGACTTACTGAAAAAACCTCCCCCACAAATGTAGGCACTGGACGGATTTAGGGGCATAAGCTCTCAAATAGTTACACTGTACAGGAATGTAAACCTCACTCTGTACTAGTGCTCTGAACCAGCAAAGAAAAGTTTTAATTGTGCTTTTTCTATTCTCCAATTCAGTGTAGCTGAGAAATCCCTGAAATGTTGAACTTTAATCACCATTTGCGAGGAGATCCAAGATGGCGGCGAGCAGTGTGGACCGTGTTTGGAAGCTCCAGTGAACAGTTCGGGGAATTGCACAGATTTCTGAGCCAGGAACACCAGGATCCCGACACCACGGCAGCAGGAGTGTTCCACGGTTCGGAAGGACCAGGGTGCGGAGGACCTGCGTGCCCCTACACACGGGAGGAGTGCGGATTTTCTCGGATCAGAGCAGCAGCAGCACGGGCGGCATCAGCAACACCAGCAGCAGCGACTGAGGTTTGCAGCTCAGAGCCATCCAGTGGAGGCGGTTAGTGTGGTGGCCGGTGGGAGTTGCTGCGGGAGAGGGGACACTGGACAGGATTTGGGTCGCGTGGTGCTTTGTGACCCAAGATGGACACGGCGGACAGTTCAGCCCCAGAGTCCCGGGTACAGCTCAGGGCGCAGTGCTGTGGAGACACTGATTCAGCGAAGCGGGCAATTCTGCCCAAGACAATAGCTTAGCGGAGCCACGGCTCCCCTGCTGTGACACAGGCTAGGCGGAGCACTCAGTTCCGCCCCAGGCCCGTCTCTGCACAGCAGCAGTTCACCTGCTGTGACGCAGGCTGGGCGGAGCACTCAGTTCCACCCCAGGCCCGTCTCTGCACA